>OU824115.1:19056982-19514482 GCA_917499265.3 Mimumesa dahlbomi | reverse complement strand
AACCTAACCTAACCTAACCTAACCTAACCTAACCTAACCTAACCTAACCTAACCTAACCTAACCTAACCTAACCTAACCTAACCTAACCTAACCTAACCTAACCTAACCTAACCTAACCTAACCTAACCTAACCTAACCTAACCTAACCTAACCAGGGTTAGGTTCAACTCCTGGCCGGCTAGGCCGGTCAGGGGCCAAACCTGACCCGGGTTAGGTTAGGTTGCCAACCGGTTGCCCGGTTGGGGTACCTGACCTGACCCTGACCGGGCTGCGAAGTCGGCCGCCTAAACTAACCTGGGTTAGGTTTGGTCCTGGCCAGGTTAACCTGGCAGGAGTTGAACCTAACCAGGTTGGGTTAGGTTGCCAACCGGTTGCCCGGTTAAGGTACCTAACCTGAACCTGACCGGGCTGCGAAGTCGGCCGCCTAAACTAACCTGGGTTAGGTTTGGTCCTGGCCAGGTTAACCTGCCAGGAGTTGAACCTAACCAGGTTGGGTTAGGTTGCCAACCGGTTGCCCGGTTAGAGACCCTATCTACCCCGCCCCCCAGCCCCTAACCAGCTAGCCCGGTTAGGGGCCAAGCCTAACCGGGTACACGTGTACCCGGTTAGAGTTCTGGCCTGAAGCCGGGCGCGGAAAGACAACCTTCCTCGACGAGCGCTGAACCAAGACTGTCCCTACTCCCGCAAAATGGCCCCGTTATACCTTGGCTTTTCGGGAGGAGCGGGGCAAAACCGAGCGGTCACCCATCCCATCGGTGTCCGCAACGGGCGACGCTTCACCTCGGTAATCGAGTAGCCGCCGATGCTCCGCTCCTACCACGGGCCTCTGCTTATGTGTTTAGCTTGTTTCGTTATTCACCTTCTGTTAGTGAGTGGTTTTGTCTACATTAATGGCTTAAACAATAGTAATGTGTTAGTTGTATGTCTCGATATGTATCGATGTGAGGAGTTTTATAATTATCCAGCTAAGGTTTCTAATGCTTCTTTTATTTTTTGATATCTGAGAGTTTTGCGGCTTTAAAGTATAGCCGGGCTTATTCTTAATAAAGTATAGCGTTTATGTGGTATGAGGTGAGGTCCTCTGAGAGTAAAAAGTTTTTTTTTTTTTTTTCTTCTTCGTCTTCAAAACTTTTTGCCACTAACCACGAGAGAGGGTCGAAGGGCCCGCCTCGGAAAGTCTAACAACACAATTAGCTGTCTACATCTATCGCTTTTCTACAAACTCCCTGACTATCCGGAAATAACACACTAACAACTACGCATTAGGAGCCTGAACACGATTTCGAGTTTAATAGGTAAAGTCTCGCTTAGTGGGGATGTCAAGAAAAAGGGGAGCGGACACTTCTCAGTGTCCACTCTCTGAATAGAACAAACAGGATCAAAGTGACTCTCTTCGGTTCCCCGCCAACTCCAGGCGGTATTCCTGAACTATTCTATCACCAACTCGCCCGACGTAAACCACGGCCATTAGCTAACAAAGTAGGGAGCATGGCAGTTGGATGAATAAGTCAGCGTACAGTCCCCCGTCGGAAAGTGAAACACAGAGGTTCGAATTCGCTCTAAGTGCCTCGTGGAGTAACTGGATGTCTTAGAGCAAACAAGGGTGAGCAAAGCCTCTAGTGGGTATGAATTTACCTAAGGCCTTGGTGGCCTCCTGGAGTAACCGGATGTCTTAGAGTATCAAGGGTGAGCAAAGCCTCTCGTGGGTATGAATTTACCTAAGGTCCTGGTGAGGAGAACCGTCTCCTAACCCCGCCCAACCAAATAACTTACTACTACTACTACTACTACTTGGTCCTGACCAGGTTAACCGGTCAGGAGTTGAACCTAACCAGGTTAGGTTAGGTTGCCAACCGCTTGCCCGGTTAAGGTACCTAACCTGACCCTGACCGGGCTGCGAAGTCGGCCGCCTAACCTAACCTGTGAAAGGTTTGGCCCTAACCGGTCCAGCCGGTCAGGAGTTGAACCTAACCCATGTTAGGTTAGGTTGCTAACCGGTTACCCGGTTAGGGTCCGTAATCTAAGTCTGACCGGGCTGCGAGTTCGGCCGCCTAACCTAACCTGTGAAAGGTTTGGCCCTAACCGGTCCAGCCGGTCAGGAGTTGAACCTAACCCAGGTTAGGTTAGGTTGCCAACCGGTTACCCGGTTAGGGTCCGTAATCTGAGCCTGACCGGGCTACGAGGTCGGCCGCCTAACCTAACCTGTGAAAGGTTTGGCCCTAACCGGTCCAGCCGGTCAGGAGTTGAACCTAACCCAGGTTAGGTTAGGTTGCCAACCGGTTACCCGGTTAGGGTCCGTAATCTGAGCCTGACCGGGCTACGAGGTCGGCCGCCTAACCTAACCTATGAAAGGTTTGGCCCTAACCGGTCCAGCCGGTCAGGAGTTGAACCTAACCCAGGTTAGGTTAGGTTGCCAAACGGTTACCCGGTTAGGGTCCGTAATCTAACCCTGACCGGGCTACGAGGTCGGCCGCCTAACCTAACCTGTGAAAGGTTTGGCCCTAACCGGTCCAGCCGGTCAGGAGTTGAACCTAAACGTTTTGCGACAGTTGTGTGTAGAGTGTTGTGACACTTCAGTGTCACACACCGGTGACTGACGCGGCATTCCACGCGTTAAGTGAGCATGTACGTATATTTAACACGTTCCCGCCGGCATGTACCACCAGTGGTACATAGAGGGTTGTCCCTTGGGACGGCATGTTCCACTGGTGGCACATACACAAATGTCCCATCGGGCGGCATGTACCACTAGTGGTACAAATGAAGCATTCAATTCTATGTGTTTTTGTTCCGCGCCGCCCGATGGGACAAACTATGAATTAGGGAGCCGTCCGATGGCGAGAACTACAAATAAGACCGCCGGCGGGAACGTGTTAAATAAAAATAAACTAATAAAAAAAAAAAAAAATTAAAAATGCCTTACAGAGACTCGATCCACGAGCGTTCACCGTAGCCGACCACGTGCGCTTCACCAGTTTCGAATCTCCCGCCAACTTGCCGCATGTACGTACATTTAAATAAAAATAAATTAAAAAATTAAAAATGCCTAACCGAGACTCGATCCACGAACGTTCTCCTTAGCCGACCACGTGCGCTTCACCAGTTTCAAATCTCCCGCCAACTTGCCCCATGTACGTATATTTAAATAAAAAAAAAATTAAAAATGCCTAACCGAGACTCGATCCACGAACGTTCTCCTTAGCCGACCACGTGCACTTCAGCAGTTTCAAATCTCCCGCCAACTTGCCCCATGTACGTATATTTAAATAAAAAAAAATTAAAAATGCCTTACAGAGACTCGATCCACGAACGTTCACCGTAGCCGACCACGTGCGCTTCACCAGTTTCGAATCTCTCGCCAACTTGCCGCATGTACGTACATTTAAATAAAAATATATTAAAAAATTAAAAATGCCATACAGAGACTCGATCCACGAACCTTCACCTTAGCCGACCACGTGCGCTTCACCAGTTTCGAATCTCCCGCCAACTTGCCGCATGTACGTACATTTCAATAAAAAGAAATTAAAAAATTAAAAATGCCTTACAGAGACTCGATCCACGAACCTTCACCTTAGCCGACCACGTGCGCTTCACCAGTTTCGAATCTCCCGCCAACTTGCCGCATGTACGTACATTTCAATAAAAAGAAATTAAAAAATTAAAAATGCCTTACAGAGACTCGATCCACGAACCTTCACCTTAGCCGACCACGTGCGCTTCACCAGTTTCGAATCTCCCGCCAACTTGCCGCATGTACGTACATTTCAATAAAAAGAAATTAAAAAATTAAAAATGCCTAACCGAGACTCGATCCACGAACGTTCATCTTAGCCGACCACGTGCGCTTCACCAGTTTCAAATCTCCCGCCAACTTGCCGCATGTACGTACATTGAAATAAAAATAAATTAAAAAATTAAAAATGCCTAACCGAGACTCGATCCACGAACCTTCACCTTAGCCGACCACGTGCGCTTCAGCAGTTTCAAATCTCCCGCCAACTTGCCACATGCCCGGCTCTTGTACACGCGTGCTCAACCTAACCTCACCCGTCGATACACTTTCACAGGCAAACAACACGACACAACAACAACTAAAATTAATATATAGAAACAAGCGAAACACCCACATCCCGAACAAACCGCAATCTACCCACACGACACATATTATCACTAGGTTTACGGACGTTTCTTATATACCTATCTCTACGGCACCCGTCAAATTCAAGGGTGAATGAAAATACGTATTTACTTTAAAAAATTAATTTAATATAACTAAGTCTGAATTAGAGAATATAAGGCTTCACGTTTAAATAAATTATTAATAAGAAAAAATCTTGTTTTTTACATTATCAGGGAAATGATAACAATAATATAAACGGTACAGGGTACTCATTTTATTGAGCACATTTTTTACAAATGTATTGAATGTCGGTTGTGCATTTTCCACATAAGAACTAAAATACCATGCGAAATGAAGACATTCGACAGGTATCTTCATCCTTTCACGGCGAATATTGTACTATAATTCTTTCTTTCTCGATTTTTCTACAAATCATCAACTTTACTCGTTCATCTTCGCTATCTGAATTAAATGCTCTTGTTGTTTTACTCTTCCCCATGGGTCTAATCATTTTTATAATTTAACGTCAAGTTTTACGCTCCATTCGAAGTGCGTCATTTTCTTTCACGGCATTAATTGAACCTTCCGATTATTCCATCGAAGCAACTGTCCAAAGCTGAGCTTAATTTCTTAAATACTAATAATTATTAACTAAAATTACCATCGTCGCTGCCATCGGACGTTTAAAACGCCGCGGTTTCAAACGTTATCCAGAATAGTTTGGACTTGGGCCACTTTCAAAATAAATGGCTCCTATAAAGCCTTGCGAAATCATCCAGTTATGAGCCAAACGTCGACCCTTCTCCGCCGGACAGAGTAAAATATACTAAACTATCGTGCGGAGGACCTTTCCACTAAAAACTAACACCTCCGCTTTGCTCACAATTTTATAGACCTGTCTACGAACCAATTTTTCCCTCTAACCAGTTACCAAACAAACGCTCTCGCTTTTTTTCACCCACCCTAATAAAAAGTACGAGTGTCTCGTTCATTCCTCAACGAATCTACCAAAATTACGTCTTCTTCTTTCCAACGAAATTCACATCTATCCATCTATTCCACTCTTCGCACCATTTCTTACGTCTAATGTGGCAAAATTTGCCATTGCACAGCTTCCATCCTATTACAATGTGCGCCATATCCTAAGATTTCACCTTTCAAACGTACGCTCCTTAAATTTTTCACATCTTCCTTTCTTCCCTGTTCTTATGCTTCCTTCCTCTTCTTGTATCCATAGATTCCTCCTTTCCATTTCAACAATCCCCTTTACCTAAAACAAAAATCGTGTAGTACAACGGAAATACACTCCACTACAAACTGCCTTCCGTTACGCAAACTTTACTTCACTTTCCCAACATCCACGCCAATCGATCCTTACCGAACCATTACATCTTCCTTCCTTCCTCTTCCCATTCCCATTTACCCCGTCCAATTCTTATTTCTATCCTTCGTCCCATTCCTCCTCTTCCTCCTATTAATCACAAACTTTCTTTTACAAATATGTTCTCGAGTACTTTCCACGATACAAACACTTCTTTCTTACTTTATTTCCTCTCCTTTCTTCTATACACCCTTCCAATCCATCTCCGCTCATACATTCCCCACCTGAAAACATCACGTTGCACCTTATTCCGAAATTAATGTTAAAAATTAACGGAACTCTGCCTTACCGACACCCGGCTGCAATTCTTTTACTCCTCCACTGATATATTTCATTCTTCCATCCTAAATACCCTTCTTCGTATCTTCCTCCTCTCCGACAGATTATTCTCTCGCCTCTGAAATCATTCTTTCCACTCAACTTTCCTTGCAAATCTTACAACTTACTCTACAAACATAGATATACCTTCGTCTTTCTACAGCTTGCCAAATTATTCTTCTATAAGCCACATCTTCCTTTCTTTTTCTTTCCCTTTCCTTTCCTCTGCTTTTCTGTGCTTTCTTTTACATAAATTTGCTCTCCATTACTCTCCTTTGCTTCAATCTGCTTTCCTCTGCTTTCTTGCGCTTTCCTCTGCTTTCCTAGGCTTTACTTTCCTTTGTACCATTCCATTCCGCTCCAGCAAACTGCACCATGTACTAATATGCAAATATTAGTTTCGAACCAACACTTTTTCATTGACAAGTAACACGAGTTATCCTACCTTTCCAAATCAGCGTCCACTGCTCTTCCCAAATATCCTATACGATACACTGCAGTCCCTATGATTAAGTATTCAAGCATGGACTATTCGTACTCGCTATACCCCGTCATTTCCTTCCTTACTTTTTCTTCTTGATGCAGGAGTATACTTTCGCATCTGCTTCCAGTAATGCACCTCCGTTTATCTCCCCACTTTCTGCTATCTCTGCAATTAAGTACACCAACGATATAACCGATGCTGTGCCTCTGCAGTCTACAGATACCTTTCCCCTCCCTCCTACTTCCCTCTTACGTGTCTCCTTCCTCTCTCTTACGGTATACCACTTACATGCTTCCACTTCCGCTTCTGGTTCTGGTTCCGGTTCTGCTTACCCTTCTGCTTCTATGTATCCTTTACCAGACTCGCGTAACCTAGCCTCCCGTTTTACGATTTTCAGTCTTCCTACTTGCCCGTACATTACCTACAAACTATATGCTTCCACTGAAAATTGTGTACGTCCAACAGAAATCGTATATCTATTGTAAGGCACCTAACCTGTCAACGTTCTTACAAGCGTCCTGCTGCTTCCTTCCGTGCTTTTTCGCCGCATCTTCCTCCACTCTTTTCAACGCAGCAGCCTTCGAATTACTTTCATCCCGACGTGCGTGATCCCGTTCTTCCCATTGTTATTCCAAAACCCGCGTTCTTCCTCCTTTCCTACTGCAAACGTCATTCTCGAACACGTACACTGTTTTTCTCTCCAGACACTGTTTTACTGCTTCCGACGAACTAAATCGACTCGTTATCCTCCTCGTCATCCTCCTACTCCTCCAACTAAATTCCAAGCCATCCGACTAACGAAATCAACAAATTCAAGTCGCAACCATCACCTCACACGTTATAGGTTAGAACGACACGCACCGCCGAGCAACGAACCGACGCGTATTGCGTAGGACGACGCAACAGCCACCCTCTCCGCTCCAAAGCCTAATAGTGCCGTAGTACTGACCTATCCCATTACTCTGAGCCAGGAATTTCTACTCTATTCGTTTTTCCCTCGCCATTTTCGCGATTCTTCCATCCCAGGGACACTTAACTCGCACGGCCCTCAAAAACCCTGCAAAATTTAAGTAACATATAACTTTACCGTTATGAAATAATATAAAGAATTAAATAACGCCTCCATAATACGAATAATAAGAACATTGTATGATTTAATCTGAAATTGGAAAGAAAAATACAATTACAATTACGTTACGTTTCAACGCAAACACCACTTACAATTTTGTCCATATTCCAACTAGACGCGATTAATTTAATCAACAAAAATAATGAAATCGTAATTGTGAAAATAATTCAAACTAGAAACACTGAAAATAATTCAAACTAGAGCACGGCCGCGTATTCGACCAATAGCGTATTATGCGGTCAACTGATAGTAAGAAGTGTACGTTCTTTTGCGGTACGTGTTAAAGAAAACTGGGTAAATTGAAGTAAAATCGGTAGAGTGCGTCAGAGTGTTGGTATTATGCATCAGTGAATCAGGGTGAATGGTATTCGCAGGTATATGTTACAAGATCATCAGATTGGCGCGAGTCAGTAGCGCGGTGCTGCTCCGCCGTGCTGCGCGATACGCTCGTATTCGGAATCTATCGCGCAACGCTAAGCGACACTGATCTGACGAAATATCGAACGATACGAGATGGCTGACGAAATCCGGGAAAGGCTGCTAGAACAAGTGAAGGAACAAGGAGAAATTGTCCGAAAACTGAAATCTGCGCGTGCCAACGCCAAAGAGGTATATAGAGAAATTTTATTTACGTCTTCCTATTCCATAGTGTCACGGTGTCGTGTCGAACGTTTCTACCGAATTTCGTACTGCGACAAACACGTTACCTTTTGCTAAGTTTCGTAAACTTTTCTAAAGATTGTTCGATTCTTCGTCTTTTTTAGTTTTATCCTTTTCGTGCCAGGAATTCACGATGCGACGCCGAATCTCTTTTGCCTTTTCTCACTTTGTGGAATTGGTTTGGATACTTGTTTATCCGTTCTTGGTAGCACGATGCATTTCTTCCGACAAAATTGATATTTCTTACATTGTCGTCCACGCCGATTCTAATAAATATACTTCACGCGACGTCACCTTCTCGAATTTATAATCTGCATATTTTGATGTGAATGCGAGATTGTGTTTACGTGTAGAAGCTGACATGATTTTGAACGTGTAGCATAAAATTCGAAACGTTTCGTCCTTTAGGATGTAGGAAACTGTTGGGATATAGATGCACAATTAGAACACCTAGATTATGAATTTGCGGACGTTAGCTATGTACATGGCTGGAATCCTACTACCAGAGATGCACAGCTGTTTGATGTCTGTGCTGCCTTTAAAGATCTTGATGGTCTTTCTAAATGGCCTCACTTGCAAAGATGGTTTGGGAATATTCAGAGCTTCACTCTGGCAGAACGTGTAGCATTCCCAGAACCAGAAGAACCTGTTGCTGGTACTTATTTGGTCCGAATGACCCAACGTTTGACTAATTGCTATCCCTTTAATCGAAACGCAGTGGATGAAAAGGTGAGACAGTTGTTTGCTTACGTGCAGAGTCGCTATAAATTATGCGCCACGGATACTCCAAATTTCTTTTGACCCACTTGCCCCTTTCGTTGAAACGCAATGTATTCTTCCTAACATTGACCAATGAAACGTCTCTTAGTGAAATAGCGATTTATAGCGTTCTCTTGCTAGCTCACTTACCTTATACTCTCTCATGTTTGGGCTAGTTTAATACGCAACATTGAGGTGGACTTTTCTCTTTCGTTCTGGTTGTATTATACGACTGCTTCGTTCACCATGTTATGTCCGATGCGCACCAATGTCGCCCGTGTGGCATGGAACTATTGCAACATGGCGACGCTTCCGGCACCAAAGGTACGCAAATGTATTTTCAAAACACGTCGCATTGACCAAAGAGAAACTGACCGGAGTGTGAGATACAGACAGCTTGGTACTTACTGTTCTGGCGTTTGTCCAATAGTTTGGAATCGTTGGATTGGATCGACGGGATTATTTTGTTTACAGATCGCGGAAGAAGTTGACAAGTTGTTGGAACTCAAGGCACGGTTGGGAGAGAAACATGTTGCCCCGTCGAAACTCATTCTCAAAACTCCGAAAGGTACGAGGGACTACAATCCGGAACAAATGGCCCTACGTCTCGGAGTCCTGGATAAGATAGTAACGATTTTTAAGCGACATGGTGCGGAAACGATAGACACACCCGTCTTCGAACTAAAGGTATGTACGAGTTTTTCTTAAATATTCGGTCGTATCGATTCGAACGCCAGTTTTCTACGACTTGGTACGATTTACAAATTTCTTCTGGATTCAGGACGTTCTGACAGGGAAATATGGTGAGGACTCAAAACTCATTTATGACTTGAAGGATCAAGGTGGAGAGATCCTGGCTCTTAGGTACGATTTAACGGTACCTTTTGCTAGATATCTAGCTATGAGCAAAATTTCTAGTATTAAAAGGTACCATATAGCAAAGGTGTACCGAAGGGACAATCCAGCCACGACCAAAGGCAGATACAGAGAATTTTATCAATGCGTAAGTAATCTGCCTCCACCGTTAGCGACGTTATGACGTTTCATTTCCATAATTACTTCAGGATTTCGATATTGCCGGTCAGTACGATCCAATGATACCCGATGTTGAATGTATTCGCATCGTGTCCGAAGCGTTAAAAGCGCTGGACCTTGGACCGTACGTTATCAAAATCAACCATAGATCTCTGTTGGATGGTATATTCGCAGCATGCGGTGTACCACAAGAGAAATTTCGCGGCGTGTGCTCGTCGGTCGATAAGTTGGACAAAAGTCCTTGGCTCGAGGTGAGGAAGGAGATAGTGGAAGAGAAAGGATTGGACGAAACAACTGCCGATAAAATCGGATCGTACGTGTCGCGGTCCGGTGGACCGGAATTGATAGCCGAATTGAGGAAACACGCGGATCTGATGAAGCAGGGATCCGCCGTGAAAGGTCTCGACGCTATGGAACTGCTCTTCAGATACTGCGATCTGTTCCGAGTTACGAACAACGTGAGTTTCGATTTGAGTCTCGCGAGAGGTCTCGATTACTACACCGGTGTGATATTCGAAGCGGTGCTGACCGGTGAGTCGTGTTTTTCATGTTTCCAAGTTGAATATACTGACGCGTGTGGAAATGCGTGCGTACGTTCGACACCTCAAATTCTCGTTTTTTTTCTGTTTACAGGTAACAGCGTCGAGGTCGGCAGCGTCGCCGGCGGCGGTCGTTACGACGATCTAGTGGCAATGTTCGACAGTAAGAAAAAATCTGTCCCTTGCGTGGGCGTTTCTCTGGGCGTCGAACGCATCTTCAGTGTGTTAGAAAACAAAATCGCCAGTGAGGGTAAGAAAACTCGCACGACCGAGGTGCAAGTGTTTGTGGCCAGTGCCCAAAAAAATTTGCTCGAGGAAAGAATGAAGATTTTGTCGGATCTCTGGGATGCTGGATTGAAAGCCGAGCAGTCTTACAAAAAGAATGCAAAAATACTGGCACAGTTGCAACACTGCGAGGAGAGCGGTATACCGTTGGCGATAATAATCGGTGAAGGAGAACTGGCGAGAGGCGAAGTTACGCTCAGAGACGTTATTTCGCGGGCTGAAGTATCCGTTCAAAGAGATAATTTGATACAAGAGATACGAAACCGACTGCAAGAATGACTTGACTCTTAAATATTCAAGCGTTACTCGTTGCACGTTCGAAAATCCTTAATCCGATATTTCTCGAAGTAACTTTTTCTACGTAACGTTTTTCAACTCTAGGCATTTAGGATTTTGGTATTTCGAGCGTGGATTCGTGTACGTTTGCTCCGTTCTCGGTGCTTTTCATTCGTTCATCGGCAAAGTAGTGACAGAAGAAGAAAACATTTATTATTCTTTTGTAAAACTAAAATTCTAATTTATTGTGTCGAATGTAACATTTCATGCGTTCTACCAAGTACCAGAGTAAGACTCTTTTGTTTACGATTTGTTCCCCCTCTTCACCTGAATTCCTGTTTTAAATTTCTTTTTCCGTTTCGTTTTGTTCCTTCTTAAGGAAAAAGCAGTCGCCGGTATGGTAAAGTTTTTATCACTCTGAACCGATTCGAGCATGCTTTCTCCGTGTGGCGGCAAACTTACGCGAGCGGGAGCGTTTACCTCGAATAGTATGTATGGTATATCTTCTAGGCCGATTTACAACACTTTCCTGTTAGATCGCACGCTAGTTCGACGAAAGAGCGAATAAAATTGCCTTCATGCGTTCCGCTGGTTAGACGAGTCGGACTTTTCGACTTTTAATTCCGTTGGATCGAGCGGATTATTGTTTCGATTGTCTGCCGACAGATTTGGTTTTTCTATTTTAACTTCTACCAAAGGTACCTCGCGGGCAGAACTCGATCCATTCTGAAAAGGCGACGTGTGACAGGCAAGACGGACTGTTTTGGCTTCCTCTCGAGTCTTCAGAATCGATATACGGCGATCGTCGAGAGATTTCGGATTTTCCACGTATCCAAGTTTAGGTTCCACAACGCTGTTACGAATCGTTGGGTTGCTATCCGAACCGACGTTTCTATCGTTCCGATCCGCCTCCACGTCACTGAGACTGAAGGCCCTTACTCGTCGGCGAAGGTTCATCTGTCCGATTTGTCGCTGTAACATACCAGCTTTCCAGCGTGGCACTTTTGAGGGGATACCGCCGGGCGGAGGAACACCACTTTGAGTCTGACTTTGAGTAGGCCTTAAAGAAAAGCGACGTGGATTCGGAAAAGGTTTCATCGGCGACGACGTTGCCGGCAGCCCTTCCATCTTAATGAGCGGTTCCTTCGGAGATTCGAAAACAAACGGTGCTCGATTAATGTTTTCGCTTGCCTGCGGTCGGGCGTTCTGAAAAGAAACTCGTCGTGATTGGTGTCGTAAATGTCGATTACTACGATAGTTAGTTCGGAGGCTCGGCTTTTTAAGAAGCAGAGAATACAGATAACGACTTTAGCTTTGTTTTGCAACAGGTGAGGGTGATTAACAGACATACCGTAGACATATCTGGTATCTTACCGACAGGGGTGGCGTCGGAGGGCTGGTAGGCGTCGGCACAGGTCTCAGGGAGAATCGTCTCGGCTTGATCGGATACACGGTAGGCACGAACGCCAGGCTTCCCCGTCTCGAAGCAGTTTCTCTTCCTACAGAGAGAGACAGCCTATTCGGCTGGCGTGTAATCGTCGTTTGATTGCTGCTCGTCCCGGAGGGCTGGGACGAAAAGAGTGTGAAAAGACTGGGTAGTTTCGGAGGACTGAGGCAAGCGGTTCCCATCTTCCTTCTAGGCCTACTTTGTCCGATCGTTAGTTGCTCGTCCACGGTACCGACGCTCGCGTGAAGCAAAGTGAGGGCCCTAAGGAAATCTGCCAGGCTCGTTTCTTCCAACAGATTGCTACCCTCTTGCGAGGAAGGAGGTTGGGTCGCGGCACCCGTGTGGGTATAGTAATGTCTTCCAGAAACGGAACAGCTCGAGTCACGTCTGCCTTCGAACCACCCTTGTCGTACATCCTTGCTATCGACTTCGGAGGTCTTCTTCTCGGAGTTGGAGAACTTCCAAGGCCTCGGAACTTTCGCCAGCGCCAGAGTGCGATATTTCGATAGTTTCGCATCCTTCGCGTCCTTGTTCCTGTCTCTCGGGCTTTGCTTAAGGTCGACGACTCTGGCTTTCATCAGCTCCTGAATTTTCCTGGAAGCGGTGGGCCCGGACCACGTCCATTCGACGTTCCTGTCCTCTGGCTTGGTTTCGTGCAGCCTGATCTCGCTGGTGGCCCTTGATCGTGGTTTTAAGAACCGTGGTATTCGTTCGCTGCCAATCGCCCAGCTGGGCTCGGTTCTCTCCGAAAGTTTTTCCGTAGGCTCCGCGTTTCCGTTTCCTTCGGCGGTCTTGCCGCACACCTCTTCAGCCGCCCTTTGAAACGTGGGTTCGTCGGTGTCTTCGGAAGCCGGTGGAATATAACCGAGAATGTTTACCAGTCTGGCTAACAGTTCGGCTGGCTGCACCATGGCGTGCGCTGCGAATGTCGCGGTTTTGTCGATCCTTTGGAGGTCAGTTTCGGAAACAACGCGAGCGATTTGATCCTCCTGGGCAAAGGAAAATTCGTGCGCGTGCATTTGCATGTTCATTAGCTGATTGGTTTGCGTTGTAACGCTGAAATGTCTTACCGTGGGTACCACTTCGCTGTTGGCGCGGCGTCGAGGTCGCTGCGTAAGAATACTCTCCGTTGCATCGACATTTGCGGTTCCATAAGCCAGCTCTCGAAGATCTGGAAAGCTGTTGCTGTGCGGGAACTTCGAGGTTGGTATTTCGTAATCGAACTCGTTTACGTACACCCTCTGAAACCAAATGTCTATCTCACCTCGTTCCGAGCAACTTGTTCGGCTTAACGAACTCGGGCTTGCTCCGATACCGACGGATCGTATGTCGAATATCGAGACCCGAAGTATGTACATATGTATAATATTGTATAACGTTACGGGTAATGGGGATCTGTGAACGATAGCCGTTTTTCTTTACCTTCACTTTCGATAATTGCAATTCATTGAAAACTCGTCGCAGGTAATGTATTTCCTTGTTGAATTCATTCCAAATCTTGCTCTGCGTGTGCTTTAAATTTATCGCTAATTTGTGCTCGATCCTCGTGATCTTCTTACTACGCATACCTCGGGCGATAAAAGTCATGATCATAACGATGTAACCAAGTCCGAAGGAGATCCAACAGATTAGGAAAATTTTGTACAAGACGAAGAAGAAACCGCTTCCTTTTCTGTTGTCCTGCCCTATTATAGTGGCACGCATTAAGATTTATCTGATCGATACATGGAAAATTGCATAAACGCTGGCCGAGGAAGAACCGAGGCTTTGCAGTTCTTCAGTGACCATTTTCAACGCAATTTTCCAACTATTGATCATCAATTTCCGACCTCGGATCTCTTGATCTCTTGTATCGGATCTCGAATACTTTCCGCAGTCCTCTACTTTCGAATGCTTTTGCCCGAATGAAATATTAAAACTCTACGTTTCGGTAGTAATTGGAGTTACTGTTACTTACATCGAAGCTCCGGGGGCTGTTCGTTTCCGTGGATGCACAAGACAAAGAGAAGTGATATGCGTTACACTAACGTGTAATAGATAATCACGGGAAAACCGCGCTTGTATCGCGTATGTTAGGTAGTTCTAGTACCAAACGAATTCTGACCTGCCACGTAGTCTCCAAAACCGATGGTCGTCAAAGTGACGAAGGCGTAATAGACAGCCTCGTCGTAGGTCCAACCCTCGTAGTGGGAGAAGAGGAACGCTGGGAAAAAGATGAACATGACGAACCCAGGCGTCAAATAGGCAAAAATCTGGGCCGCCAATCCAACCTTCCGCGTCTCAAAGGGCGTCAGCTTTTTCGAAGAATAATCGTTGCGGCCGCGCTTGTACGATTTATATTTCTGATGCGCTTTCACGAAAGTGTGACCAAAAAATTCTCCGAGCTGCGCCAGTAAGATTCCGTTCATAGGTATACCGATGAGACCGTAAAAAATCATTAGGATGCGACCAAGCATATTCGTGGGAGCTAAATTTCCATAGCCTGTGTATCAGGTTTGATGGACATTTGTATGACGTGTAACACATGTAATGGATTAGAGCGTGCGGTTTTACGTAGATGCTATTTACGGTAGCGATACATACCGATAGTGCTGACAACGGTATAAGCGAAGTAAAAGCTATTATAAAAGTCCCATTTCGGAGGATCCGCTTTGCCTTCGGTATAATTGTAAACCGATTTCCCGCAGTAGCGTGTCAACTTATCAAGAATTTCGTCGTGATCGTGGTTACGACTCGGCACGTAATGTTCTTGAAGTAAAGCTGAAAAGAGGATCAACATTTAGGCTGCGTAAGATCGATCGTGGAGACGACGATGGGGCACGTCGCTTAGATCATACGGGCCATGTATGTAGTAAGTGGCTAGAACAGACATTACAGTCGTGTCGTTAAAGGTCTTGATACTTGTTCGGTAACCAACAGGCATCGGATTAAGTGGGATACGGGCGAAACCGCTACCGGACAATCGTTATCTATTCTATCTTATCGGATGATGTTTGCTCGACTACTAGTCTTATACACGTACGTACGTACGTATGTATGTACATACATACCTATCGTCCGTTTGCTCTGAATTAGCGGAACTTTACTTACGCGCCTGTAAACCGCAACATTTCGCACACGGATATGGTGCATATCATATCGAAGAACGGTGGTGGCGTTCGAATCCATGGAAAAGGAGCGTAGTCGGAATTCGACAGGATCGTTGCGTTTCGCGTTTGACGTATCGCGTCTACGTTCCGCACGACGTACGCAATAATTTCCATATCGGGGGAAGCGTGCATATAGATATCGGTACAAGTATATGTAGAATATTCGATTGTCAATGATAAAAGCCATAACGATGACGTTCGTACAGTATTCTCGATTACGGTGCCACCGCACGATCGTTGTGTCCGATAATGTGAAAAATCGATAACGCTGTTCGAGTTGGCGGTGCTAGTTCAGTAGCGAACAATGCTTTTTAGGAGTGGTTCGGCAAGTGTAAAGTGATTTCGTAAGCTACCGATCGTGTAGTGACACTAACACTGTTGACTTCGACTATCGCGTACATTCCTACCAAACCGAGGAGAAAAACTCTTATTAACGATTTATTTCCAATCCCACCCCGACTCGGGGAAGAATCCCGTAACGCGATGACATCGATTGCGCAGAAAATACAACGTATACGTGGCACGCGTGTGGTGGCACCCGTCGAGGCCGGTAACGAGTAAGATCGAGTAAGATCGAGTAAGATCGAATAAGGGCAAATAGGGGCGAACGAGAGTGAACAACGATACAGAACAATGAATGTTCAAAGGGGGAAAAGGATACGAGGGGTGACAAAATGCTAAAAATTCTGATGGTACAGTACCGTTGATCTCGATCTGTTCAACCTTGGCTATCGCTTGGCGCTCGATCTCGAGCCGACTCTCGATATGGTAGAAGATCGAGGCACCTAGCAGCAGATAGGTCAAGAACAGCATCAGCAGGACCATCCATTGTTTCTTCGACATGCTGTGTTTTTTCGGAATAGCGGCGAGCTTAAATATGAATCGCTGAAATTGGAAAACGGTATCATCGGTCCGTCGCTTCGTGCCAAAGTGAATTTGCCCGACCTGACGCAATCCGATGCGAACCGATTCGAGCTTGATCCAGTTTGTTCCAATCTGTACCAATCTCTTTCAATCTGACCCAATCTGATGGAATACGATAGGAAGCGTCACTCGGGAGATGACATCGTGCGAGCGCGGCCGCGTGCACGAGCGATCCGCCAGTTTATGTGGACCACTTGCCGAGCGAATTGTCCGAGCGGTTCTCACTAATGCGTTCTCACTAAATCTGGATTATCGACGACAACGACGGCGACGACTACGACGACAAGGCATTATCGCCCGATAACTCTCTAGACTCCGATTCTTCGATTCTTGGATTCTCCGACCTTCATGAGTCTTCTCCGACAACGAGAGCGACGATTGTGTCAGATAGCCGATAATATGATCCGGTATATCGGCGAACAGCCATTATCGATACTGTCATCGAGTGTCTTCTCTCGTCACAGGAACACTCTTCTTCTTCTTCTTCCGGGCGATTTGCAGCGATTGTCTGAAACATTTCAGGACAGTGTCAAAAACGTTAGAAATATGGGCATGATAGCCGTCGCGTCGTCGGACCGGCGCGGCGTAACCCTCTTGGCCGAGTCGACGTGCGACGTGTCAAGTGTTACCGTAACGTAAAAAGTATTAGGAAATTGAAGGAATCGAGGACCGTGCGCAACCTATTTATCGTAATTAATTGATTGTTGCTCGAGCTGGACGCGTTATACGAGCCAGACCAGCTAGCCGAACCAGCTCTTGCGCCATGCGGATTCCATCGGATTGCGACGGGCCGCTTACTAAAGTACTTGCTATTCCGATAACAAAGCAGATGCTGATCGATGATACGCTCGGCATAAAAAAATAAACAAGTTACATAGTTGATTACCTAATTGTTGGTAAGCGGAGATACTGGTCGTTTTCTTACCACCTACTTGTCCGCTTCGTCGGCTTTGTGTAGACGAGTCGACGAGTGGACTAGTGGTCCAGCAGACGAATAAACGACGAACAGTGTACTGGACGAACCTCGAGCGGACGAACGGACGAACGGACGTACGAACGAATGAACGAACGAACGGTCAAGCGGATAAGAGGAAAACAAGTTATTGTCGGAAGAATAAGAGCGTTATTCTGTTTTTCCGCTTCTTTCTAGTACAGTGCAAAGAACAAAAGGATCGACGCGTCGGCCAATTGTAAGTGTTCCGATAGAAGCCGCGGACAATTACAAGTTCTTTTCTATGCGTAACCGAATCGGAGAATAGCGAGCGATTCGGTAGTTAACGCGACACTTGGGGACGCTCGTACGTACACTAGCATTTCAACAGTTGCCACAAAACGTTCCCTTCGACAATGCTCTTTACGTAACGACTCGCAACGGGTACTCTGTCAAACGCGATATATCGTACCGGTTGAAAGATCGAAGGACAAGATCGATCGGATGCATGATTTATCGTGCAAAGTATGTACGAGTGTCCACTGTGTTTCCAATGTCCGTCTTTAAAACCGTCTGTGCACACGTTAGTTAACTCCTCTAACTGACTTTTCGTTCCCGTTCGTGCACCTGACAAAACGATAACTGCGAAACGAACAAAGATGGGAAAAGGTAAGAATGAGAATAAAATCGGGCAAATATCGTTTCGAATAGTCGGTCGAGTCCCGAAGCTACTCACATTTAATCATTATGTGTGAAAAGATATTAAAAATCCGTCCACCGGCTCGACCAGTCTCACGCCCGTCAATTTCAACTTGGCAATGGATGTCCGATTTACTGGACTTGTCAGCTTTTCTCTTTTTCGACGGTCTCTTACGCCTGCCGAAACGACAACGGAGAGCAAAGAAGCGAGAAGAAAGTTGGACGGAAATAAGTAAACGATAAACAAGTGCGGAATGTTACGGTATCGTTCACGCCGTATTCGTTTTCAATTAGTGGATCACGTCTACGCAATACGGTTTTCTGTTACGTGTCAGTGAGCTAGGGTAAAGCACGTGAATATCAGTAATCGTTCATGTCGTATTCGTACTTCCGCGAACATAAATGTCCGATTTTGACGGGCATCGAAGTGATTGATTGTGCACTTCACGGTTATTTGTCAAGAATAATTAAATGAGAGGCCCGTTGGCCAAGAAAATACAAACTACGGAATACACTTATGCGAGCAAGACTGAGACGTTTCATATACCGATCGGTCATTGTTCACGTGGCTTATTAACGTTAGTTTCCGAAAGAAAACGAAAAATTAATCAAATTGATATAAATATACATATGGTTGTCGTTCTATAGAAAGGAAAGTCAGGTGTTCCGCGTATACGTTCAGATAGCGTTTTATAGGGACAGGGACTCCGGATTGTTCATTGTTGATCGTTGATTATACGCGGCTTATCTTCTTTATACATCGCGGCAAATCGCTTCTGAAGTAGATATCGACCTAACACGGATTAAGCTACCGATAAGGCCAAAGTACCTTCGATCTTCGATGTGAGATACGAATAATAAATATGGATGTGTAATGAATACGAGTCGAGAAACGAACGATCGAATAGATCGATCGTGATTCAAGGTTCGGATTAAACTTACCTCGAATTATACCATTCGTACGATCGCGTTCCCCCACATTTCCACTTACCAGTGCCGCTTTTTCTTTCGGACCGGGAAACTTTTAACATTGTTTAGCGAATAACCAAGTATTTTATTTACACTTCGATCTAGCGTGTCTACCGTCCTTCGTGTCGTTTCATCGTGGCCAGAAGGCAGAAAGTACGGATTAGCAAACAAACTTTGCAAGGAAATGTTTGGAAATATTTGCTTTGTAGGGCCCGAATTATCTCTACATATGCATACATGTATGTACATATATACGCGCATTAACAGATATACCTATATATATTTCGCGATTTATGCTTTGACCAGCCTCGTGATTCAAATTCAGATCCAATTCTGAGGGATTTGCTTAGATTTAGATTTTACTTTCTAAATTTGCGAAAAATTCACCAATTATATCAGATGATTTAACACTCCGAGGGAATTGAGATTTATTCGAGAACTATCTGAAGAAAGACCGACAGAGTCCGATTTACTGTTCACGCATTGTTGTTGGTGGGAGACTAGAAACGACGACCACTACTATGACCCGTATGATCGAACTACTTTCGGAAGAAACTTGGAAAGATCACGGGCAGAAAGTATTTCGTAACAGTGTCGTGTGTTCCGAGTACACGATTTTACAGCCCAAAGTGAAGATCTCGAGTACTTTCTTTTTTTAGATTACAACTACGTTTCCGTTTTGAATATGTCTTGATATGTTTAAAGTATGAATATGGCAAGGTCGTAGGATCTTTCTCCAAAAAATAGAAAGCGGGTAACGAAGAGGGACAAAGAAAATTTGCTAGAATAGTACAATCGACTCGCGCTCAAAATGCCTCGATCGATGGCCACGAGCAACTGGATACCTATATTCTCTTCGAAAACTTTGAAGCTCGTTTCTGGACGCGTTAATAAAATTGTTTGGTTAGTAAACTCGTGTTAATAACTGTAGCTGTTCTTTTTTTTGCCACAGTCCTCGACTCTGCCCGCTCGACGACAATTTTCACGCTCGACCGTATTTAAATTATTTTACCGAACGCGCGGCTCCAAGATCGATGATCAAAATTTGCCAATCTTTCTCGACGCAGTTGTTACATCTATACACATACAAACACAAAAGTGTGATCTCTATATGTATACACGATAATCGCATCATTTATTGAAAAGATATATTACAAGCTTTACAGTTTCTACTTCTCACGATGCCGGCCTTTCTCCCATTGAACAATCAAAACCGAAAGAAAAGCAAGAAAATAATGTATTCTGAAATTCGCACGGGAATAAGGAATACGAAACGACAATAGAAACCGGGAAAGATTATAAAACTTCAGGAAGATAAATTCGCTTATCATTGCATTCCACGTGTTCACCTTTAGACGTGTTACATATACACAAACTATTCGAAAATAAAAATAAACGTATATCCTTTATTGCAATCGACATATAACCAGATATTTTCAAAGTACAGAGAACTCGATCTATCGATAGTCACCGTGCCTCGTCCAAGTCACAAATTAAAAGCATGATACGAGATGGAAATGTACGATATATGTTCGTTTTTCACCAGTAATATACGTTCGATGACTCTCGTCGAGAACGTATTAGTTCCATCCGAATTCTATATCCTCAATCTTTATGTTTAGTCCTTCGAACGACGTATCGATTGCAGAATCGTGGAATTCACTATTCAATTCGATCTTCTGCAAGCATGAAATACAGAAAAGTTTTGCTGTAGGTAAGTAAAGAGAACGTTGAAAAAAAGAAGAGATGGAGAATCGAAGAAAAGAAAAACAGCGGGAAAGATGATTGTTGTAAATAGACTTTGGAACGTACCTGCAATGCTGTGATTTGACTGGGATCGCCAACTAGTAGAATCTGCGTTTCGTTGTCGTTTAAATCGTCCACCGCTTTTGAAATTTGTATCTGTCCATCTTTTCCCGCAATCTTTGATCCCGAACAAAACAGAAGAGAACAGAACGAGAAGAGAAGAGACGAGAAGAAAAGAGAAGAAAAGAGAAGAGAAGAGAAACGAAGAGAAGAGAAGAGAAGAGAAGAGAAGAGAAGAGAAGAGAAGAGAAGAGAAGAGAAGAGAAGAGAAGAGAAGAGAAGAGAAGAGAAGAGAAGAGAAGAGAAGAGAAGAGAAGAGAAGAGAAGAGAAGAGAAGAGAAGAGAAGAGAAGAGAAGAGAAGAGAAGAGAAGAGAAGAGAAGAGAAGAGAAGAGAAGAGAAGAGAAGAGAAGAGAAGAGAAGAGAAGAGAAGAGAAGAGAAGAGAAGAGAAGAGAAGAGAAGAGAAGAGAAGAGAAGAGAAGAGAAGAGAACAGAACAGAACAGAAGAGAAGAGAAGAGAAGAGAAGAGAAGAGAACAGAACAGAAGAGAAGAGAAGCGAATGAAATGACATGAAATGAAGTGAAGTGAGGCGAAATGAAACGAGATGAAATGAAATGAAGCGAAACGAAACAAAACGAAACAAAACGAAATGTAATGTAATGAAATGGAACGGAACGAAGAAGGTGTTCGTAAAAGACATTGGATCGTAGTCGAGTCTCTTTATCGTGTTATCTCGTGAAGAAACGTTAAGTTACCTTGAACGTGGTGCTACTATTATCCCTTGCAACGTGAGCCTTTCGTCGGTCTTTATTTCGACTAGAAGACTCCTGAAGAGACTGTTGTAGAAATATATCAACGCTGTCGTCATTGTCGACTAGTGCGTGCGCTGTTCTTTTGTGCATAACAAGCGTACTACTCTGCCTGTATCTCCTGAAGCACACCTTACACTCAAACGGACGTTGTTGCGTGTGTACCTGCAGTACGATCTCATAACGACAACCGTTTATGCAAATAATTAATTAACCCTTATACGTCCCATAAATTCCTATGGCATAAACTCTAATCGATTACTATGCATCTACGATCCAGTATTAATGAAATATAATTGTTGGGTGAAAGAGAAGGCAAGGGACGCAGAAGGGTCGATCGTTTGATACCGCAAGATACAAATACTGACGAGGTGGTGCTTGTAAAGACTAGAATACTCGGTGAATCTTCTTCCACAATTGTCGATCGAGCAAACGTAGGGCTTCTCGCCGGAATGAATACGTATGTGATTCTTATAATTGGTAGCGCTGGCGAAGGCTTTGCCGCATTTCGGCTGTGTGCATTTGTAGGGTCTTTCGCCGGTGTGTGTTCTTACGTGTACCTGCCGCAGGCCTCTACGTTACCACGTTTTTCATTCGCTGCTGAATAATAACGGATGCAATACGTTTACCTTTCTTATATTGCTGGTCGTAAAGGACCGGCCGCAACCGTCAAACGGGCATAAAAAGGGCCGTTCGCCGGTATGCGTCCTTACGTGTTTTAACAGGTCCCCAGATGTTTTGAAGCTCTTGTCACAAGATTCGTTGGGACACTTGTACGGCTTTTCTCCTGTGTGCGTCCGCAGATGAGCCTTCAGGCTATAACCAGTCGAAAAACTCTTCTTACATTTAGGATGCGTACACCTGTACGGCCGTTGCCCAGTATGAGATCGTTCGTGTACCTAAATCAACAACTATCACTCGTAGCGTGGCATTTTTTTGCTTTGTTTTGTCTAGTAACAGCAGAAACTCCCCGAACAAGTGGATTACACTCGATACCCAAGATCGACTTGCAGGTCGAAACCAGTGAACCGAAATATATAAGGAGACGATTTACTGTTACGAAAATATTTAGAAAAGAAGTATATGTATTCACCTTTAGATGATGGGGAGTACTGTATACCTTGGAGCAACCTTCTCGCGGGCAAGGATGCCTGATCCTTGGAGCGGACAGTTTGTTTAATAGAATTTTCGAATCTTTTTTCTTCAACTTTCCACTTTCTATCTCCCACAAGTCTTGACCAAGTTCTAAGCGACCTGCTACCATGTAGGCTGTGCCGTCGATGAACTCCACTTGAGGGTAAGCATTCTCAACATTTTCGATGGCCGCGCTTCGTGCCTGGACCAATGCTGCTGGATCCAATTCCAACTGCAGCGGCTTACCATCGGTCAACTCCGACACATCTCGTAGCAGTATAGTGTCTCCGTTTCCAAATTCTAGTGTCGCCTGCCTTTTGGCATCGACGTCTATCGACAAAACACATACCGTTAGTAGAATATTTCTAGTATTTTAACGTGCGCAGAACACGATTAACCTCGTCTAAGGTAAAGTTATAAGTAATATAAGTAAAATATCTATGCACGTTCGTTTCTGAATTACTCTCTAACCATCATCAGTAAAGTTGTTGGCAACAAATGCTTGAGTTCCGTCTGGGAGTGTTACAGCAGTTAACATGGCACCAGCTAGAAGTTGTTCATCTAGTACCAACTGCTCCACTCTCTCCTCTTGATTGTTAGCTTCGTTGATGAGAACCGACAGGCATTCCAAAATATCTCCCCGTGTGCTCTAGCAGATAAATAAATAATGGTAGAAATGTACAACATGCATGTTTTCGCTACAGATTTCTGTACAACAACTATTTCACCTGTAACTCAGATGAGATTGTCTCGATGCCATCAGCAATGAGACAATTTGGAAAATCCACATCCTGTGTTGACATGTTTTCGTAACAATCTGGAGCTATAAAAAAAAATGGTGGTATAAAGATGGTATCGGTTTGTATCTTAAGTATGGCTACATAGACAATGTCTTTATTAATGTTGTTACTGTTATGTTGAGAACGGAATGCAGATTAATTTAGGAAACAGATTTTATATACCCAGTGAAAGAAATAGAAACTGAAATACACAATCGATAGTACATACGATCCTGTCAAGTATTTCATTGACCTTGCGGTTCTTGAGTTACATTGTAATTATTCATTTGAAAGACTAGAGATCTTGTTTAATACATATGGGTATTTACTTAATCAAGCTATTATGATGTTCGCTAGATACAGTGGTTTTTTCTCCTTATTATTCTATCACATATTTCGTAGGAGAGCAAAAATTCTCTATCACTCTTCTATCTCTTACGTGATGAACGATTGACGTTTCGACGTTTCGCGTGGCCCCGTGATTCTCTATACATCATATATCATAGGAAACATTGTCCACCGACTCGGATGCACGCCGAATATCCTCAAAAATTGTAAAAAGAATACACGAATGACAAACATAAAGCTGCTTTCACACTGCTTCACAATACGAAGGACAAACTAAGTCCGATTCCAGATATGTTCAATCGTAAAATCAGTCACGTTGGTTCACGCAGCTTACACACACTTCCTGTTTCTTTAAATTTCTTGGAGCCAATTTTTCTACCCCAAATCGAGCGTCTTAAAAGAAATTTTCTATGCGAAAACATGGATCGTTCAACATGACTGCTGGCACGATACTTCTCCTGTGATACAATGTGAAAGCTGCCTAAAGTAATGTTAAACGAAGAAAACACGCGAGTTACCGTATCGATTTTCCGCGCCGTCGCGTTGGTTAGGCAGCCCCGCAGATTTTCAAATGGAACGTTTTTCATAAAACTTGGCACCGTTGTGCCTCCATTTTTCTACATTCTAAAACGAACGTATATACAAGAAAACGTTGTAATGTGTCTCTGGACGTTGCGATTAAAGCTGACAGCGAGCGTCATGGTTTTCAAGCGAAGGTCTCTTTCACGGCATACTCTTAACTTTTCCTCAATGCGACTATCTGCTTATTTCATATCTTCAGTCTTGCAAAACTTGTTTCCAATTCTCACGGATTCGCTCTTACCCACTGCTTCGTACTACACCGATAACTCTTCCCTCGTAATGGTAACGTCGAACCACGTCGAACCAATAGATGTTACAGATTATGTATATAAATACTTATAGACGCCATACTAGCCACTGCTAGCCACTACTAAAGTCACTTGGTGTGCTTGGTGTCACTTGGAGGCACTATAAGCGCTCGGTGCTGCCTCCATTTCTCTGCGAATATTCTTATCGACAGAGCCCGATACCGATGTTTCCTGATCTTGCCTTCTCGCTTTGTCTTATAAAACCAGCTTACGATTTATTGGTCGATTCCGACGTATCCAAGCTTTATCCAATAACAAGTCGAACCATTTGTACGTCATAAAGAGTTCAAAGAATACAATCTGTAGACGATTCATTATTTTCGACGAAGCATAATACAGAAAACAACCTACGAATCTTGAGTGTATGCACCTTCTCTACTAGATTAGCAAGAATCTCTGAGCAGAATGAGCGGGGCGATGGAATTGATCGGATACGCGCAACACGGGCCAGAATTGTTTAGTATCCACTAGTCTCAACGTTCATTCTGTTCTTCATAGTCATTCACGAATATAAAATACTCACCAACTTCACGCTCACTAACGCGCAAGTGATATTAAGTTTTTATGAACAGACGGATGTAAAATTAAATATCTGCGTTCTAAAATTGTCCCGCATGAAAATTTCTGTGCTTGGATTTCCTCGATATTCATCAATATTCATCGACACTTCAAGCTGCTTCAAGCCACTTCAACCTAAAATTCACATTGTTACAACCGTAGGTCGGCACCAAAATAAGAAAAAAAAAGAACAACTAGAAATATAACTAGAGAATGGTTGACGATTGCTTGATGAGGTTAAACCAGATGTAATCAGGCGCAATATGCAGTATGCAGTGAAGCAACTGGAAGCACCTGAAACCCGAACAATTCTGAAAGCACCTGTGTATGTGCACCTGAACACACCGGAGAAACCAACTGTCCGAGCAGACTAAGAAATTGAGCATCCTGAGACTAATGAAATGCGTTGATCGCCACTTTGCGTTCCATTAAATCGCTCTTGCTAATTGGAAACCGTTGGTTATCTCTGATGCAGAGCAACTCTGTGTTCGTGGGACATCGTGAACGTTTGGTGATGGTTGGTGGCCTGACACAGGCGTAATCAGGAGCAGTCTGTTGTTTTGCTTTCTACGTTTCGTGGACGGTGTCAGTGCTTTAGGCAGTTTATCAACAGAGACAGGAATACACGGGTGTACCTGCCAAGCGATGTATTTACCCAGCGAAATGATTAAATCGAAAACAGGTAATATGCCGAACGGAAGCCCAATGTTTATTGAACCGGAAAGAGAGTCGGTAGTAAATAAAACGATACTTCAACGACATTCTGTTAGCCAGTTTGCCTCTGACATAATGCTATTCGATTCTTCCGCTGGGTTAATTTGTCTTCATTGTCTCTTTGTCTTTTTCCGTGCGTCGACAGTGCGACGATTTTCTTCCCAATAATTATCTTCCCATTCGTTTTTCTTTCTTTCCATGGAACGAATCATGGTGTTGAATGTCTTGTGATTCAGGAATAGGATGCAGCGCAGTCAATTGAAGGATTTCTCGTGCTGGATGACTAGGCTTTATCCAGAGGCCTGTACAGAGGATCCTCAGAAGTACACGTTCAAAATGTTTGGATCAAAGACACACGTGTCCAATAGCACGTTCTACACCCAATTGGAGGATGAATCAAAAGATGAAGAGATTGGTACTCCTGTTGATAATGAGGAAAATGCCGCTTCCACGAATTCTAACACCTTAGCAACAGAGAAGGAGCAGGAAGAATACGATGGACATTCCTTTGGTAGAATTGCTACGTTTGCAGGATTTTCACGGTTTCGTTCCTTTGTAATGTCGGCTAGCAGTCCGACAGAATATGTAAACATCGAGGAAAGTAATAAAAGTTCTAGGGAATCCTCGTACCTTCGACTGTCTCATGCTGTTCTAGAATATAGGAACAGCAGGTGCGTCTTTAAGAGTGTTTATAGCGATTTTATGAATTATAAGTAACTTCGTAATGATTACAGGAAGTAATGAACTTTTCACAAACGTACAGGTACTTGGCGTCAGAACGAAACTCTCCTCGATATCCGTTAGAGTCTTATGCTGTAAGCGAATCAGAGAGCGAGGAGGAATCCGAGGAGGCAAAATCATCGGAAACCGATTCTGCAATAGTAGCGGATCACGGCGAGGATTCTGCGTCAGAGCTACAGAGAAAAAACAACAGCACTCATTCGGATTCTTTGAGAAAGAGAGTACGACGAGTGGCCGAAGAGCTACTAGCCACTGAGAAGAACTACGTCAATGTTCTTCGTCTTATCGATCAAGTTTTCCAGTTTAGAGTTGATCAGGAGAACAGGGCGCACCCGATGTTTCCACCCGAAACGGTGCAGCATATGTTTTCGAACATCAAGTCCATCTACAAGTTTCACAATGATTTTCTGCTGCCGCAGCTTGAGGAGAGAATGCAGATTTGGGAGACCGATCCACGAATTGGCGATATAATGAAGAACTTTGCTCCGTTTCTTAAAATGTACACGGAGTACGTTAAAAATTTCGATTACGCTATGAACTTGATAAATACTTTGCAAAATAAAGTCCCCAGATTCGCAGCGATTATCAATGAGATACAAAAACTGGAGGAGTGTGCGAAATTGTCCCTCGCGCATCATATGCTGAGTCCGATTCAAAGATTACCAAGATACGAGCTTCTCTTGAAGGATTACTTGAAAAGTCTTCCGAGAGAGAATGCGGATTACGAAGACAGTCAGAGTAAGAATCCCACGCGTTTCGTCTTCGTTGACTTTTAACAAAAATAATATGTTTCTCATCTAAACAAACGGTGTTTACACAGAGGCACTGCAGTTAGTGTCGACCGCAGCAAACCATACAAACGAAGCGATGAAGAAGATCGATAAATTTAAGAAATTGTTGGAAGTACAGGAGAGCATATACGATGCGACGGATCTAGTCAGTGCAACGCGGGAGCTTATCCGAGAGGGACGTATCGTTAAAATCTCAGCCAGGAGCGGCGACCATCAGGAGAGACATTTGTTTTTGGTAGTTAAATTAAAGTATTTCCATGACTTAGTTCATTATGTTGCTTTCACTCCAATTTCCAGCAGTTTCATTAGTCGTTTTCGATTTACAGTTTAGCGATTTATTATTACTTTGTTCGATAAGACTAATACCAGGACCACTGTATCGATTGAGGGCAAAATTTATGGTGGAAAATTTGCAAGTGATCGAGGGCGATAACTTGGAAACAGCGAATACGTTTTACATAAGGGACGAGGAGAAGAGCGTTGAATTGTACACGCATTCCGCCGAGGAGAAGGCAGCCTGGCTCGATGCTCTTTTCGAAACTATGCAGGAGATTATGAGAAGGAAGGCTAGTCTAAAGACGGGAAACGTGAAAACGCTTGTCGTTAAGGCCGATGACGTAACTAAGTGCATGGTATGCGAAGTTATATTTTCCGTAATGAAGAGGAAGCACAACTGCAGGGCTTGCGGAATAGTGAGTCTGTTCATTTTTCTTTACGTACGGGATAAATCTAAATATCGAGAACAGTTCTACATGATCGTTACATTTCGGTAACATTTCTCCGTACGGAAAGATGAAAAAGGTCCAATGAACGTTCGACGTTATGTTCGAAAGGCGCTTGCTGTTGCGTTTTTAAAATTTTTTAAAATTGAACGTACAAACGTTGGCTTTTACTTCGATTTAAAGGGTGTGTGATACGATAGGGTATGTTTCACGGATTTCTGTTCATTGAACTGCTTTATTTTTCATCTTTTCATATCCTCGACCGACGCTGAGCAAAGATTACGGTTCTTTTGGACGCACGTTCTTCGTATATTTATCGATCATAGAGGGGAAATGAATATCTGGTGGAATTAAATTCGGTATACGATCGATTGGTTGCAGGTAGTTTGCGGCAAATGTTCGAATCAAAAACTGTTGTTCGAAGATA
Source organism: Mimumesa dahlbomi (assembly GCA_917499265.3). NCBI lineage: Eukaryota > Metazoa > Arthropoda > Insecta > Hymenoptera > Crabronidae > Mimumesa > Mimumesa dahlbomi. The sequence goes on along the minus strand of OU824115.1, from coordinate 19,485,653 downwards.
ACAAGAATATGAGGGTATGTCGAATGTGTCACGCTGCGTTAACACAGCCTACAACCAAATCACCCACTTCCCCGTCCGGCCCTGTCCCGAGTTTACTGCAAGTTTCCGCAAACGCCGCCTCTGTATTGTCAGGCTACCTTTTATTAAAAACTCAAGCAAGCAAACCCTGGATACGAAGGTGGTTCGCCTTGCATGCGGATTTCGTTTTATACACCTTCAAATCCGAGGCCGAAACATTGGCCTTGACGGCAATGCCCATGCCGGGCTTTGTCATTACGGAGGGTACAAAGCTAACCGATGAAGATCCTTTGAATTGTAAGGATAGGCCTAAAGCCCTCAAAATTCATCATTCCAGGAAAAGTTACTATCTGCAGGTATCCTCGCAGCAGGACAAGGAGAAGTGGGTTCGGCTTTCGATTTCGAATTCGTTCCGTCATATCCATCTCGATCATTCGTGCAATATGTCTTCACGCAAGTTTTCATATTTCTAGATGGTTGTACGTGTTGCAATTGGCCACTAAAGCAGAATTACCTCCTTTCGTACCGATAGAAAGCGAAGACGCACAAGAAAGTCAATCCATGGTTCACGCACGATAAACACACGTACCTTTTTCTCAGACAATCTAGCCAATTTTTTATCGTCGTACTCTTATAGAACATACAGCGTTGTAAGATAATGTTAGTAGCTAATTAATTATATTTAAATGACGTTAACTTATGTTATATCGTTATACATACGGACACACACGCACAACCCATATAGGCATATTGTTGTCAATGTACCGTGGTCGAGTTTATAACGACTATACTGCCAAGGCGTTTGTTGTGTTTTGTAACGTTTTGTTATAATATATTTATAAATATATGAATATATAAAAATACATGTAGATACGCGACAATACGTTTAATGGTCATCCCCTGTGTATGCGAGGTAAGTTAGGTGATGAAAACGGTAAGATAACTATTTTTGTTGCCTTTTTATGGTTGATGTTTTTGCTGTAGCTAATTTCGATCTATTTTGAGCGGCAACATTTAATACTCAAAATATATTCGATACTGATTCTTCTTGTATTTATATTTCTGCGGTTTACAAGACTTGAACGTTGGAACCGCTGGTGCTTAAGAAATTCAATGACTTGGAGTTATTGAAAAGCTTTTGACACGTCATTTCCACAATTGTTTAGATATTTAAATCATCCGAGACGTTTGGGACGCGGAATTCGAAGCCAAATAAGACAGTGAAAGATTCAGGTCGATATCTAAATATTTGCGGAAATAACGAAGCAATTACGAAAATCGCGAAAAATCGTCAAATTTAAGCAGTTTTTCGTTCGGCATTCGCTCAATTTTTGAGATAGCAACCTGAGACTTGTACCATTGTTTTAGTTAGGAAATTCTACGGCAGATCAACGTATAATAGTTGTACTTTTCGAAAATTTCATTTTTCGCAAAAATCTGAAGGGGGTAGGTCAGGATTTTTTGCGATTTTCGTAAATCGCTCGCCATTTCCGTAATTCTTGAGATATTAAAATGATCCAGGACGTTTTGGACGCGGAATCCGAAGCCGAATAAGACAGTGAAAGAATCATTTTAATATCTCAAAAATTGTGGAAATGGCGAGCGATTTACGAAAATCGCAAAAAATCCTGACCTACCCCCTTCAAATTTTGGCGAAAAATGAAATTTTTGAAAAATACAACTATTATAGGTTGATTTGCCGTAGAATTTCCTAACTAAATCAATGGTACCAGTCTCAGGTCGCTATCTCGAAAATTGTGGAAATGGCAAGCGAAAAACTGGTTGATATTGACGAATTTTCGCGATTTTCGTAATTCCTTCGTCATTTCCGTAATTTTTGAGCTATTAACATGGTCCAGGGCGTTTTGGACGCGGAATCCGAAACCGAATAAGTCAGTGAAAGAATCATTTTGATATCTAAAAAATTGTGGAAATGACGGAAGAATTACGAAAATCGCGAAAAATCGTCAAATTTAAGCAGTTTTTCGTTCGGCATTCGCTCAATTTTTGAGATAGCCGTCTGAAACTTGTACCATTGTTTTAGTTGGGAAATTCTACGCCAGATCAATGTATAATAGTTGTACTTATCGAAAATTTCATTTTTCGCAAAAATCTGAAGGGGGTAGGTCAGGATTTTTTGCGATTTTCGTAAATCGCTCGCCATTTCCGTAATTCTTGAGCTATTAAAATGATCCAGGGCGTTTTGGACGCGGAATCCGAAGCCGAATAAGTCAGTGAAAGAATCATTTTGATATCTAAAAAATTGTGGAAATGGCGAGAGAATTACGAAAATCGCAAAAAATCCTGACCTACCCCCTTCAGATTTTGGCGAAAAATTAAATTTTCGAAAAGTACAACTATTATATGTTGATCTGGTGTAGAATTTCCTAACTAAATCAATGGTACAAGTTTCAGATCGCTATCTCAAAAATTGAGCAAATGGCAATCAAAAAGCTGGTTGAATTTAGGTTTTTTCTGACTGTAGTAAAGGCAAACACGAGATATACATACATATACTACTCGTAGCCAATTTGTTCGATACCATTTGCATCGAAGCGATACATTTCAATATAAACGATTATGGGTCATCGGACTTATAAAAAAATATTGATAAATTTCATTATCGATCGATGCAAATAATATCGATCCAGGTCTCACCACGTGGAGGTTGCTACTAATGGAGACCCACCCTATCCACGGCTCCCATCCTCCCTCCTTTAAACGATAACGAACATAATCTTTACTTTCAGAAGGAAAGTAAAGATATCACGCGACCGCGATCGCGAAGCTAATAACCACGATCTCAAAGATACGTCTATCAATGCGATCGTGGCCGAAATATTGAAACCAGTTTCAATATAACAAACACAAACCCATCACCATCAAACGCCAATTTCCCGCGAAACGCGAATAAAACAAATAACATAGACGAGAATGGAAATGTCGACCAAACCAGAAAAGCAACCTCGTGGTAAGACTAACGCGGGTGACTCTAGACGTTTACCATAACTCGACGGTAAAACAATTTATACACTTACACCGTGGCTCGTACCACGGTCCTGAGAAGTACCCACGAACCGGGACTCCCGCCAAACCATGGTTAACCGATACGATGGGATAAACGTAAGGTCGATTTACAGGAAAGGGCCTCACGAAAGATCCGAACCAGGGACAAATCGAAGATGAAATATATCCGAAGATATAGATCATCAAGTCGAACTGTACACGGGTTAAGCCATATCAGGCTAATCGGTCCGGCCGCCACCGATAAGCCTGATACGTCCCATACCCCGCCAAATAGCAGTCCACCAGTGTACAGGTCCCCAGAACGAACTCGGGCTCACCTTTCCAGACAACCTTAGGCCACCCAAAGATACCGGCGGAACCATGATCCGACGAAAGCCACGCTCCATGAATATATCGCAGGACCGCGATTTAACCAGATAGCCGTGAGGCTATGTGGCCGACTACACCGTTTCTCATGTTGTTTTAATGTAGGGGTATGACAAACGCCGCAAATTACGAGCAAGTGACTCTACTATTAAAATGAGTTTAAAAAACTGAAGCTAAGTATTGAAAGTAAAAGTTGAAGCTACGAGTTGAAAGTAAAAGTTGAAGTTAAAAGTTAAAAGTTAAAAACTGAAACTATGTAATTGAAGGTAAAAATGTTTAATTGATAAGAAGCTAATAACGCGGAACGAGCAAAGAAGTCGCGTTTTCTAGTCGGTCGACGACAAACGAAGTGAAATTGACGTATGATATCCCCTTAAACTAACGTTTTGACACTATAGTGACCAAAACGTCCCTTTTAGTCGCCTTTTACGACAGGCAGGGAATACCGTGGGTCTATTCTTTCCCCGACCCACAGGGGATCATGTTTTACATTTTTGTAATTAATTGGAATACTATAAGCTAGAAGTTACTTTGCGAGTTTACATAGAATCGAGAAAAATGCAAGTGCGGCGCGAAATAGATTTCTCGCCATTTAACAAACCATTCAAGGTGAGTAAATGGCGATTTCTCTAAGTTAACGCGACTCTAAAAGCAAAGCTGGAAGAAGAATGATTAGCTCATTTTACTTATTGTAATTTTACCGTATCGCAATCTTGAGTCTATAATTAATAAAGGGAGAAAAGACTACTTGTCACGCGCGGTCAACATTGGTCGGTATGGAAAGAAACGACCGAATTTACATAATTTCCGCAACACTAAATTTATTTACAATTTCCGTGGGTTTCGTCATAGAGAATAAGTGATCGCATGACTCTAAAATTCATTGAAAGAAAATACGCGATGCGCGCGCGAATATATTCTTCTGGGTCCACGTTCGCGAGTATTTCCGCAAAACTAATACACTAAATTACGAAAAAACCTCGCGAAAAACCGACGCGCAAAAATAATGTTTCGTAGTTCCACGACCGCTTTGACTGATAATACGCGAAAATAGAAATTAATTGCAAACGCGAAATGATCTTAAATAGATCCAATTTAGTTACGGCTGAAAAGAATTTCAAGATAAGACATTCTAATATAAAATGCAATTTATGCATAAAATTATGGCAATATTCCTTCTAACAAATGCTTGGTTCAATGATTGTTTTTAAATAGATTCGTACAAAGACGGCGATGTACGACGCGATTCGCGAGTCACTTAGCTGCTTTAACTTTTTGATTTTATATTAGATAATAAAATTCCTATACGGCATTAGAAAACGTGTCTCCGAGACACACAAAGATAATGAATTTTAGATTATTAATAAATTCGCGGAACTAGAAATGCAGCCAGTGGTGACAAATATTACGACCGGCGCGGATGGCAGTGTGCAAACTTTGCACACTGAATCATACTCTACCCCTCTGCTTTTATCAAAAATTCAATTTCTCAAATTTGTAATAATCAAAAACTCGACTCTAGTAATGACAAAAATATATATTCTTAAAAATGAACTCTCAGAAAATATCTCAATAAGTAAAATCTTTAGGTTTCTTCAACAATAATGAATAAAAATGACTTAGATTGAAAATTTGTGAAAATAATTGAATAAGAAGAATGACTCGAAAGCTTTAATGCAAAATTCTTTGAATAAAACTTGTGAAAATATTTTAATAAGAAAAATGACTCGAAACTTTAATGCAGACCGGGGCAGAGTCTTCACGGGGAGCTCTCCTCGACCCGCGGAACTAACTACTTCTAACTACTTCATTCTATCACACTCTACCCCTCTGCTTCTTTCAAAAATTTAATTTCTCAAATTTATAATAATAAAAAACTGGACTCTAACTCTTTAACAATAATGAACAAAAATAATAACTGAGTTTGAAAGGAATTTAATATCAAATTGTAATCAAAATTCTATTATCAAAACTTGTGAAAATAATTCAGTAAGAAAAATGACTCGAAAACTTTAATGCAAAACTCTATTACTTGACACTTATGAAAATAATTTAATAAGAAAAATGACTCGAAAACTTTAATGCAGATCGGGGCAGAGTCTTCACGGGGAGCTCACCTCGACCCGTGGTACTAACTACTTCAAATTATTACTACTATAATTACTTTACAACTACTACGAGCATAGTGACTTAGTAGTAACGGAATGACCATCCATTCTGGAATTGAACACTCCAAAATGGATAGCCATTAGTTGCTGCCCTCTTCTAGACAGTTTGTCGGGCCTCTTCGGCATATAGCCTCTTCGGCGTAAAGCCTCTTCTTGCTTCAGGCCGGAGCCCAACCTGTATTCTGCAAGAACATTCGGAACCATAATATGGTATAACCCTAACACGCGCCTAACCGGACAAGAGAATGCGGCTAACACGTGTGGACAAGTTAACAGCTTATTCTCAGAAGAATGACAACTGCAGTCCGTGCAAACGGTTAGCCGCTAAGGACGAATTTTCAAGCAGAATTTACTTATTATTAAAAAAGAAAAGATTATTAGCCTGACTTTCAGGTACAGGATACCACTGGTTGCCTACAGTCGAAACAGTGGTACCTGCCCTGCCCTTCCTACTTAAAATTAAAGCACACACATTCCAGAGAATAAATTACCTGCCTACCTATTACCTATATTTAAAAAATGGCAAAAATCTCTCGCACACCAACACACTCTCTCCACGATTCTCAATCAAAGTCGGTGTTTCCCCCTACGGGAGACGTCCCGGGACGTCTCCAACACCGACTCAAACCCCACACATACATTCAGGTACGTACCTTTTTGCTGAAATCGACTCACAAGGTCAGCGATTATTGCGTTTTATTTAGATTTTATTGAAGGGAATTTAATGAAAACTTGTAGACGTAAAATATAGAAATGAAAGTCTTGTAATTAATTCGTAGTTGAAATAATTACTACGTTCAAAAATAATGCTTCTGCATTTTGACTCTAATTGAAAAGTAATTGAATATAATAATCCGAGGTTCGAAATATAATCGAACTTAAATTGAATAATGTAAAATCGTAAAAATATGCAAGTTGAATTTAATCGCGATTTTGCAATAAAAACGATTGTTCAAAACCGACGCACAATCCACGAAATATTCAATAAATTTATCTCACACACACACTCACACGTGTGGATCGTACGTCGTGCACAATCGCTAACGCTTGTGAGCCGCCACATAATTATAATTCTTAAAACTATAAGCCACGTTCACCGCCATCACCCATTCGTGCAGCACCTAGGCACACGAATGAGTTCAAGCCAAATAGGGACATGAACGTGGCAACTACATACTAGGCTTGATGTGTGCTGAAAATCCTGAGCTAGAAAATGATTATTGAAATAGATCTTCTAACGAGCTAGTAATCGTTACTTTGATTTTATAGAACTTACTTGAAAATATACTTTATAAAATGACTCGAATGTAATATTGAATAATAATTGAAAAAGTGACAAAATTGCATCTCGTGCAAGAAAACTTTGAAAACTTTAAAAATATATATATTGAAAACTTTAAAATATTGAAATTTATTTGAAAAAAATATATATAAGAAACTTGTATTTATAATTGAAAACCTTGGTTGATTCCTTATTCAAAGTTATATTCTAAACAATGCAAATATGTTAAAATTAGCCTTTGAAACCAGAATCAAACCATCGCGAATTGGTCTTCTTGGGCATTTTAAATACAAGCATTAAAATAACTTTATAAGTTATAGAAAATGGTACTATGAAAAATAAGCAAACTCTAACTGTCTTTAATTCTTATGACTTTCATAAACTCAAACTAAAACTCGAATACTTTAAACGTTCTACTTTTCTTCTCTCGTCTTTTCGTTCTTATCTTATTCTCTCGTCTTTTCTCAAAAATGTAAGTACTCTAGTTATACGTAAGGTACGCGAACGCGAATGCAATTAAATGAAGCTCGAGGAAATCGAACCTCCAAACTAATTACGAAAAAATCGCCCGTGAAGCTAAGCCACAAGAAGACCCCTGCCTGAGCTAATTAAATATTCACAACAATGGGGTGTTACTACCCACGAATGTTAAGTATAAAATACTTTACACTCGCGGTCACTATGCTCGCAAACTCAAATAAAATACAACCAATACACTCGTGCCGCTTCGGACCTTTACGTCCTACGACATGATTGAGTGATCGGAGGAACCATAAGTTTTTTGACTCACCGGTCGTAGATTTTTTCTGCACCTTTGATTGTAGAGATGATACTACGACCGGCTCTGCAGTTGCGAAGTCATCTATAACAGAAAAATAGCAAAGTCTTTATAGTTTAACCGTCTATCATTCCTCAAATCGTTCGTATTTAGTTCTGACTCGAGTTCGATATTTCAAAATGTAATTTCACTGTGGATCAGAAGTAAAAGTAGAACATTTTGACGATATTTACCTGCTGCCTGATGCGACGGCGCCCGATGGAAATCCTTTCCGCAGCTGCTGCGTACCTCTACTTCATCGCGACGAATAATTCAAAGAAAAAAAAGAAAAATAAACAGACTACACTCCCGACCGAAATTATTTCCGGCGAACAAACTGACTCTACTCTCGCGATTCAAAGTATACAGGAATTTCGCGACCGAATATGTTACGTTGTAGCAGTCCATTTAAATTCTTTCGGCGGGTTTAAGCACGCGTATATCGAACAAACATAATTTCTAATAGCGCAACAACACTGATTCTATTTCGCGATATACTTTTTCGGATCAAGTGAATCTAAGACCGCATTGCACTCGGCCAGCTAAATCGTTGCGATGTCTTCTGTAACAGAAAAAGAGAAAAGTCTTTACAGTTTAACCGTCTATCATTCCTCACATCGTTCGTCTTTAATTCTCACTCGAATTCGATATTCCAAAATGTAATTTCATTGTTAATTAGAAGAATTAAAAGTAGATTTTGCTGATATTTACCTGCTGCCTGATGCGACGACGCCCGATGGAAATCCTTTCCACAGCTGCTGCGTACCGCTACTTCATCGCGGCGAGTAATTCAAAGAAAAAAAAAAAAAAAAAAAAAAAAAAAGAGACTACATTCCCGACCGAAATAATGTCCGGCGAACAAACTGACTCTACTCTCGCGATTGGAAAAATTAAGAGAATTTCGCGACCGAATTTCATTTCTTTCGGCGGTTTTAATCACGCGAGTATCGAGCAATAATAATGCATTAATATCGCAACAACACTGACTCTATTTCGCGAAATACTTGTCTCGCAGAAAATGATTCTAAGACCGCATTGCGCGCGGTCACATAAGCTGAAAATAAAATACATCGCGAACGCGTATACCGCGGAAAATGTAGATATTCGGTTAAAGTATTTTTCAATTTAATTACCAAGCATTGTTATTAGGAATATTGCCAATGTCCTACTTTGGTGTAAAATGAAATTGTGAACGCAATAGTCGACGCGAAAAGATGTATACCTTAATAAACCGGCGCGAAGTTTCGTAGAAATATTCTCAAACGTTTCGCAAGAAAAATATTTCTTATATCCGGTTCACGAAAAATAAACGGCACGATGACTCGATTCAATCGAACGTAACTCACGGAAAATATAAATTCCCGTTGTAGATGTACCGCGAACAATGTTAGATACGACCAATGCCAAGGGCGTTAACAAGTAGGCTTTGACCGCTGCGATGTTCACTGTGTTCTTGTTTACGTCTCAGGTAACCGGGCTTCTTTGTATAGTGGGTACCTGGAATTAGAAACCAAAACACGATAAGAATTAACAGTCACAAATTTATCCAAATTCTAAGTACAAACAGCGAAATTCATAAGCAAAACTAATGAAATTGTGATAATATAGTAAGCAAGAATTAATAGAAATACAGAAGGTATTTTCCAAAAAGTTGAAAAATTATTTGTTTAAATCATACTGAGAAAAGTGGACTCGATTCATGATTTTAAATATAATGTATTGAATGTGTATGGTATACACGTATATATTATGATAGGATATAGAATATAAATGAATTGAACAAAGATAAATGTTCTAAAACGATGTCACATACCTTGGAAACCACCCAGGAGCTCCAATGAGTATGTACGTCTTCACCCCCCGGCCGCTGAGCAGAGACTGATGCGTGCCCGTGTCAAAGTCACGCCAGGTAAACTCGGCAGTCGGCCGGTCACGGTCGGTTGCACTCGTACGTAGGTACCCGCCGGCGAATTTCTTCGATCTATTACGACATAATATAATCTATGTTAATCTCGAGCGGACCGTTATTAAACCGTAGCATTTTCAGGATTTATTGCTAACAATTAAACAATTATATATTTTGTACAAATAAAGAAAACTTTTGACTATAACATCGTACAAATTCGAACTATATTTTATAAACTTGATATTAAATATTAAGTTGCAAATCGCGATTGCAAATATAATTTTTCTAAAATTTGAATATTTAATAAATTTCTACTGCCTCTATTAATCAATCTCTATTAATTAATGCAATTGCAATCAATCGGTGTGTTACTCAGTACTAATAATGTATGAATAATAAATGAATTTTACTTCGGGAGGTTGACCGGAGCGTGTCATGAAGAGGAATTGACTCCAGGACGTTTTATCACAGACTAAAGGTTAATGGCGTACTTGGCAATGTTAGGTCGAGTGTATTTTGAAATTTGGTTGTACTTGATCCGTGAAGCCTCAACAATAAAGATGGAAATAACAGGTTCAGTCTTGTCGGGGCGACCTCGAAAAAGTATAAAATAGCAACTTACGTGTAGTCTCTTGATGTTCCTCTTTCTGACAACCACGCAGAATGTTCAAACTATTTAAGTAAATTTGCGATTTGTCTGCATAACTTTATACCATTTTTTGAATCTTTATTTTTCTGACGGGGGCGTTGCAAAACCATTACCACAGACAAGGGATTGGATAGAGTCTAGAGCCCTCAAAACCAGTGACATCGAAAAGCACGGGGATGAGTGGTCTATCCAATACCTCATCTGTGGAAGAGCGAAATCACGAAAAATCGTCAAATTCAACCAGTTTTTCGGACGGCATTCGCTCAATTTTACAGATAGCGACCTGAGACTTGTACCATTGTTTTAGTTAGGAAATTCTACGGCAGATCAACCTATAATAGTTGTACTTTTCGAAAATTTCATTTTTCGCAAAAATCTGAAGGGGGTAGGTCAGGATTTTTTGCGATATTCGTAAATCGCTTGCCATTTCCGTAATTTTTGAGCTATTAAAACGATCCGGGGCGTTTTGGACGCGGAATCCGAAGCCGAATAAGTCAGTGAAAGAATCATTTTGATATCTAAAAAATTGTAGAAATGGCGAGAGAATTACGAAAATCGCAAAAAATCCTGACCTACCCCCTTCAGATTTTTGCGAAAAATGAAATTTTTGAAAAATACAACTATTATAGGTTGATCTGCCGTAGAATTTCCTAACTAAATCAATGGTACCAGTCTCAGGTCGCTATCTCGAAAATTGTGGAAATGGCAAGCGAAAAACTGGTTGAAATTGACGAATTTTCGCGATTTCCGTAATTCCTTCGTCATTTCCGTAATTTTTGAGCTATTAACATGGTCCAGGGCGTTTTGGACGCGGAATCCGAAACCGACTAAGTCAGTGAAAGAATCATTTTGATATCTAAAAAATTGTGGAAGTGACGGAAGAATTACGAAAATCGCGAAAAATCGTCAAATTTAAGCAGTTTTTCGTTCGGCATTCGCTCAATTTTTGAGATAGCCGTCTGAAACTTGTACCATTGTTTTAGTTGGGAAATTCTACGCCAGATCAATGTATAATAGTTGTACTTATCGAAAATTTCATTTTTCGCAAAAATCTGAAGGGGGTAGGTCAGGATTTTTTGCGATTTTCGTAAATCGCTCGCCATTTCCGTAATTCTTGAGCTATTAAAATGATCCAGGGCGTTTTGGACGCGAAATCCGAAGCCGAATAAGTCAGTGAAAGAATCATTTTGATATCTAAAAAATTGTGGAAATGGCGAGAGAATTACGAAAATCGCAAAAAATCCTGACCTACCCCCTTCAGATTTTGGCGAAAAATTAAATTTTCGAAAAGTACAACTATTATACATTGATCTGGCGTAGAATTTCCCAACTAAAACAATGGTACAAGTTTCAGACGGCTATCTCAAAAATTGAGCGAATGCCGTTCAAAAAACCGCCTGAATTTGAGGATTTTTCATTTGATATCATATTAATAAGAAACAGCTCAGCAACATGTTAACTGTTGACGTAGACTGTATTATGTTTCACATTATCGGAAAAGATTTGAATTATTGGTACCAAATAGAATGTTAATGGTTTTAAGAAAGTACAATAATTGTTTATAAGAAATAAAGAAAAATAGTGGAAAATGTCAATATTCATAACTTTTGTATGTATTCCGAAAAACTGAATATTCTTCTCTATAAAACAACTTACTTTTGCTGTGACTTGCAGTTGTATACCTGTGAATTCACTATCCTTCTTTCGCAGTACAAAGGTCAATTATTAATACGCATAAACTATAACTTCTATATCGTATTCTTACTAATAATCGACGGACATCCTAGATTCGAACCGAAGATGGTAACGTAGCGAGTGACACTAAAATGGTAAGAGGGTTCTAGAGCCCTCCAAACCAGTGACATCGAAAAGCATGGGGATGATTGGTCTATCCAATACCTCGTCTATGGCTTATGGATGGTCTGTGCCTGTGGAGATAAAGTAACTGTTCTGCGGTACCGATCCATGAAGATGCCGCTGTCGCTACACGATACTACATGACATTACTGCACCCTCTCAATATTAGGGTTGAAACGTGTGGAAAAACTATTCCATTTAAGCTTGGAGACAAACAAGAGATAGGATATTTCTAGATTTGAACCCAAAATGGTAACGTTGGGAGTGACAATAAAATGGTAAGGCGGCTCTCTGAAGTGCTCTGAAGTCCTAAAAACTGGCGACATCGAAAAGCATAGGAGTGATAGGTCTATCCTTTATCTCGTTCGTGGCTGGGTTAAACTGTGCCCCTCTGGGCGAATGGTAAAGACAGGTAAAGAGCAGGAGAGAGATGTACGGAAGGGTTACACATAACCTGCGTCCCCGAAATTCAATTCGTTGCCAATTGTCTATATTCAGGGCGTTTTAGAAAGACTCTCAAGTTATTTGGGTTTTATTGGACTAGCTAGATCTACTAGCAGTAAGAGGAAAGTAATGTTTTCAGGTGTTGTAAGCCCCGTCGGCTCGTGACGCGATCTTTGATCGAAACAGGACGAAACGGGATGAGCGATGAAAGTTCAAAAAAACAGTAAACCAGGCAAAGCAGGAAATAGTTATGTTGCCGTCGACCGGTTATTTTAAAACGATCAACTGCCCGTTTTACGAGAACGGTACCTGCGACAGACCCTATTGCCATTTCAAACACTCGAGACGTGGTGAGTTTATCTTCTATCGTTCCATTGTATCGCTGCATCAAAGTGCATTGTCGAAAACATATCGTTTCTCGTTTGGTATTCTGGAATGTTAGGTATTTTGTAGAGTACAGATAAATACATAAACATTATTGTAAAAGAGTCAGGAGTAGTTTCAGTATAACACGATAAAGCTAAGTTTGATATTGAAGTTTGTAATTGGGTGACTGAAAGTAGTCCAGATACAAAAGAGTTTATACACATTTATATAAAGTGGCTAATGATGGCTCAAATGGCTTACAATTTTTTCTCAAAAGATGGAAGCAATGCGGGTGTTGTGGTCGGAGCACCGGAAGTACGTTCTGCGGGTCAGAATGAGGCGTCGAAAGTTTCTGATTCTGAAGTTCTGCAGCAGCTGGTTACAGAAGCCGTTAAGAAAGTACTCGCTGACAGAGAAGTAACCGATACCACCAGATTTCCTACAGATGTTGTGTCTCAGGTGGGCCATGGGCTTCCACCGACTGTCACATCTGTGCCTACACAATCCTCTGTTGAGAGTGTCGCATCCAAAGGCACTGGACTAGGAGATGTTCGTCCGCAAATTAACAAGCCTGTTCCTTGTGTTTACAATCCTACACCGATTGCAGAATTAAAGAAACGTCACATACCAATAATCTCTTATATGCCTACCAGAGAACGTGGAGTAGCAGTGAAACGGAAATCTTCTCCAGATGGAGCAAAACCTTGGCTAACTTTAGGTACTGAGTCTAGCGATGCCCGACCTCCAGTTAGATACAAGCCGACCGCAATAGTTAACGCAGACGATTCGGTGCAGACTTACGTACCTACGTGTAAATCCGATTCGTTGTCGTCAAATTCATACGAGGACGGCAATTCCAATGACTGTCTTAAACCTAGAGAACCATATTATCCCAGGTCAAAGAAACGGCGGGAGGAATACGTCCCTAAGAAAGTGAAAGCACCGTTGAAGACAGTTGGCCCTTTCAGCGAGCAATTCGGCATGCTTGATGAGCTTCTAACTGCGACGCGCGTCCCAGACGACGAGAGTCAGGACTCCTGTCTGGAGTTTGAACCGAAATTCTCCGACGACGATAACGACGAACAGATACTTCGGCGAATCCAGAATCAGGATCAAGAAGGGTATGACGAAAACCACACAGATTATCCAGCGCACGCGGCAAATAAATCAACGAACGAAAGTGAATCGATATCTGACGACAGAAAACTGTTCAAAACTGGAGAAACCGTTGGAACAAGTACTTTAGAGAGCAAGTTAGTGGGCCACAAATTCGAGAACGAAGGTACGGCGGAGCATGAAGGAAAACTCGAAAGCTCTGGGGTTGGTAAGAAAGAGTCGAGTAACGAAAAGAACGGCGTGGAGAATATTGAAAAGCAGAGTAGCAAAAGCAGAAGCGGTAGTGAAAACCGTAAGACTAGTAGTACGTCTAAAAGTAACGAGGGGTACAAAACTGAATCCGTTTCTACCGAAAAACGATCAACGTCGCGGAATACTGAAAAAGAAAGCCGACGTGGGAGTAGGGATTCTAAACGGAAGGAAGAACGCGGTAAGAAGAATAAAGGCAAAGAAAAAGATGAAGGTTACGATAGGCATAAAAGAGACAAGGATAGACAAAGAGACAAAGACAGAGGTGAAGATAAAGATGGGAGAAGGAACAGCAGAGGTAAAGACAAGGGGAAGGATAAGAAGGACTATAGAAATCGTCGGTCTGTGAAGCGTCATGAACAATCTAAGCGAAACAATGAACGCAAAGAGAAAAACGACGAGGGGAGAAAACGAGAGTCTCGTTCGAAACGTAAATCCACTGAATCGAAGGAATCAAGTGAAAAATCGAAAAAACGCAAAGAGAACAGCGAGGAGCGATACTTGTCCGATAGGTCCGTCAGTTCTTTGGGAAGTATGCGTTCGTTTCTAGATGACAGTATTTTCAGCGACGAGAACTACAAGAACAACGTGGACGAAGTGTTAAGCGTGTCCGATTCGGATCACGACGTGCAGGAGGAATGTCTGAAAATATTTCAGGTACCGTGATTCGTTAGCGTTTAGGTTAAGCGTTTAGTAAGAATAGGGGCAGGGGTGCGTGTCGGTGTATTATTTGTCACATATCACACTGAAATAAAACTTGGAATTTCTAGTTAAAGGTACATTTAGACGTATACCGTTCCGGTTACCGTTAAGCGATCCGTTTGTTTTGTTTTTCTGTTTAAGGAATACCAAGTTTCAGAAGGTCGTAAGACAATATCTACAAAGGAAACTAAGCCAAATGATCAGACAACAGAACAAGTTGAGGAAATCGGCAGGAAACGCGTCGCCCATCCGTCGGCAACAACCGTTTGCAGACAGCATAGTGTCAGTCAGCCGTCAAGGAAATCGGTGAATCCCCACGAGAAAATGTACGAGCGTTGGCGGCTGACGCGGGAAGCCGCGGTAAATGCGGGGAATGCGAAAAAGATTGTGGAAAACAGCGTCGTAGTGGCACAGCCTCTTAATCGTAGAGCGAGCACCACTAGTACACCAAGTAACATACGAAAGAGTACGGAAGCGACGTACAAGAGCGACTTGCCCCTAAATGGCAATGGTATGCGAATGGTCATTAGTGAATATTCAACTGGTACTTGTGATAATTATTATTGTTCCTGTTTGCGATAGGTCGCATCCGAATCGCACACGTACCGTACGCGAGATCTCTCGCGATGGAGAAGAGAAAGGTAACGGAAAACGTAGGAAAGTCGGCGGAATCAAACTCAATTAAAGCTGGAGAAAAGACTGCCGCGCAAACGGCGAAATCTGGTGTACGTGTGGCCCATGTTCCGCAAGTGGTAAGAATGAAACAGTTATTATACGCTCGTAAGTTGTATTCCGTAATTTGCAGTTAAATTTCTGTGCTTAGGTACCTCAATTGGTTCGACCCGAACCGCTGCAAGTAACCACGCAAAAGTTTCCGCTGAACGTACGTCAGTATTACGTAAATATAATGCACGACGTATGCGTGCAGATATACACGAACGCCGAGGACTCGGCGCAGCGAGCAGTGAGAGAAGAATTTTCCTGTCACGAGCGATGCAAAGCGTTGGCTGTCTACAAAAATTCGTGCATGTTGGCCGCGCATAGGTTGAGGAAAGAAGTTGATCAGAATCAATCGGAGTGCTCGGCATCGGGAGGAACATTGTCGATGGGTGGTAGTATGGTTTCCCACGAAGCGGTACTTACTGGGAAATCGAAAGGTTCCTGGAGCGTTTTGAAAACGAAGAGGTCCGTTACGGAGTTTAGGGGAGCCTCGCTGTATGGTATGTTGAGGAAGTGGATACTGACGGAACAACAGTTGAGGGACAACGGATTTCCTCGGCCACACTTAGATGGTCAGAAGGTAGAGTTGAATTCAAATTGGAACTCGTCCGAATGTCGTAGGGCTTAAAATATTGATGTGTTTACGTGCTGCAGGGCCGAGCGCATGTGTACGTAACCAACTCGCGGAACCAAAGCGTCCTATCGAAAGTGCCTAACGAGAGGATCTGCAGCCGATGCGGCAAAGCATATATGGTAGACAAAAATGGGTTTCCCGTGCGACAACAGAACTGTATACATCATTGGGGAAGAAAGTTCACGATCAGAGGAGAGGGGAAGTACAGCTGCTGTCAGCAATATGGTTGGGCGGACGGTTGCTGCGAAGCGAAGACACACGTGTGGGACTACACGGACTACGAGAATCTTCGTGGTTACGTAAAGACATTGCCGAAAGGTAGGTCCAACTGTTTCCTCTCGAGATGAAAAAAAAACAGAACAAGAAACAGTTGCCTTTGAGATGCTGATCCGTATGGTCGCGTTTGTCAAGATATACCGGTCGAGGAGCAAGGTGTGTACGCGCTCGACTGTGAGATGTGTTACACGACGCAAGGATTAGAGCTGACCAGGATAACGGTTATCGATCAAGATTCCAGCGTTGTTTACGAGACGTTGGTCAGGCCGCATAACCCGATAATTGATTACAACACGAGGTACGGTCGGTCTATTACTTAAGTTTTTTATGACAACGTCTTTTAAGCAATTTTTCATGCGTTACAGGTTCTCCGGGATCACGGAAGAGCATATGAAGGACGTGACGACATCGCTACTAGACGTTCAGGCTACTCTCCTGACAATGTTCTCGGACAAGAGTATCTTGGTGGGACACAGTCTGGAGAGCGACTTCAAAGCTTTAAGACTTCTTCACGACACTGTCGTTGACACGAGCGTCATGTTTCCGCACAAGAATGGTTATCCTCACAAGAGAGCGTTGAAGAATCTTTGTTCCGAGTACCTGCGAAAGATAATACAGAACGACGGTCAGTTAAACACCGTTTAAAAATCATTTTTTCCTCTGAAAATATTAAAACAGGGATACGGGAAAATGATTATTATATAATATAGATATAACGCTTAACACCGGTGACCATACTCAACATCGAATGCGTTAAATGATTCTTTATTTTCTATCGTGGTTACAGTCGGTGGTCACGACAGCAAGGAAGACGCTGTTTCTTGTATGGAGCTGATCCTGTGGAAGGCGAAAGAAGAAGCAAAGCTACAATGAACAGGCGTACAAACGGTTCGAAACAAAGATAGGACTGTATCGCGATGTGGCTTACGTTATACGATATATATCACGAGTATATTTTTACGTTTCGCAAATGCCGTTAGTCTTTTTAACTGCCGTATGTATTATAGTTTTTTCATGTATAAATGTGTAATATACACGTGTCGACACCAGCTAGAATTGAGTCCTCCAAACACAGAGTTCTATGTTGACGTAAAAAAAAAAATCGTATTTTTCTACCGGCTCGATGATCACTTTACACAATATTAGATTGCGATGCGATCGATAGAACGGCATCGTACGATACACTTGCCTCTTCCTCGATTCTGTTCTTGCCGATTGAGCAAACTTTATACACATTTTTCCTGTTTTGCAATAAATCGATGCGCACGACTTCGATTCCATTAGTTTTGTGTGTGTGTGTGTGCGTGTGTGTGTGTGTGTGTATGCGTGCGTGGGCGTCCGTTCATGCGTGGGTGCTTGTGTGCGCGTATGTGTTTGTGTTTTAATTGGACGCCAACAATACCGAGTTGGAGTAATTTCATTGAAAATTTTTTGTAGAACGGAAGCGTAATAGATGTGCCTTGTGTTTCGATCAACTGTTTCCCTTCGCCACGTTTCTACACGATCGAATGAGGAAGGTGAGTAAGGCTGCTGTTTCCAATGGTGTTTATTGTAGAAAACTACATGACTGGTTCATCCAGATGCGCGTCGCTTAATCGCGTTGATTCCTTCTGACGCTTAATTCGATTGAATTATTTTGCGCTTCGTCGTTTCAGAAATCGGGGGTAACAATCATTTGCCCGAAACATTCTTTCCGACGATGGAACTTTTCGGTGAAGCGGTAGATCAGTGGAGTTCGTGGTTAGCGATCGAATTCGCGCCATATCAAGTACCACGCTATCACTTGTGTAGCGTTTCGCGAAGGAGCAACTGTTTAACGGTAAAACGAGAATCGTTGTTATCGTTTCTACCGTTAGTACCGTTACTCTACTATTATAGGTAAAGGAAACCAAATTCCGTTCCTTTAGTACCGTATGAAAAATAATAATCTACCGCTTCGCCTACCAGTTTTCCTGCTTATCGTTCTTACGCTCGCATGTTGCCTCGCTTTATTTTTCGTGTAACTACAGTTCGGCAGATACGTATTCAGAGGTGTTAAAAAGCAGGCTCCCCTTCAAACTATTGACACTTCGATGTAACTGTGGGACATTTCCGTGGTTTAAAATTACCAGCCGATTAGTTCTCGAGAAATCTTTAAATTGAAAGTAACGTTGCAGGACCTAAAAGTGATATTGAAATTAGCCAGATATTAACTACTATGGATACGTACCTGAAGGAAAATAATTGGACCGAATGTTACTCTATAATGCCTTGTTCCCCTCTTTACGAAAATTTCACGGACATCGATAAAATAAATGATACAGAATACTTCCGTTTCATTTTCCTACTTTCCTGCTTTCCCTCGAATAAAGCGAAATGTTTCAGAGCACGATATTGTACGCAAAAACGGAGACGATCGAACGTATCGTTTTAAAAATAGTGAGTCTCCGTATCTCTGAATGGAATATTATTGTCAAATATTCGTAGATGTAGTCTAATCTTTGTTATCTCGTTTTTACTGCCTCCAACGGTGGATCGTGTAGTGCCGATCTCTGGTTATGAGGGATAGGACGTGTGCGCGAACGTTTGGAAATTTGTAACGGAATATGCGGGAGGGGTAGAAAATTGCCAACAAGCCCGCGTACAGTATCGGTGCGGTATCAATGAAAACTTCCCGTGTCGTGACGGGCTAAATTGAGGTAAATCAAATCGAACAATAGTATCGCAAGTGTAGAGTTTTTTTGTTTTTTTTTTTGAAATTCTTGAATCGTTTGCTCATAATTGCTCTCGTTAAGTGTAATTGTAAAATACCTCATTGTCATACGGCTACAGAATCAACGTAACGGAAGAACTTGTTTTATTTATTGACTTGTCCGCTAACAGCGACGGTTGGGAATTAATTCTTCTTATTCCGTGATTTCGATCGTAGTCGTGATCATAATCGATCGTTTAACTCGAGTCGTAACGTTTGGTACATCGAGATTATTCCGACATTGTAATGACCGAAGGTACATAGGACCTCAGGAGACGTAGTACATTCGAATTTATCGATCGAATCTGGTCCGCGACAAGTCCCGTTTAGGATCTGCTTGGCTGGTTAAGTTAGCACTATACAGGCCGCTGATACCGCGAATTTTTATGCACGAATCAATGCCATTGCAATGTTTTAATTAGAACCTTATTGTCAGAATCTATATAGAATTTTCGGTATCGGTTCTCCTGATATTGTATGATGGTAATGTGATTTGCGCGGTCTTTGACGTTAGAATCACGAATGGTGCATAAGTGCGTCAGCAGCCTGGGTAGTGTTAAGACAGGACAGCGTGTAAGACGTAGGTAAGATGTAGGTAATTCGGTTTTTGTCAACGAAATTTCGCTCGGACGACCGTTTCATCGAATATTATTAGGTTTCGCGGTAAGTCTGCGGAAGATTCCTTTACGAAACCATTTATGGGCGGCGAAGCCATCCGTAAAAGAATCGGTGTGTGTTGTGTGTGTGAGTATGTGAGTGTGTGTGTGTGTACGATTACTTTTTCTAAAAACATAACATACTATGATATTATGGAAGATTTCGGGCTTATCCGTTTTTCCGTTTCCCAACGATTCCCTTTGTCTAGCAAAGAAAGAACGAAATTGTCTTTAAAGCACGTCGCCAGGAGGATTAAAAGCTGGCCAACTTTCGCACTAATTCCATGTAGGTGAGTCTCGAGGGTCATTGCTGAATTTCTGCGGAATGTGAAAGTACAGATGTATGATAATCGCAGTAAATTTGATCGTACATTTTGTTACGGGATCAATACTCGATGTGAGTTCCGGTTCCGTTGGCCAATTTTTTACCATTCTCGTGTACGGTAATTTCTCTCTGGATAACCGTAGCGTCGGTGTAATGTATCGTAAGATTGAAATAGTCAAGACTTACAGATCGATTCGTACGGACCGAACGTAGTGCAAGGCGAGCCCCGTCGGTTTACGAATTGCCTAAAGCTTCCAAAAATAGTTTATACGCGAGCAGATATCTAATTATCTATCTAACTTTCGTCGTATACGAAGGCAACTATTCGAAGACACATACCCGTCGTGATGTAACGAGTTGCAACTACGCGTGTTCGCGAGATGGATTCGAAACGTACATCTCTTATCTGTTATCTGTTATCACGCTTCACGATGTACATACATATAATATACAAGTTACGATTTACGACATACGAAGACGGACGATTTTAAAACCGAGGCGGTGATTTTGTGTTTATTCATAAGTTTTATTTTCTCGTCTTTTTCTTCTACGCTTCGAGAATTGAACTAACGTCATCGATTATGTTCGCGATGACGCGGAAGCTTTATTAATAATAATAACACTAATAAAAAAAACAAACAAACAAACAAACAGACAAACAAACCCCGATCGATGTTTCCTGGCTTCAAATTTAACAATCGGTTTTGCTTTCGTTTCAATTTGCTCGGCACTCTTTTACTCTTGATCGTGGGAGCAGACCAAGTAGGACAAAGTAGAATAGTAATGTTAAGGGTGGAGGAGGGCCGAGCAGTGATCGAGATCGACAAGAGTATGATCGCGATTTCACGGAACTAGTGATAGTCACTTCGATCCCATGGCTTCCTTTATCGTTTTTAATTGTCCACTTTTGAAATTTCAAACCGTTCAGGTTTGCACGATCCGATATTCCCGAGTTCCATATTAACCCTTTGAGCTCTATGGATGTATTTGCGCGTCCGGCGAAAACCAACGATGTGGACTAAAGGCGCGTCTATGGGTTTGTCAATGTTCACAATCCTCCGTGTAATAGGATTAGAGTGTATCAGTTATTCTTACAATCAACGGAGCTAACGCTAGCACAAAAGTGTGATGGCCACAGATCCCACGGAGCGCATGGGCTGAAAGGGTTAATGGCAGAAGTGACGTTTGTTGTGTTTAACGCGTTCACCGACGCGGCGGCACTCGTTGCGCGGCGTACGGGTTTTTCATTTTTCACGGTCCCGCACCCCGGGGAATGGGTGTCGGCGAAACGGTTTGGGCGATAACCAACAAACTTCGCTTGGCAGTCAACGTGTCAAGGAAATACCCGTCTCGTGGACACGCAGCGGTAGGCGTACATCGAATTTATCAACCCGGATCGATTCCAGTAATTGTCGCACATTTCGCGTCTTTCGCGATACGATATACCATACATATTTTCGTAGTAGCACAGCCTGGTTAGGAATCAGCTTCTTCGGCACTCGTATACCGCCGAATATCGAGAACATCGACTCTTCAAACGAATATTCTCAACGAAATAACACCTGGGCGAGAGTGTACCGTCTTCCGCAAACCATTTTGGTCAGTAATTGAAAAAAACTATAGCCGGTCGATACACACTATTTCAGGTTGGCGCGGTGTCACAGCGAAAAGTAGGAGAGGGAACTCTCGTTGTCAATGAAAGAGCACAGTAACTGCCTTGATAATGAGTAACGAGTGACTTCGCGGCGAGGAGCTGGACAGTGGCATGGCATCTTTAAATACAAATATAAATATAAATATTAATATAAATATAAATATAAATATAAATATAGCACTCGTCCTCGATTCAGTTGGTTTTCGTTCGGGAGAAAGGTAAGGGGGATCCTCAGGGGGCGATCGGTCGGTCGGAGTCCTGATCGCCGACCAGGTAGAGAAACTGGAAGGCGATCGCGAGTAAACTAATGCCAAGCAGATCGCCCATGGCGGTTAGATACGGAATGGCCGAATTATCGGGGTCGATCTTTCGTTTCCACATCCAGTGGATCATGATGAAAGCGATGTAGAGGAGCGCGGCCACCTGCAGCATCGCGGCGCACAGGTAAACGAAAACGAACAACGGAGTGAGCGAAGCGTTACCATCCTTCATGTAGTTGATCAGGTAGATGAAGATTATGTGACCGGGTATCACCATCGCCATTAGTACTCGGGTCGTCCTTGCGTGCGTACCTGTGAACCGAACGATTCCGTTTGCG
This sequence comes from Mimumesa dahlbomi, assembly GCA_917499265.3. NCBI lineage: Eukaryota > Metazoa > Arthropoda > Insecta > Hymenoptera > Crabronidae > Mimumesa > Mimumesa dahlbomi. The sequence continues at coordinate 19,463,092 of OU824115.1, read as the reverse complement.
TTTGCGTTTGCGTTTGCGTTTGCGTTTGCGTTTGCGGGTGCGTTTGCGTTTGCGTTTGCGTTTACGTTTGCGTTTACGTTTGCGTTTGCGTTTGCGTTTGCGTTTCCGTTTCCGATTACGGCTCCGCGTTGGAAATGCGTTGATGGTCGATCAATGAGACAAACGAATTGTTGCTTTGCGTACCTTTGCCAAAGAAATTGGCGATCGGTGTGATAAATATAACGGGATGAGTGTGACCCGGCGGTATCAGAAGGGTCCCGAGATCGGCCTGCTTATGAAGAGCCGTCGATATCCTGCTCGCTTGAACGGCCACCAGATTTCCACCGACTCCGTTGATCACGGGTTGAAACACGGTTAAATTTTCGAACCGCGACACCATGAATTCCAGAATCAGACCACCGCAACTATACTCGTACATTAAACAAACCCACGGTCAGTTAACGTTGCGTTTAGATTGGTGAAAGGGAAAGAATAAAATACTGTCGGGATCATTTATCAAGGATCCGCAAAGTTGCTGACACTCTCGAATTTCACGCGCGAATTTTACAGTGCGATTCCAAAAGTGAGATCTGAAAAACGATATGCACATAAATGATAGAAATCGTTCGTATAGACGGCGCGTCGGTAAGCGACGACAGCGAGCGGTTATTATTATCCTTGGAAATAGCTTTCGTTCAAGGTACAGATTCGTTTGCTGTATGTGTAGATGGTACATAGTCACATAGATACATAGATACGTATCGCTAACTAAAAGAGAAATCTACTGCTAACCAGGTACCGGCCATTAAACACCCACCTGCTAATTAGCATGGCAATCATAACGGGCGTCCATCCCGAATAGAGCACGTTATTCGTATATTTGTTTCTCTTGGCGATCCAGACCCAGAGGGGCGTCACTAGGACGTAGCAAGCGATCACCAGGGGGGCGAGCCAATCTTGTTTGTCGATGGACTCGTAAAGGATAGTGGATATCCAGGAGAGCAAAGCGAGCGACGTGATGTCCCCGAGGCTGGCGGCGATCGGTGTGGCGACGTTGTCCGGATTGATGTGACAGTGTCGAGAAAAGACGATCACACCGGCCGTTATCAGGCCCAGGACGAACGACGCCAGGGAAGCGGTAACCAAACTGCTGGCGCAGAGCAAATACGCGTGGTCCAGCGAGACAGTGCCGTTACGAAATGCGCCCATTACGATCGCTACGACGGACCCAAGGAATCCGACGACTATCGCCTGGCACTGGAAGCATTGCAATTCAGATATACATACATACATACATACATACATACATAGGTGTGCGATCGGTTGCTCGCAGTTCACCCTCGTACGGTTCGATTTCCAATATCCGATTCACGCTCGATTCGTGTTCAATCTCTTCGGTGTTTATGAATCCGTTGGCCTAAAGCAGCATGATCTAACAAGTTTAAAGACAGACTTTCACGGATGTTCGACTCCCGACGCTTGGCGCGTCATGCTTGTTTGTTCGGCAGACGTGCATACACGAAACGTGCATGCGTTTTTTAGTTTTGATGGCCTCGCACCGGTGACAAATAAAGTCGTGGCGCCGATGATAAGACGCGCAACAATGTACCCCGACGGTATACATGTACACCGATGTATGTACAGATACAAACATAGACGCACAGCGGAGGAGAAGGAGGTGGGAAAAAAATGTTGTTGTTCCGAGACCGAGAGCGTTGCCGGTGATGACGATCCGTTTCTTTCGAGAAAGAATAAGTGACGCTGGTAGGCTACTTACTTGAATTAAAACGAGATTTCCGACGATCATGTACCACTGCTGCTTCGGCGTGTCCATGTGTCCGAGATTCGCTTGGGTGGAAAGGCGTGACGCGAGCGTCATTTCCAAGTTACCCTTCAGACCCAGTAACGCCGGCACAAGAATCATCAGCTCGCTCACTCTGTCGAATACCACCCAATGCTGGAAACAACGAATTCGTAATCGTACACATACGATCAAAGACGAATAATCGTTGAACAGGTGATGACGGAAAGTAACGTGTCTTTACTTGAACTAAATCGAGAACCAGACCAGCTCCGACCATACCGAGGCCAGCGATGAGGAACGGTATGAAGACTTGAATGGTGATGGCTAAATACGATTCGAGGGGTTCGTTGTCGGTGACGCCATAGAGCTTGCTCTCGGCCACCACGTCTGGTAGTCGACCGCCATCCTTGTTGTTTCCGTCGTCGAAAAGCGTCACCTCCAGACAATCGTCGTCCTGCGCGTTAATGTCGGTGTCGTTATTTCCGTTTCCATTTTCATTGACACCTTCGATCGTTATGTTGGTTACCATTCCGCCGATGTCTGTCTCGATGTCGGTGTTGGTATCGGTCGTGGGGGCAGTCGCGGTGGCGGTTGCTAGAGCGGTTGCGGTTGCGGTCGCGGTCGCGGTTGTGGTTGTGGTCGGTGTTTGTGTCGGAGTGGTGGTCACGGACACGGCCGTCACCGCGACCGTGACCGTGTTCCCGAGCATCGACGCGGACTCGGACACGGGACGGTGCCGATCTATGCCCGTTATCCTGCTGGAAGGCTGCTTCTCCGGAAGCAGAGGCTCTTTACATTGTTCACTAAAGGCAGAATGTCGTGAAGCACACACGTAGTAGAACGGACTAACCAAAGGACAGATATTCGCGGTTGCTAAAATGCTGTCGACTTCGATCGAACGCGATTAGTAGGTTTTCAATTTGTTTAGTCGAATTCTTCTTTCGAAGCTTCAAAGATTTCGGCACCGGCGAATACATGTACGTAAGTAGTAGTAGTAGTAGTAGTAGTAGTAGTAGTAGTAGTAGTAGTAGTAGTAGTAGTAGTAGTAGTAGTAGTAGTAGTAGAAGTAGTAATAGTAGTAGTAGAAGGTATGTTCTACGCAGGAATGTTCTACATGTTCTACAAGAAATAATGAAAGATATATCTGTGATGTCGCGTGAACAATCGGCAGCTAACCCGGGACGAAATCTAGATTGTATTTCGTTTCGATCGATCCGTATCTGACAGGTGTAAGAGATTACCGAATTCGCAGCGACGCGTGCAATTGGAAAGATATACGGAGAAGCGTAGGTGTTTTGCAGACGTACTTTTCAAAGTTGTACGGATGTCCGGCGGTGTGCTTGTCGGGAGGTAGTCTAACCGGATGTTGATGCGCCTGGCCCTCTATCATCTTCTACTGAGGGCCTCGTGCGACTCGCTGCCACGGATATATAGCCATTCTCCTTTCGGAATGATAACGTTCGTTTAAGTGTTCGCTCGTCGTTGTATTTCAGGACACGAATCAAGCAAATTACGTAATCGACGAGGGACGCTATCTCTGCTTGGGTTCGCTCGGAACCACTGTAAATCATGTCGAAAATGAAAACGCGTCGTGCCGCGCTGCCGTCGAGCCTTCGTCTCTCTTTTTCGTTTTCCGTTCTTTCGTTATTTTTTTTTCTTTCATTTTCACTCATTTTTTCACTATATTGTTACTTTTCTTTATCGTCGACGCTACAGCGTTTGCTATCGTCATTCTAGCGTTCGTCGTCACTGTCGCTATCGTCGTTCTCGCCGAAAACGTTTAAACAAGTCGAACCGTCGCGTCGGTTTCGCGGGCTGTTACGTAAGCACGCGAGTGTCGTGGAGCGCGCGCGCGCCCCGATGCTATACACGCGTACGCAAAGCGCGTCCGTGCGTAATGCCGGTGTTCACAAGTGTTGAAACCCCAGCCAATGCCAGAATCAGTTTCATACTTGTCATTTTTACGCGTATAAATTTCCACCCGCTACTTATACTTTGAGTTGAAATTTTCACGGCTCGGCAAGTCTGACAGATTTTTGTTGCGCGAGACTGTCTAGAAAATTGGACTGCCATTCTTTAAAGTGGATATCCGCTATAGTACATTGCTTGATCGATAGTAATACTCGTTAATAGTTTATTGTAGGCTTCCGCTATTCAACTCGACGCATTGCGATTTTGCGGTATACCTACGTATCATTATCATGAACATTGTAAAAATATACCGGCATGGTTCCGCGAGGTCACGCGCTCCACGCGTGCGGAAGCACTTTGAAATTCCCACGGTTTTCGGAGAATCAATCGTGTCGGGACAACGACACCCCCGCGCCAAACGATAGTACACGCCGCGAGAAATTGAGAGCCGGAGGAAGAAGCGAGAGTAAAACGTGACTTGTCAAAAAGCATGTCGGTTAGCGTCCCTGTCGATTTTCTTTCGATTCCGCAGAGTGGAAAACAACGAATTGGCGAGAGAGGGGACGAACGCCCGAGGAGGGTAGAGGAGCGGCTAGGAGTGGAGAGGAGAGGAGAGGAGAGGAGAGGAGAGGAGAGGAGAGGAGAGGAGAGGAGAGGAGAGGAGAGGAGAGGAGAGCAGAGGAGAGGAGAGGAGAGGAGAGGAGAGGAGAGGAGAGGAGAGGAGAGGAGAGGAGCGGAGCGGAGAGGAGAGGAGCGGAGCGGAGAGGAGAAAAGAGAAAACAAGCAAGGAATTGACAAATATGTATGTCTTCGGGTGAGTTTCCTACCTGAACCTTTTACGCGAATCCTCGTTCCGAACGTAGACTGCATACATGGATATTCCCGACTGGCGTGGTTTCGGTTGTTTTTAGACGTAAGCTTGGTCGATTTTGAAGACGGAACGTATCGGATCGGTTGTTAGAAAAAATAAAAATCAACCGACGTCGCGCATTTGTCGATGCTCGGCTGGTGGCCCGGTGCGAGGCCGTTTCACGGTACGGTTACATCGCGACTGATCCCGATCGTGCATCACACGAGTCTTCTTTAAAGTTCCGAGGCGAGATTCACCGGATAGCTCTAACCGATCGGACGGAGCAAGCGCGGCTTTATCGATCCGCCTTTTCGCCTTTCCGCCTTTCCACCACCTAGAGCGTTAGCCGAGTTCCGACTTGAACGCGATGGAGCACCAAGCACCGTTTCAACGTGAAAAAGTACAACGAAACTAACATTAAACTTGTACATCGTACAAGTAGAACGAGGTGGCACGTGCTTCCGACAACGAGAGTTCGAACGAGCAATAAGGATCCGATAGAGAAATCGAATCTTATCGCGGTGAGAATTGATTTGGTAAGCGATAACGAGCTGTTTGACACGCTCTTACCACCTCGTCTTTCGACCTGCCCGATTTTTCCGTTCCATCCGCGATAAGCTTTGCGCTTTCGCGCCTCCGTGCCTCCATGCGAGTACGAACGATACGATTGCTACGTATGTCCTCTGATTCGTGATGGAACGACGTTCATCTTTTCGTACAGGCTGGCGCTTCATCACGATACAATTGACATTGTAACTGGGCTCAGGGTCGTTCCCGCGGCTATGTCTATGCGCTGATTCGCCACCGTTGTCTATGTTTTTTATTTAATCTTCGTCACGGACGGCACGAGGTGTCAACCATCCGGGAAGTAACCAGACAGACGCGACCACGCGTTTAGCGACACGTTTCATTTCACTTTTAGAAACCAATCTACCCAGACGAATACCACTCCTAGTATCAGGCGCGAATCGGTATCGCGATTCACAGTACTTGCAGCGTTTACGGCGTTTACGGCGTTTACGGCGTTTACGGCGTGTACGGCATACGTAGATTTCGCGGCTTTTGCAGCACTTGAAGCGTTAGCGGCATTTACTTACAGCCGATACAAACGAACCGTAGGGAAAAGACAGGAGCAAACGCGCGCGATTCACATGCGCGTTAGATCGTCTGAATCGTTTGCGCAACAGTCATATTTCGCAGCAGGTATTTCGCTATCCGCTGTCTATCTTTGGATACGGTGAACTGCTATCGAGGGAAAAAAAAAGGCAAGGGGTAAGGATCAGTGGCAAAGACTGGAAAACATGGAAGAGACGGTTGAAGAACGCAATCTGACGAGCACGCAAGCTGACGAGTACTTACGAAAGATGCACAACGAAATGAGAAACGCCTTGGTCGTTTGTGTATTTCAAGATCACCCCGTTTAACATTGCCGGTCCGTCGTGATAAAGAAAAGTAGTCGTAGTAAGAGTCGGTGCCAATAAAGATTGGACGGTGCACGGGTGCCAAACAGTTGTTATTCGTGCATGAACAAACGAACAAGCGGACGAGCTAACGCACACAGGCATACTCGAGGTTCTTTTGTACTCGACAAAGCATGAAGTTGACGCGGGTATCGCATAAAGGATGAACGTGGACTTGAGCTGGTCCCGAATTTTCGATTTTTTCTAGCATTTAAGATGCAGATTTGAAACGAATACGGCCAGGCCAGCCAGTTCGAAGCTGTTCGAAATGTTCTGTTGCTCCAAGTTTGGAAATGTCAACGTGCCACTGCCTTCAAGACCTTACGATGCGAAATACGTGAGGATTTAATGTAACGAGTGGAATGAAACTCTTCTGTCGTATTCGCGTGGTCAACGTAGGTCGGCGGTCCTAGCGATGTAAGACCATCCGAGATGCGCTTCGGCGACAGAATCACAGAAGAGGTGATGAAGTCGCTCGAGCGGAAAACTGCGCGCGAAAGGAACAGCGACAGATAAAGAAAAACGGAATAACGAGAAAGCGAAACGTAAGTGCTAGGTCGGAGAGGAGCGGGTTCCGTGACATCGGTATTCGCAAACATTCCCGGTTTGACGTACGTGGCGCGCGAGTACCAAGCACTTCCGTAACATATTCGCAAATTGATAAATTACTCCACGTGTTTAAGTTCGACCATGAGGAGCAATAACTTAACATACGTTTTGATACTTGGTTCCCGTAGCTAAACGAACTACGAGCCCGTCCCTTTGATTCTACTGTTAAAATGCCGAGACAATTCGATATAGCCGAGCTGCGAGACACGGGCTTACAGCTGATTATTGTTAGCGTGATGCTTCGCGTAAGGCATATTCTAGCGAGAAGAGATGACGGGGCATCATTCGTAACGTAATTCTATTCTACTTACGTGATTATATTGTACTTTGGCTGGTTGGGATCGCGTTTAATCGAGCCACGTCTCGGAAGGAAGCGGACCCTATCACCGAGACAATTCGCGTCTTGCGATCGTGCTTGAGCACGCACGATCCGATCCGAAAGGAACCCTCCGAAGCGGTGCTACTTCCATTTCGACCGTACAGTCCGAGATAACTTGCAACGCGTACCGACGTCTTGGTATCTTTGTTCTTACTTCGGTCGAAGAGGCGAAGCGCCACGGAAGTCAAGGTAGACAAGTGGCCGAGGTAAACTATTTCTTCTCACCAACGAATCGTATCGAGCTAAGACTTTTATTCGCTAATTCTCCTCTTATAGCGAGTTTCTCTGTCTCTCGATATTATCCTATCACATCTCGCCACTGGTCCTCTACCTCTGTCCTTTTGCTTATTGGTTTTAACGTCTGTAGCACGATAAAACCTGCGATCTAAGGCTTTTCGTCTCGTGGAACAAAAGCCATATCGCCGAGGAACACGTGCCTGCAGGATCGATCCGATATTCTAGAATCTAGATTCAAGGCTGGACAAGTAGAATGGATGCGTCTGACGATACGTATGGCTCATATGGCTCTTAACGCGATAGATAAGATCTAAAAGGCTCCGCCGAGACCGAGGCGATAGTTGCCACTGACAGATCTAACTATTTCATTGACGGAGTCGAGCTGGTGTGCTCTGTATATACACTGTGTACGTGTACGTACACGCGACCTACGCATACGTTTAGAGTAAGCCTCGCTTACGCGGTTACGCTTACGGAACGTGATTACTTTTACGCTTTTACGCTTTTACGCTTTTACGCTTTTACGCTTATACACTCTTGCGAAACGCAACGAAACACTACACTGTTGGCCCGTACTTTCGTCCGCAAACAAATTTATCGGTGACATGTTATAGTCTTCACTTGCTTTATCCGCTAGCGTGTCCGTACGGCTTTTTAACTGTTGCCCATACGCTGTTATCAATGCACCATGGCCATCGCGTTCCACCCTTTGGCAAAAGTTACCTTTCGATTCATAACGTTTTGCCCTCTACTCTATAACGTGCGTATCGATAATAGCGATATACATATAGCATAATAGATTTGTACATGCGTTATCTTCCCATTCGAAGGCAATATAGAAATAAATGTACGGGCCTATTTTTCTCAATTTACAAATTTCGACGTCTCGAAGCATTCTTGCGCGTTTGGAACGGATTGAAATCAAGCCAAACTTTAATCTCACGTGACTCGTTGTTTAATATTTGCCGTACATACCTACTCTTATAGTTCTGCTTTCAAAAAATAAAGATACCAATTGTTCGACCGATTCGGTACCACAACCGGTGGAGACGCGGCAATATAGAGTTTCAAAAATTACTTTCTTTTCGTTAGCTTAATTTCTCTGCTGTTTCCGCGGCGCACGCGTGTTTCGCGAATTTATTCCAAGTTATTACAACTTACTCCTTGGATGATCGAAATTGTCTTTCCTCGTAGAGATCCTTTCCGGTCGTTATGCTACGCGTAGTAGACGTATTATTAAGCATCAAGTATGTTACGTCACTCGCAAAACCAATTGGAAGTCGAGCGAGAGACAAGAGACAGGAGCATCCTACCGAATATCTCTCCGACTCTCTCGTTATCCCCGCTCTTTCTCTCTTTCTTTGTGGAGGAGAAATACGTCGACGGAATGAAAGAAAACTTTCCTTCGCATCGCTAGGAGTGAAAAGAACTTACGCATACGGTATCGACTGTATTTATTTCAAGTGAATACTGGTGCTCGACTGCTCTTGAACATATTCTTGAATAAAAAATACATCAATTCTCAGTGTGAAATACAGTATGTGTGTCGCAGATTTTTTGCTCTGCGATATTTCCACGAGTTATTTATCGATCGAGGAATTACAGACTTGTACCAAATCTTGTTGCTTATGCGCGGTTGATATATTTACAAGACCGCGTTATAGACGTGTAAAGACCTTAGAATCACAGAGGTGATCCTTAAGACGTGATTTCTCGTATGCGAACTACTCGCGCTTACTCTATATTCTTATAAGGAAATCTTTCTTTCCTTCTTCCGACATGTTGGCTAAAATATCGACAAACATAACTTGGTATAAATGTCTCTTTCATTCTCCTTTTATTTCTCTTTTATACTAGAACAGGGTATGTTTCCCCTTCCAACGCTTGAAACATATATCCGGATGCAAATATGACAACGCTTTAGCTTTTGAAGGAATAATCGTTTCATCTATGTATACATATTGGCCGTATAGTACGACAGTGATTCGCGCCGCATTTTCGGCACTGACGGATTTTATGCTTGAAATTTTGTCGTCCTTGTAATTTGTAGGCGCAATGAAACCTGCATAACCTGGAACTGGCCGCAATTGCGGGAAAATGTTCGGTAGGTCTCGTAGCAATATAGATTGCATGATGCAGTTACCAGTGATGCAGTTAAATGGTAAAGAAAAATAGGAACTGGGCACAGGTTCGAGAGTCGGACACGATCGAACGGTATACACGATATACGAATACAAACGGAACAAGACGACGACCGTGCGATAGGTGGATCAATCACCGACGTCTGAATCTCCGTCGCCAATGGCGTACAAAATGTGAAACGCGATTCCCAGCAGAGCGGTTCCTAAAAGATCACCCGCAGCCGTCAGGTAAGGTATGGCGGAACTATCTGGATCCATTCCCCGCGTCCACATCCAAACAACCATTAACTCGGCGATGTACAACAATAGTATTACCTTAAAGTCGTCGAACGAACATGAAACATCATTGGAATATATTTGAAAAAATTATACGAATGGTACAGTACGAACAGTGACACTGTATACTGTAGACCGCAGACTATAGACTATGGAATACCTGCATCAGAGCGGCGGTCAGGTACACGATAATAAATATGGGCGTGAACGAAGTGTGACCGGCTTGAAGATAACTAATCGTGTAGCCGAATATCAAGTGACCAGGTATTACCATCGTCAATAAAACTCTAGCCGTCCTCGAGTGTCCACCTGTTATTTGACATATATCAATCTCTCATTCCAACTAGTGTTGTACGTATGTGTTTTGCTGTTTTTAGAATGACGTTGGCATACCTTTCGTGAAGAATATGTGGAACGGACTGAAACGAATGACATGCATTTCTTGAATATCGGTTCGTCGTTCTTTGTGTAACGACGTGGATATCCTGCTAGCCTGAACTGCGACCAGATTACCGCCGACACCGTTGATGACTAATTGAAATACGGCTATACCTTTGTAACTCGATATCGTATAGTCTAATATCAAACCACCAACGCTGAAACGTCCTTATCGTTACCATGTTTTACATTGGAATTCTGCAATTGTTACATTGAGTTGTATGAAAGAAACTGTTTAGAAGAACCTGCTGATTAACATCGCGGATATCACGGGGGCCCAGCCATAGTCCAATACTTCCTTCGTAAATGGATTTCTAGCAGCGATGTAGCCCCAAATGGGAGTCGCGATAACATGAAATATGATTAACGTTGGTGCTATCCAGGACGCGTATTCTGGAACATTAGTATAAAACCCCAACAACTTTCAGTTTAATTTGGCGAATATCAGTTTGTTGATTAACCATATTCTCAACTAGATAGTAATAAATGTGTTAACATATGACACCAGGTTTGGTTAGCTTCTTGATCTATATTACCTATTGCTCCGTACAGAAGGGAAGCAGTCCACGAAAGGAGTGCCAAGGTGGTTAAATCTCCCAAAGAGGCAGCAATGGGTGTAGCTACATTGTCGGGATTGATGCTCATCCGTTTGGAAAGTAAGATAACCGCGACCATCACCAATCCCAACAGAAAGCTAGCAACGGATGCGGTTACTAAGGCACTGGCACACAACAGAAGTGCATGGTGTATATCGAATCGAGCTTCTGGTACCCAGCCGAGTATGACGGCAGCTAGAGAGGCTAATAGGCCCACCACGATCGCCTGACATTGAATCAGGGCCAAATTTCCCACTATCAGTGTCCACTGTTGCTTCCCGCTGTCCATGTGTCCAAGATTAGCATGCGTGGAAAGTCGGGAGGCCAACGTCATCTCCAAGTTACCTTTCAAACCAAGTAATGCTGGCACTAATATATACACTTCGGATACTACTCGATAGACTGGCCAGTGCTGTAAAACAAAACTGTCGAAGCTCCAGGAACTCTTGGGAGTTTTCCCTACAAAATTTTAGCAAGGTTGCATTCTTAAAACTTTACTGGTACGGTCTTGGTTCGAAGATTGAAAACGCCTGGTTTTTTGGTGCAGTATGGAAAAATGTTCCCTTCCAGCTTTAATAATATTTCAAACGTATTCTCCTGTGATCCTACCATACGGTGATCGTAGCTATAATCTACCATACCAGTTAAGTGTTAATTTTTATTGATATACGTACCTGGACCAGATCTAGCAAGAGACTAGCAGCCACCATACCGAAGCCTGCTAATAGAAAGGGTATGAACATTTGGATGGATATGGACCATACGTTCTCGTCGTCTGTTTGGATCATTTGTTCGGGTCTGCTGTTGGATTTTTGAATAATAGGTGACGGCATCAGTCGGCGCACGTCATCATCTTCGTCGGTATCATCCGAAATTCCATTTAACTCCATGGTGGTGTCGGAGATGGACTCGCCGACAAGTCCTATCATACCGATCAATTTCTTTCCCGCCTTTCTATGTCGAACTGTATTTAAATTCCGCGCTTCACTTTCTCTGTCCGTTTTTATCTCGGCATAGCTCATCCTCGTTAAATCACTCGGACACGGCGACGAAACTTGAGAACTGTAAGACAAAGTATTTTCCACATCCGATTATGTACATACATACATACATACAACTATGAAAACTCGAATAGACGTCGAAACAACTACGGATGCCTCGGTCGTTATTCGTGTAAGAGTGTTGTTAGTTTTTCTGTACTATCTGTAATAGGAAAAACATGTTCGAATGCGCGGAGATTTCAGCATCGAATAATAGTTTTTTATCGATTGTCCTTTTCGGATAGCCGGCAAATAACGTTTCTCTAGTCGTTGGAGAATAAATGTTGAAAAAAGAGACACAGCTCGCTCGCATGGCGTGATAAACAATTAATTAAAAAAAATGTGCTCGTTCTTTAATAATCGTTGCTAAAGATCAACGATGTGAAGCGTAATCCTTCCCCAACTCGACACTTTTCCAAGTATACTAGGTCAACCCTCCCTCTCCTTCCCATTCAAAGATTGAACGTTCATAGTTTAGAAATATCGGCGCGCATAAATTCGTAAAAATGTACGATTTACAATTCATTCTGAAGGGGTAGTTTGTTTCAATTCGGATTAATTCAAGAATGAAAACATAATTTTCCTCTTCAACTGTTTACTACTTACAACCGTCCGCTACAGGCAGGCGCCAGCAAACGGTTTACGTAAACGTATAAAAGAAGGACAAGAGCAAGAACAAGAAGTAGAACAAGAAGAAGAAGAAGAAGAAGAAGAAGAAGAAGAAGAAGAAAAAGAGGAAGAAGTAGAAGTAGAAGAAGGAAAGTGAAAGAAGGCAATTTTCTCAGATGATTCTAATTAAATAGAATACATATTCAATTGTCTTGTTCATGTTGTCTAGTTGCGGTGCTGGGTAGCAGAATAACCTGCAGAGACGTGTACATGCAGATTAAATAATATTGTGCGTGTATTTACTAACAATAAGAAGAAATAAATAATCACAATGTCGAATGTTTTCCATTGGGTTTAACATGGTGGACACGGGCGTAACTGTCCCCACTGTTTTCAATCGGCCACTAATATATATTTCAATAGACAGAACGTGATATCACTGATGGGAAAGATAACACGTCTTCTTATCCTGGGCGACCTAACCTCGAAAGTGCACACCTACCTCGAATATACACCACCGAAACCTTTTCATAATCGTTTATACCGCGGCCGCGCGATGGTTGGTGGCGGATCAATCGGATTTGCTCGAAATTCAACCGTTAGAACGATCACGACACGAATCGAAGTAGAATTAGAAAAACGTTTCTGATTATTCGACGCACGCGTATTTGCATACCATTGCATACGGCGACTGATCGGTCTCGCGAACTAGAAACTTTGCCCACCCTGTTTCCCGATAACGTAGAACGAAGCAGACGTCACTAGTAAGTAAGCCTTCTCTCGCTAGAACGATCGCGATGCTCGCCGCGGCTTGCTCATCGTTAACCGATAACAATCGAAACCTCGGGTTCCAGTTGATACGTCTGCCGTTGATACGTACCCGCAGATGTTAAAACGTTGGAAAACCGAAGCGACGAGTTTATATCAGAGCGCAGTCGTGAAAGGAAATATGTATGCCTGTACGCCGTATAAGAATTCTACGTGTATGTATGTATGTAACAAGCGAATATGAATTGTACGTGGAGCTCAAGTTGATGTAGATCGAAATCTGAATTTCCCTTATTTACCAATTAGCTGATTTTGCTGGCCAGATTTATTAACATTGGAGGGTAAGTAAGTACGTATGTACGTATATCTACATATATACATACATACATACATACATACGTCGTTAGCTTAAGTACAGAACGCGGCACGTAGTCGCGGATCTTTCCCTTCTCTGCTTCCGTTGGGAACGCGTGCCGCAACTGTTTGGAAACGGTATTTTTTTCTTCCCCGATTAAAATGCTAAGGTTCGGTAGCAACGCGAAAGAAAGCGTAGCAGCTCCACGCCACGAGCAGGCAACCACGTACAGAAGGGGTAAAAACCCTCGAAGCAACCGCGTTGGATCTGGCTAGGGGTAGGAGAGTAAGACAACTAAAAAGACCTCGATCTATCTTCGTTAGACTCGTAGAGAAACGAATCGGTGGATACCAGACGTGCTGCTTGAAATACCTTTGTCCGGGCAGTGGGCACTGTGCCCGGTGACGAGCTCCGTGAACGACAATGCAGATCGGGCTTTCGAACGAAAGCGGAGTCTAGCTACGTTTTACGTATTTCATCTGGAATCGCGTATCTCGTATCGCGTTTCTTTTCTTTCTTATCTCTCCCTTGGTACGTCTGGGTTCACGATCGTTTCTGATCCCTTTTTGCGCCAGAGATTGATCGATATTCTTGTATCGTTCGACGCATCACCAGCGAACGTTCGGGTAAGTTTGACTGATTTTTAGATGTATAAAAGTTACGCAGTCGGCTGCTACTGGAATTATTTTCTCTTAATTTATACGAGCGCATAGCGTTGGAATATGGGCATACAAACGTTTTCGACATTCGTTGGACTGACCGCGACGAGTACCATTATACTCGTGTACGTACGTCTCGGATGTTCTAAATTCGGAGATAATTGGCTTTATTTCAAGCCGACGTGAAATTGCGTTGCGGTAACAGGACGCGACGTGGACAGAATGGACACGCGTTTTAGACAGCCCTTGTCAAGTAGTCGATACGTTAAGTGTACATTTTGATATCGCGATACGTTTGATCGGAAGATGTTGGAACTCCTCTAAGGGAAGAGGCGGTGCGTGCGACTGCGTGCGCGTGTGTGAGTGAGAGAGAGAGAGAGAGAGAGAGAGAGAGAGAGAGAGAGAGAGAGAGAGAGAGAGAGAGAGAGAGAGAGAGAGAGAGAGAGAGAGAGAGACAGAGAGAGAGAGAGGGAGGGTGGGAGGGAGGGAGGGAAGAGTGATCGTTAAAGTTTTTGCAGCTTGTAGCAGGCATGGGCCGGAAAAAATGTCAAAGGAAAGGATTGCAAAAGAATCACAAGAGACAAGATCGGAATGGAAAAACGTTGAAGACTGAGGAAAAAAATGCCAGCGATGGGTTCGCAACGGAGGACGATGCGGTGGTCCGGAAGGAGAAAGTAACAGGCCCGATCGACGTTTACTCACGCTTGAAATATCCGTTCGTCGAATCGATCGCTAGCGAGGACGAGGAGGAAGACGTGTACTTTGATTTTAAACCGCGCTACGTGTTCGCGTGTAATTTGTGCTTGATTTGCATGGAGGTGTCACGCGTAGTTTGCGATCGTTGCGGAATGGTGTCCTTTTGTGCGAGGCATCGAGAGGAGGGCTGGACGAAACACCGCGATCTATGCGCGGCATTGATGGAAATCGGAAAAACATCGATGAAAGAAATTCGCCGCACGGCACACGAGTATCGAGTTTACAGATTGAAATTAATCGAAATTCTTGAGAGTCGGATCGGGAGACCGTTGGACCTTTGGGAAAAAGAGATAGTTCTGTATCCGCGCGTTTGTCGGGGTTGTCGCGGTTTCTCCTCTGATCGTGAGAATCCGAGCTGTTGCCCCGTCTGCGAAATGGAGTTTTTCTGCCAAGAGCACAAGACGGATCACGAGAGGTGGTGCCAAGAGTTTCTAGTGTATCGAGTATGCTTGTCGATGCAATGGCGGCACGGTTACGTCGTCCCGCAGATTCCAAACGTTCGAAACTGGTGTCTCACCTGGAGTCTCGCCTCGGCGAGCCCGTCGAGTTTCGACGAATTGCTGTTCCGCGTTTACGCGAACGGGACCGCGGCGCAGAATCGTCGGTTTCTGAAAATGGACAGCTATACGTACGCGACGGTCTCGCAGGTCTGTACGGTTCCTCTGACGGCACTGCATTCCATGCAAATTTCCTGCCCGGACTGGCGAAACAGGAGCGAGTTGACGGTGCACGTGGTAGGCGCCGAGTTTCAGTTCGAAGGCGTGAACCTGCGGCTCTGGGAGAAGGTGTTCCTTCATTTCCTGCCGAATCTAAAGACGCTCCGTTTGACGTTGCTTGGGCCGGAATTACGACTGCCGGATGGCGTGGAGAAACTACTCTCGCAGGTCCGGCTTTGCTCCGACTGCGAGTCCCGCGGGCGAACCATAAGCGTGCTGTTTCGTCCCGCGACCCTTTACCACGACTTCGCTCGAGCGCAGCCGCTCGCGGTTCGCCCGGACCTCGTCTGCCTGTTCAATCCCGGGCTGTACCGTAGCACAGGATTCGGTGGGAAGGATACATGGCCGGAGACGATCAGGGAATTCACGAGAACGCGTGTACCCGTGATAGTTACTTCGTATACGGAGGATGAAATGCCACGGGAGTTGGACAGAATAAAGTCGCTTTCCAACGTGGAGGTGATATTGGAACCGAGGCGAAATCCGTTCGCTTCGGTAAAACCAGATCGAAATTTCGTGAGTGACGACACGGCGCCGCTTATTTATAAAAATTATTATATTACCATTGTCAAAGGGATATAATCTTTATTTTGTACGTATGCCTTGGCAAGAATTCAAGACGACAGCCAAGGAGACACGCGCTTCTCGATGGGCTTCTTGTTGTCCGTAGAAGCGACAGACAGACTTGAACGTATCTTACGTGGCGGCTATCGATTACGATCGTCGGTTATAAACTTATATAATTCGCGTACACTAGATTACAGTAGCGTTTGTGATCGTGTTGTATCTGCTCGACGGGACGTCCATCGTGTACTTACATACATACATACATCTGTCACCGTGCCAGCTGTTTCGTTAATATAGCCAGTGACTCGACACTCTCGTACAGTGTCTTTAGTATTTAGTCTTTAGTCTTTGGTCGTTAGCTAAGAATAGACGGTCCCATCCGTTCCGGTCGGGCGCACGTAGTACCTGCATACATTCGCACGCGTGTATCCGTGTTGCACATGCACGGCACATGCACGTACTACATATGTAACATACATGCGGGGTCAGATACGGCACGAACGCGCCGTATACCCGTGTAATTGCAGTCTACCGCGTTCTTGTATCTATGTATGCACAGGTATGAATGTATGTATGTACATACATACATACATACATACATACATACGTACGTGTACGTACGTTAACGTTGGACAATAAAATTAACGGATTCGGTTGTAGAGGATGACGAACACGATCTGCGGAGGACTCTCTAAATATTGTACAATCGGTTAGAATACGATCGATGTTTGGAATACTGAAAGTACGGATCACGCGTATGGATCGGCCTACGGAAATTAAACTGGTCCAAGATCGTTTGCTGTACAAGAGAAAGCATCGAATCGAATTATACGAAATTAGAAACGAATTGCTTCAAAGTGCGGATCCATGCGTAGACCGTGGGACTAGTGTGGTAGAGTGGAGGAATCAGGACCTCGCGTAGGCGGCTAGCAACGCGACGAAAAGGATCGAAAAGGTGGAAAGCGGTGTTGGCCGATTCACAGAGTTGGATAATTCGTAGAAGTAACGATTGTACGCGTTGTCGCAGTGCGAGGGCCAGCCCTTGAAGCACGCCGCGTACGCCACAACGTGAGCGATGTAGTTCTGCTCGAAAGTCCCGCGAAACAAGTGGGAGTAGGGGCCTGCGAAAGAAAGTAAAGATCGATTTTCGATATTTAGCATGGTATACGTATACGTGTATCTCGAGTCGACTCGAGTGGATCGCTCACCTATGGCGTAGACACCGACGTCCTCGCCGCCGTGCGTGTCGTCCTTGAGATAAGACCCAGCGAAATGCATGTAAAACGGATCGTCACGAGTCTCGTCCTGATCGACCGGCCACCACGTTTCGTTCACGTTGTTGCTATCGTTTCGTCTATGGCGATAGAACCCTGGCCCGTTCGCGTAGCTAAGCGTCTCGTAGGCAGTGTGATTCGGCTTATTTCCAAAACCGAGGATGTCGTTTCCTCTCTTCGGATAGCCGTTTATCGTGAACGAATGCGAATGATCGGCCGTAACGATGATCAGCGTTTCCTCCAGTTTCACTTGTTTCAGGGCCACCAGGACCGCTTCCTCGAGCTCGGAGACCTCGCGTAACGCGAGCTGTGGCTGATTCTGATGGTGGGCTGTGTCGATTTTCCCGCTTTCCACCTGTTGGACGACAACAATCGATCCTATAGTTTTCGCGAAAATGTTCGTTAGCGTCGCTGGTGATTGATTTCAAAACGAGAAACCAGAAACGTTTTCGCTAAGCAATTCGACAAATTGCTTCGGCAATGTCGGACTGCCTGCCCGACCGCGTGTCGGACTGGCTGATCCGGTTAAAACGGTTATTAAGCGCTAGGGAGGATGGCGCGTCGTCGCGTCGGTGTAAAGTTACAACGGTGCAACGTCGACGTCGCGCGTCCGAGATGCTTAAGTGATTCCAGTAACGGACCACGCGCATCGACGGACATATTCTCGTGGGATTCCGCTTTCTTTCGACGATTTCATTTTTCTTCCTCCATCGATCGTTAACCGAGAACTTTTGTTCGGATACTATCGTCTTTCTTGTATCCGTTTCCGCGGAATAGGCAGACTTTGCAAAGATACCCAAACGGCGATATCACGAAAGAGCAAGCATAAGTATACGCGTTCGGAAACTCGAAAGACGATAATTCGTTCGAAATTTCGAACGTAAATATGTTAGTGTTTATTATGTAGGTACATATTCTCTCTCCGCAATGGGTACCGGGCAATCTTGTTCGAGGTACTCACCATTAAGAAAAATCCATTTTTATTTTTCCGAAGTAGCCTTATGGCTTGTGTTGTCATGTTCGCTAAACTCGGAACTTGGTCGGGTTTCACGGCGTGGTAAGGTAAGTGATTAGTCGCGAAAATCCCGAGAATCTTGGACGTGTTGTTTATGTCAAGGGACATGAGTTGTTTGGCGTCGGTAACTATCTTTCCCCCGGGATTTTGTTTCGCCCAGTGATCCGCCAGATTCTTCCCGTCCCCTCTGACGCAACTATCCGGGTCTATCGGCTGCCCAGGTAAGCCCATGTGTTGCGCTCCACCGCCCATAATTACCTTTCAAACAAACAAACAACGGATATTCGTTGACGCGGACGAGTCATTGGTGGAACAAGCATTTAAACAGACTACTTTACGTGTGTAGGTGCATTGCTTGGCTACCTTAAATTCATTTCCGGGAGCATCTTCGACGAGTTGCCGCGCTATATCCTTGACGCAGCTTTTGTACCGTTTCGGTATCGATGTATCGCATTCCCAATTGCGGTGATTGATATGGGCGTACAGACCGGCAGGTGTCGCGTGAGTAATTCTCGTCGTTGTCACGAATCCTGTAAAAATTCTGGCTATATCTTGGCATCTGTCTTAGCGACCGGCGCGGCCGCGGCGGCGAAAGATTTCGACGCGTTTAGACATACATTTTACGTATTTCTGTGGAAAATTTCAACTTTCGAGCGACCAATGCTTCGGGACATTGGGAAATAAACTTATCTCCGATCGGGGCAAAATATAGGAATCTCGAGGAATATCGGAGACGCGTGGCCACTTTCTAAGGTCGAAGGCCGTGACCTTCTCGACCGTTTAATAACTTTTCACGCCTTCCGCAGTATCGATGCTCGTGGAACGCCGAGGACCGATACCGTGTGCTCGATGTTTCACGTGAATCGTTTAACGTTTAATATGTATCACTGACCGATCGTCTCTATAACAAGTGTAGCGAGTGCATCGAGTATATCGAGTATATCGAGTATATCGAGTATATCGAGTATATCGAGTATATCAAGTATATCGAGTATATCAAGTATATCGAGTATATCAAGTATATCGAGTATATCGAGTACATCGAGTACATCGAGTACATCGAGTACATCGAGTACATCGAGTACATCGAATACATCGAGTGTCCCGACGTTGCACGCGTGCCTGTCCCCTACTTCTCTTTTTCAATTTATCGTACAGTGGTTTACAAAACTTTTTCTTGATTAACGATACACTCGCAGGGTAACCTTGTAAAATACGATTTGCAATTACTAGCCTCGAGTAGGGGTATTTTATCGTACAACGAACGTCTACATATTCCGAATTGGAGGAATCTAGCGGTCCGCTGATCGAAATATTTAAATTCCATCTCGGTCCGACAAGATTTTTGCGCGTCACTGTACGTATACTATCTACGCAGGTACATACGTAGACAATAGAGGACCGGTACATTTTTATCGGCTATCATGCGCGCTTTCCCTTGCTCCTCTGCGCAACGATCGAACCAAGCCAGATCCATCTCGTTTCAGTCAACCCCTCTAATCTCCCCGGTTGCGAGGACCTTTTCGTTGCCGGACAACGAAAATGAGCTTACCAGTGTCCATGCCGGATTCTTGCGCCCAGTCTGCGATCGTTGATAATCTACTAGCTTCGTTGATGTTCTTGTCGCAATGGTCGGAGGTGGCTTTGCTGTCCAGTCCGATCACTCTGTAGCGACATTTCACGCCGGAGAATATCGCGGTGGCGGTTCCAGCCGAGTCGGGCACTTGTTTGTCGGTGTTGTAGGTCTGAGAGCAAACGTTATAGGTACTTGATCGTTCCGCGTTTCGTGTAACCGACTGGACGGCCCGCGGCCGTGAACGAATCTCGTTCAACAGCGAGCGAAAGGACAAAACGTAAATGTAAGAGACGAAAATAATTATCGTGAACATTACTTCAACTTGTATGTATGTACGTGTATCTACCACCGGTGGCGGTCAAACTCGAATCTCCACGGGGCTCGTCGACGCGTATTCGTTTACGCGCGTACATTTCAGTACGGAGAACAAGAGCAACGACAAAGTAACAACAACGACAACGAATAATAAATAATGAATCGGCGATACCTTGGAGAATCCAGTGCTTGGGAAGTTTTCGAAAGCCAGTTTGTACTCTTCGCCAGTAGTACCCTTGGCCTGGCCTTTGAATATGCGTCCGGCCGTGACCGTCGACACTCCCATGCCATCTCCGATGAACACGATTACGTTCTTCGCGCGATTCTCGTTGTTCCGATACGATAGGATTCGTTGTAAATTCTCCTGGCCGGATTTCAGCCAAAAGGACATATCTGCCGTGAGAAGTTGACTTTTTTTTTTGCTCCGTATAGACGAGACGTATGACAAGGTATAGACGAATGCGAGTCCGACGTGCTATTTAAACTACCTTGAGCAGTGATATAAGTACTAACGGAAGCAAGGATTGACCAAAGATATTCAAAGGTGGGTTACGAGGGGAAAAATCTCTACGTGTCCTTGCTTTACGCTTTCGACGTTTCTGCGAGGTTTACCGTTTTTTTTGGTTTTTTGTCCCCCCCCCCCCCCACCCCAGCACCCCAGCTCCCCACCCCGCCAGTCCTTTAACACAAACACGAGAATAACTTGGTAGAAATCGATGGTTGATAACTGGTCAAACACTGGAATATCGATGCGTGACAACGACACGCTGTTAACAGGTTGCGTGGCATGTCTCGACCTTGTGTCGCGTTGTTCGTTATTCGGCGGCCGGTGTCACGTGTAGATAGGGGAAATTCTAGTATCGTTCAAGTTCAAATGTGTACGCGTAATGAAAATATTCGTAAAACAAACCTTCGTATTCCGTCGCGTCCTGTGGAAGGGTGTTGGAACCATGGAATCCCACCGACAGGCAGAGAAGTAAGACTAATCGCTTCATCTTTGATATTTTATCTGTAAGTTGATACGGTGAGGATTAGGTGCTTTGCGTCGCAACGCTACGAAGACGAAACGTCTCGTTTCAGGGCTACATGTATTACGGTTTCACGAGTATGTACATGGTTGCTTTTTCAGCTCGCGTCTAGGTCGACAGGGTTCGTTGGCAAGCTATCGGAGGATATTACTCGTTCGCTCCTGACTAGAGCGAGCTTTCCGACAGGTAGGTAAGCTCTCGATGCACGAGCCGGATGTTGGCGAGATTGAACGCGTGTCCCGTTGCCAGTGACACACTCGATACGAATAATTCGAATAATAAGCGAAGCTCGGCGAGCGACCGAACACAAAGGGGACATTGTATTTGGGTCAGTCGGTGAATCGACGAAATTCACCTAACCAGACTTAACCGGACAAAATTCGACGATAACGACGGCTTTACGCGCGACGCTCGACGGCAGACAAGAGGAAGTTCGTAATGTTAAGGGGAAGAAACAGCTGTATCGTCTGCTGTTCGGACGCGGAGCGAGGCCAGTGCTTCGGGGCTCGGTCAGTTAGCTCGATTCGCTCGAAAATTAGGATAGAAACTATAAGATGAAATTGGAAAAGGATTCGAGTCGCCGTAGAGAATCTTCTCTACTTTCGAAATTTCGTGGTTCCAGTCGATTAACGGATTACTCGAGTACCTACCAAAGTATCCCTGTTAAAATCAAGTTACACGGGCCTTCTGTCTTCCTTCGTGAGTCCTTTAATCTGAACGCACCGATCGTTGGAAGGGTGGACGGAACGCGATATCTCGTGGTCAATAGGGACGAAAGGTCCTCATCGTCGGTTTGGCGGCAGAAGAGGTACCGCTGATTTTCGAACGTTACGTCTCGAATCGAAGAAACCGAACGGTTATGTACTTTCCCGCGGATCGTGGTGCGCCGTGTTAACGCTAATACCGCGGCACCGAGGAAGTTTGTCACTTTATATAGCGTTTCAAAGGCCGTGGTAGATTGTGCACGAGGTGGAGAGCGTGCAAGGGACACTGAGAGCACGGATTCACTGGGGGAGAGAGACGCGAGGAAAACGCCGGCGGGTCGCGGGCGGCGGGACGGGGTTTCGATGGCGGGCCGGGGCGTGGGGGTTGCCGACGAAGAGCAGGTACCCCTCGTGTACTGCTAATCCGAGCGTAATTGCTATAGTGCTATACCGAGCGGTACGGTTGGGTACCATCGAGTCTTATGTCCATGGTAGATTAAGACGACTAGAGATATTCAAACAGATATTATAACAGCCGAATTCAGGTTAACGTCGCGCAGGGATTCTATGCATACATACATACATACATACATACATACAATACGTATCTCTGCTCCAGGAAATTAAAAGCCGAACGCTGTTTTACGCGTTCCTTGAGAGCGACATCGAAGTAACGCTAGAAATGAAATTTATCATCTCGGCACCAGCCGACACGACTGATACAGGAACGTTCGATCCAATCGCGATGCCGATCGTATCTCTCGAATCGTCAAGTTTTTCATTCTCTCTCTCTCTCTCTCTCTCTCTCTCTCTTTAAGAGCCTTCTTTTTGAACACCTTCTGGCCCTTGTCTTGTAAACTTTTAAGTTTTTAAGTTTTTAAGTTTTAGTTTAAGTACTACATAATAACTGTACTTCCTCCTTTGCCGTTTCTTATTTGTATTTAGTATTCACTTACTATTATTACCTCACCTAGTCTTAGCTATTTAGTGTAACTTACTCTTGTTCTTGTTTTTTTGTTCCTAGCATTATTTCTGTATTTTATTGTTACTTTTGTTTTATTTTTATTTCTACACATGTACTTATTTAAGCCTGTCCTTATAGGGTACTTCCCTAGGACAAATAAACCAATTAGTCTAGTCTAGTCTCTCTCTCTCTCTCTCTCTCTCCCTCTCTCTCGCACGCACGCACGCTCCATCGTCTATCGTATGCCTTTTTCGTAATCGTACGCCCGGACGTTGTAGATGTTACGATATTTCGATACAATTGCCACTGTTCTCATACCAATTTATTCAGACTCAAAGCCTGAAAGGTTCGGAAATCTTCTTCTTCTTCTCAATCGATGTGTCCGTCTGTCGACCTTTCTCTGACAGATATATGCCGATCCGTTAAGATCGTCAAGACGTAAGTACTTTGCGTGTCTTGTGCAACCGTCGATGAACATACATTGTTGGATACCCATCGTCCTCGTCGATATTTGACGGTGCGGGAATACCGACGATTCTCTGACAGTATAAAACGTTCATGCACGATTTCCATCTGTGGCGAATATTCGATACGCTAGATACAGTTTGAGTAGGCTATCAAGGTTTTTGCGTGATCCAACCGAGCTATCGCGATTTTAATAGTCCGATCGAGGCGAGGAGGAAGGTCGACCAATCGTAAGTCGAGAGATTCGCAACGAGAGACGAGAGACGTGAAACGAGAGTCGTTTCTCGGTTGGTCGAACCTGCAGACACGTGCGCGTAAAGTATTACACTCGAACGCACGTTTTACACACGTGTATCTACGTATCCGTTTGTCAGCGTGTTCACTAATTTATTCGCTTACTCGCTCATTCTCCTATTCGCCTATCCGTCCGTTTGCGTCTGTGGATGTCTTCGCTTGCTACTCCGTTATCTGTTACATCTGTTTCCCACCACCCTTTGCATCGCATTCACGAGCAATTTGTCCACCTCTTCCCCCCTCCCCCTCCCCTCCCCTCCCTCCGTCCCTCCCGCCCTCCCTCCCTCTCCTCACGTGCAACTCTTTTTATTTATTTAGTCACTCGTTTAGCCTACATATTTCCACCGTTTCGAAAGACTGATTGTTTTTCCCATGTAATGCGTATCGTTGGCGTGATCGTTGCGAATCACGTATTTCCGTTGATAAGACCGTGATCATTGCCTGATTATCACGGTTGAGCGCACTCGTACGTTATTTCTATTTTCGATATCTATTTTCTTCGTTCTTATCCCCCACTCTGCGGTCGATACCTTCCTTTCGTCACTCTTTTCTTCTTACCAATAACCGAACGAAATCTCTGATTCCTGAAACACAATGTCTCTGCCAACGATAAATATACAATATCACAATAAAGTACACGCCGATACGAGCGTGATGAAAGGACGATAGATATCAGAAGTCGTTTGTCAACTACCGTCTGTAGATTACAGAGATACCACGAATTAATCTATAAATCCTTTGATCAAAAATCGCACCATTTCCATCACGTTGCCACTGGTACGAGTCATCGTATTTTGCTCGGTCTATTTCGCTCTCAACATCATTGTATACCTACGCTTTTAATCTGTTCTGACAAATGTGAAAGTAAATACGGAATATGATCGGTTCTCTCTGTTGTAGCAGGATCTGGAGCACCGCCAAATCAGAAGTGCGGCCCAAGCGATGGTGGGGAGGGTCAGAGGATTAACGGCAAAATCACTGCAGACATCATATGAAGCAACGATCGGCAGTTGCAGTGATTCTATTGTACGCGCTGAAATATTTAAAACGTTCAATTTTTCACTTATTATGGTAATATTTTAAATCGACGAAACTGCGACCGTTTACGCGATCGATTATTTAGAGATGATGACGTGGCCGGTTAATTCTCAAGCAATTCTCCTACTCCGAGATTACAAGTTTGTTAATTACTTACATGTTAATATATTACATTGCATGTAATACCTGTATACTATACGTGTAACGGCATGTTCTACTAGTATGCAATCAAGGCTTGAAATAAATTGACCGTATAGCAAATAGCGAGTTCTATACTATAATGCCTTCGCCTCGTTCGTAATGCAAATTTTGGAAACCGACGAAAAATTATGGCGCCATATATTCTATACATATATTTATATGTATACATTCACGCATACATATATGTATGCATACGCGCAACATATATGTACATATCGTGCGTTATGCTCTTATCATAGACGAGCCATAAGAATCTCTTATACGTCGACTCTGCTCTTGTCCGAGCTCCTCGTCCGTGAACCTATCGAACGCAGAGCGTAGAGAACTACCGATGATAGATGGCAGCGTTCGATCATACACGAGGGCATAGACGAGATATAGGATAGACGTGTCACTCCTACGTTTTTCGATGTCGCTGGTTTAGAGGGTTCTAGAGCCCTTCTAATCATTTTAGTATTACTCCTAATGTTATCATTTTGGGTTTGAATCTAGGATAAACACGGGTTAATACGTAGTACCACAGACCACCTCTAAGAGTAGACCGGACATGCTGGGCAAATTTTTACGTCACGAAAAGGGGGTCCTAGGACCCTTTTACCATTTTCGTGTTACGCTCAACGTTACCGGCTTTTGACGGGATTTCGTATTTAATAGTACGTACACGGTATATGTATATTCTGTGAGTACTACTGATATTCTATTCCTTTTGGCGGGAGAAAAAATGAAATACAAGCATGAATTCAAAATTTGGCGAGCAAAGTACGAAAATCGCGAAAAATCGTCAAATTCAACCAGTTTTTTTATCGTCATTCGTGCAATTTTAAAGATAGCGATCTGAAACTGGTACCGTTGAATTTTGCAGGAAATTCTACGCCAGATCCATGTAAAACAGTTGTACTTTTCGAAAATTTGATTTTTCACAAAAATCTGAAGGGGGTAGGTCAGGATTTTTTGGGATTTTCGTAAATCGCTCGTCATTTCCGTAATTTTTGAGCTATTAAAACGATCGTGGACGTTTTGGACGCAGAATCCGAAGCGGAATAAGCCAGCGAAAGAATTATTTTGATATCTAAAAAATTGTAGAAATGACGGGCGATTTACGAAAATCCCAAAAAATCCTGACCTACCCCCTTCAGATTTTTGTGAAAAATCAAATTTTCGAAAAGTACAACTGTTTTACATGGATCTGGCGTAGAATTTCCTGCAAAATTCAACGGTTCCAATTTTAGATCGCTATCTTTAAAATTGCACGAATGACGATAAAAAAACTGGTTGAATTTGACGATTTTTCGCGATTTTCGTAATCTGCTCGTCATATCTTGAATTTATGCTTGTACATATATGTACGTATATCATTTTTTCTCCCGTCAAAAGGAGTAGAATGTCATGAGTACTCACAGAATATACATATACCGTGTACGTGCTATTAACTATGGATTCAAGCCACAGACGAGGTATTGGATAGACCTATCACCTTACGGGGTTCGATGTTCACGAAACTGAATTACCGACGCGATCAAATTTCAGAGGATTTGCAGCGCCTCCTTGACGAAGGAGCAGAATTTTTTGAACTAAAAGAGTATCGTTGGTTCCGAAACGGGCCCCGCACCACAAACCCTTTTGTGAGGTTGTTACAAGCCCACATGTTGCGGACCAACTTCTAGAATCCGTCCTCGGGGTCGAAAATGAATTTCGAGTATCATGCGATGGACGGGAGCACATTAGTGGTACCTGTCGATTCGTTAGTGATGACAAAGGTATTACGAAAATCGCGAAAAATCGTCAAATTCAACCAGTTTTTTGGTCAGCATTCGCTCAATTTTTGAGATAGCGATCTGAAACTTGTACCACTGTTTTAGTTAGGAAATTCTACGGCAGATCAACATATAATAGTTGTACTTTTCGAAAATTTAATTTTTCGCAAAAATCTGAAGGGGGTAGGTCAGGATTTTTCGCGATTTTCGTAAATCGCCTGCCATTTCCGTAATTTTTGAGCTATTAAAACGATCCGCGGCGTTTTGGACGCGGAATCCGAAGCCGAATAAGACAGTGAAAGAATTATTTTGATATCTAAAAAATTGTAGAAATGGCGAGCGATTTACGAAAATCGCAAAAAATCCTGACCTACCCCCTTCAGATTTTGGCGAAAAATTAAATTTTCGAAAAGTGCAACTATTATAGGTTGATCTGCCGTAGAATTTCCTAACTAAATCAATGGTACCAGTTTCAGGCCGCTATCTCAAAAATTGAGCGAATGCCGAACGAAAAACTGCTTGAAATTGATGAATTTTCGCGATTTTCGTAATTGTTTCGTCATTTCCGTAATTTTTGAGCTATTCAAATGATCCAAGACGTTTTGGACGCGGAATCGGAAGCCGAATAAGCCGGTGAAAGATTCATGTCGATATCTAAAAATTTACGGAAGTGACGAAGGAATTACGAAAATCGCGAAAAATCGTCAAATTATGACAGTTTTTCGTTCGGCATTCGCTCAATTTTTGAGATAGCGATCTGAAACTTGTACCACTGTTTTAGTTAGGAAATTCTACGGCAGATCAACGTATAATAGTTGTACTTTTCGAAAATTTAATTTTTCGCCAAAATCTGAAGGGGGTAGGTCAGGATTTTTCGCGATTTTCGTAAATCGCCTGCCATTTCCGTAATTTTTGAGCTATTAAAACGATCCGGGGCGTTTTGGACGCGGAATCCGAAGCCGAATAAGCCAGTGAAAGAATCAGTTTGTTATCTCAAAAATTATGGACATGGCAAAGGAATTACGAAAATCGCAAAAAATCCTGACCTACCCCCTTCAGATTTTTGCGAAAAATTAAATTTTCGAAGGGTACAACTATTATAGGTTGATCTGCCGTAGAATTTCCTAACTAAATCAATGGTACCAGTCTCAGGTCGCTATCTTGAAAATTGTGGAAATGGCAAGCGAAAAACTGGTTGAATTTAGGTTTTTTCTGACTGTAGTAAAGGCAAACACGAGATATACATACATATACTACTCGTAGCCAATTTGTTCGATACCATTTGCATCGAAGCGATACATTTCAATATAAACGATTATGGGTCATCGGACTTATAAAAAAATATTGATAAATTTCATTATCGATCGATGCAAATAATATCGATCCAGGTCTCACCACGTGGAGGTTGCTACTAATGGAGACCCACCCTATCCACGGCTCCCATCCTCCCTCCTTTAAACGATAACGAACATAATCTTTACTTTCAGAAGGAAAGTAAAGATATCACGCGACCGCGATCGCGAAGCTAATAACCACGATCTCAAAGATACGTCTATCAATGCGATCGTGGCCGAAATATTGAAACCAGTTTCAATATAACAAACACAAACCCATCACCATCAAACGCCAATTTCCCGCGAAACGCGAATAAAACAAATAACATAGACGAGAATGGAAATGTCGACCAAACCAGAAAAGCAACCTCGTGGTAAGACTAACGCGGGTGACTCTAGACGTTTACCATAACTCGACGGTAAAACAATTTATACACTTACACCGTGGCTCGTACCACGGTCCTGAGAAGTACCCACGAACCGGGACTCCCGCCAAACCATGGTTAACCGATACGATGGGATAAACGTAAGGTCGATTTACAGGAAAGGGCCTCACGAAAGATCCGAACCAGGGACAAATCGAAGATGAAATATATCCGAAGATATAGATCATCAAGTCGAACTGTACACGGGTTAAGCCATATCAGGCTAATCGGTCCGGCCGCCACCGATAAGCCTGATACGTCCCATACCCCGCCAAATAGCAGTCCACCAGTGTACAGGTCCCCAGAACGAACTCGGGCTCACCTTTCCAGACAACCTTAGGCCACCCAAAGATACCGGCGGAACCATGATCCGACGAAAGCCACGCTCCATGAATATATCGCAGGACCGCGATTTAACCAGATAGCCGTGAGGCTATGTGGCCGACTACACCGTTTCTCATGTTGTTTTAATGTAGGGGTATGACAAACGCCGCAAATTACGAGCAAGTGACTCTACTATTAAAATGAGTTTAAAAAACTGAAGCTAAGTATTGAAAGTAAAAGTTGAAGCTACGAGTTGAAAGTAAAAGTTGAAGTTAAAAGTTAAAAGTTAAAAACTGAAACTATGTAATTGAAGGTAAAAATGTTTAATTGATAAGAAGCTAATAACGCGGAACGAGCAAAGAAGTCGCGTTTTCTAGTCGGTCGACGACAAACGAAGTGAAATTGACGTATGATATCCCCTTAAACTAACGTTTTGACACTATAGTGACCAAAACGTCCCTTTTAGTCGCCTTTTACGACAGGCAGGGAATACCGTGGGTCTATTCTTTCCCCGACCCACAGGGGATCATGTTTTACATTTTTGTAATTAATTGGAATACTATAAGCTAGAAGTTACTTTGCGAGTTTACATAGAATCGAGAAAAATGCAAGTGCGGCGCGAAATAGATTTCTCGCCATTTAACAAACCATTCAAGGTGAGTAAATGGCGATTTCTCTAAGTTAACGCGACTCTAAAAGCAAAGCTGGAAGAAGAATGATTAGCTCATTTTACTTATTGTAATTTTACCGTATCGCAATCTTGAGTCTATAATTAATAAAGGGAGAAAAGACTACTTGTCACGCGCGGTCAACATTGGTCGGTATGGAAAGAAACGACCGAATTTACATAATTTCCGCAACACTAAATTTATTTACAATTTCCGTGGGTTTCGTCATAGAGAATAAGTGATCGCATGACTCTAAAATTCATTGAAAGAAAATACGCGATGCGCGCGCGAATATATTCTTCTGGGTCCACGTTCGCGAGTATTTCCGCAAAACTAATACACTAAATTACGAAAAAACCTCGCGAAAAACCGACGCGCAAAAATAATGTTTCGTAGTTCCACGACCGCTTTGACTGATAATACGCGAAAATAGAAATTAATTGCAAACGCGAAATGATCTTAAATAGATCCAATTTAGTTACGGCTGAAAAGAATTTCAAGATAAGACATTCTAATATAAAATGCAATTTATGCATAAAATTATGGCAATATTCCTTCTAACAAATGCTTGGTTCAATGATTGTTTTTAAATAGATTCGTACAAAGACGGCGATGTACGACGCGATTCGCGAGTCACTTAGCTGCTTTAACTTTTTGATTTTATATTAGATAATAAAATTCCTATACGGCATTAGAAAACGTGTCTCCGAGACACACAAAGATAATGAATTTTAGATTATTAATAAATTCGCGGAACTAGAAATGCAGCCAGTGGTGACAAATATTACGACCGGCGCGGATGGCAGTGTGCAAACTTTGCACACTGAATCATACTCTACCCCTCTGCTTTTATCAAAAATTCAATTTCTCAAATTTGTAATAATCAAAAACTCGACTCTAGTAATGACAAAAATATATATTCTTAAAAATGAACTCTCAGAAAATATCTCAATAAGTAAAATCTTTAGGTTTCTTCAACAATAATGAATAAAAATGACTTAGATTGAAAATTTGTGAAAATAATTGAATAAGAAGAATGACTCGAAAGCTTTAATGCAAAATTCTTTGAATAAAACTTGTGAAAATATTTTAATAAGAAAAATGACTCGAAACTTTAATGCAGACCGGGGCAGAGTCTTCACGGGGAGCTCTCCTCGACCCGCGGAACTAACTACTTCTAACTACTTCATTCTATCACACTCTACCCCTCTGCTTCTTTCAAAAATTTAATTTCTCAAATTTATAATAATAAAAAACTGGACTCTAACTCTTTAACAATAATGAACAAAAATAATAACTGAGTTTGAAAGGAATTTAATATCAAATTGTAATCAAAATTCTATTATCAAAACTTGTGAAAATAATTCAGTAAGAAAAATGACTCGAAAACTTTAATGCAAAACTCTATTACTTGACACTTATGAAAATAATTTAATAAGAAAAATGACTCGAAAACTTTAATGCAGATCGGGGCAGAGTCTTCACGGGGAGCTCACCTCGACCCGTGGTACTAACTACTTCAAATTATTACTACTATAATTACTTTACAACTACTACGAGCATAGTGACTTAGTAGTAACGGAATGACCATCCATTCTGGAATTGAACACTCCAAAATGGATAGCCATTAGTTGCTGCCCTCTTCTAGACAGTTTGTCGGGCCTCTTCGGCATATAGCCTCTTCGGCGTAAAGCCTCTTCTTGCTTCAGGCCGGAGCCCAACCTGTATTCTGCAAGAACATTCGGAACCATAATATGGTATAACCCTAACACGCGCCTAACCGGACAAGAGAATGCGGCTAACACGTGTGGACAAGTTAACAGCTTATTCTCAGAAGAATGACAACTGCAGTCCGTGCAAACGGTTAGCCGCTAAGGACGAATGTTCAAGCAGAATTTACTTATTATTAAAAAAGAAAAGATTATTAGCCTGACTTTCAGGTACAGGATACCACTGGTTGCCTACAGTCGAAACAGTGGTACCTGCCCTGCCCTTCCTACTTAAAATTAAAGCACACACATTCCAGAGAATAAATTACCTGCCTACCTATTACCTATATTTAAAAAATGGCAAAAATCTCTCGCACACCAACACACTCTCTCCACGATTCTCAATCAAAGTCGGTGTTTCCCCCTACGGGAGACGTCCCGGGACGTCTCCAACACCGACTCAAACCCCACACATACATTCAGGTACGTACCTTTTTGCTGAAATCGACTCACAAGGTCAGCGATTATTGCGTTTTATTTAGATTTTATTGAAGGGAATTTAATGAAAACTTGTAGACGTAAAATATAGAAATGAAAGTCTTGTAATTAATTCGTAGTTGAAATAATTACTACGTTCAAAACTAATGCTTCTGCATTTTGACTCTAATTGAAAAGTAATTGAATATAATAATCTGAGGTTCGAAATATAATCGAACTTAAATTGAATAATGTAAAATCGTAAAAATATGCAAGTTGAATTTAATCGCGATTTTGCAATAAAAACGATTGTTCAAAACCGACGCACAATCCACGAAATATTCAATAAATTTATCTCACACACACACTCACACGTGTGGATCGTACGTCGTGCACAATCGCTAACGCTTGTGAGCCGCCACATAATTATAATTCTTAAAACTATAAGCCACGTTCACCGCCATCACCCATTCGTGTAGCACCTGGGCACACGAATGAGTTCAAGCCAAATAGGGACATGAACGTGGCAACTACATACTAGGCTTGATGTGTGCTGAAAATCCTGAGCTATAAAATGATTATTGAAATAGATCTTCTAACGAGCTAGTAATCGTTACTTTGACTTTATAGAATTTACTTGAAAATATACTTTATAAAATGATTCGAATGTAATATCGAATAATAATTGAAAAAGTGAAAAAGCTGCATCTCGTGCGAGAAAACTTTGAAAACTTTAAAAATATATATATTGAAAACTTTAAAATATTGAAATTTATTTAAAAAAAAATATATATGAAACTTGAATTTATAATTGAAAACCTTGGTGATTCCTTATTCAAAGTTATATTCTAAACAATGCAAATATGTTCAAAATTAGCCTTTGAAACCAGAATCTACCCATCGCGAATTGGTCTTCTTGGGCATTTCAAATACAAGAATTTAAAGGACTTTACAAGTTAAAGGAAACGCGGCCACGAAAAATATGCAAATTCTGACTGAATTTAATTCGTATGATTCACCGTATGATTAATTCGTATGATTTCATGAAACTCGAATAAATTTTCTTATCTTTTTTAGTCCTTTTTCAATCTTCCTATTCCGTTCTTATCTTTGCTTCTTTTCTTGTCTTTTTGATCTTTACTTGTCTTTCTATTCGTATTTATTCTTTCTATCTTTTCTCAATGCTCTATGGATATATGAAATTCACGCGAACGCGAATGCAATTAAATGAAGGCCGAGGGTATCGAACCTTCAAATTAATTACATCAAAATCGCCCGTGAAGCTAAGCCACAAGAAGACCCCTGCCTGAGCTAATTAAATATTCACAACAATGGGGTGTTACTACCCACGAATGTAAAGTATAAAATACTTTACACCCGCGGTCACTATGCTCGCAAACTCAAATAAAATACAACCAATACACTCGTGCCGCTTCGGACCTTTGCGTCCTACGACATGATTGAGTGATCGGAGGAACCGTAAATTTTTTGACTCACCGGTCGTAGATTTCTTCTGCACCTTTGATTGTAGAGATGATACTACGACCGGCTCTGCAGTTGCGAAGTCATCTATAACAGAAAAATAGCAAAGTCTTTATAGTTTAACCGTCTATCATTCCTCAAATCGTTCGTATTTAGTTCTGACTCATGTTCGATATTTCAAAATGTAATTTCACTGTGGATCAGAAGTAAAAGTAGAACATTTTGACGATATTTACCTGCTGCCTGATGCGACGGCGCCCGATGGAAATCCTTTCCGCAGCTGCTGCGTACCTCTACTTCATCGCGGCGAATAATTCAAAGAAAAAAAAAGAAAAATAAACAGACTACACTCCCGACCGAAATTATTTCCGGCGAACAAACTGACTCTACTCTCGCGATCCAAAGTATAAAGGAATTTCGCGACCGAATATGTTACGTTGTAGCAGTCCATTTCAATTCTTTCGGCGGGTTTAAGCACGCGTATATCGAACAAACATAATGTCTAATAGCGCAACAACACTGATTCTATTTCGCGATATACTTTTTCGGATCAAGTGAATCTAAGACCGCATTGCACTCGGCCAGCTAAATCGTTGCGATGCCTTCTGTAACAGAAAAAGAGAAAAGTCTTTACAGTTTAACCGTCTATCATTCCTCACATCGTTCGTCTTTAATTCTCACTCGAATTCGATATTCCAAAATGTAATTTCATTGTTAATTAGAAGAATTAAAAGTAGATTTTGCTGATATTTACCTGCTGCCTGATGCGACGACGCCCGATGGAAATCCTTTCCACAGCTGCTGCGTACCGCTACTTCATCGCGGCGAGTAATTCAAAGAAAAAAAAAAAAAAAAAAAAAAAAAGAGACTACATTCCCGACCGAAATAATGTCCGGCGAACAAACTGACTCTACTCTCGCGATTGGAAAAATTAAGAGAATTTCGCGACCGAATTTCATTTCTTTCGGCGGTTTTAATCACGCGAGTATCGAGCAATAATAATGCATTAATATCGCAACAACACTGACTCTATTTCGCGAAATACTTGTCTCGCAGAAAATGATTCTAAGACCGCATTGCGCGCGGTCACATAAGCTGAAAATAAAATACATCGCGAACGCGTATACCGCGGAAAATGTAGATATTCGGTTAAAGTATTTTTCAATTTAATTACCAAGCATTGTTATTAGGAATATTGCCAATGTCCTACTTTGGTGTAAAATGAAATTGTGAACGCAATAGTCGACGCGAAAAGATGTATACTTTAATAAACCGGCGCGAAGTTTCGTAGAAATATTCTCAAACGTTTCGCAAGAAAAATATTTCTTATATCCGGTTCACGAAAAATAAACGGCACGATGACTCGATTCAATCGAACGTAACTCACGGAAAATATAAATTCCCGTTGTAGATGTACCGCGAACAATGTTAGATACGACCAATGTCAAGGGCGTTAACAAGTAGGCTTTGACCGCTGCGATGTTCACTGTGTTCTTGTTTACGTCTCAGGTAACCGGGCTTCTTTGTATAGTGGGTACCTGGAATTAGAAACCAAAACACGATAAGAATTAACAGTCACAAATTTATCCAAATTCTAAGTACAAACAGCGAAATTCATAAGCAAAACTAATGAAATTGTGATAATATAGTAAGCAAGAATTAATAGAAATACAGAAGGTATTTTCCAAAAAGTTGAAAAATTATTTGTTTAAATCATACTGAGAAAAGTGGACTCGATTCATGATTTTAAATA
Organism: Mimumesa dahlbomi; assembly: GCA_917499265.3. Taxonomy (NCBI): domain Eukaryota; kingdom Metazoa; phylum Arthropoda; class Insecta; order Hymenoptera; family Crabronidae; genus Mimumesa; species Mimumesa dahlbomi. The sequence continues at coordinate 19,428,142 of OU824115.1, read as the reverse complement.
TAATGTATTGAATGTGTATGGTATACACGTATATATTATGATAGGATATAGAATATAAATGAATTGAACAATGATAAATGTTCTAAAACGATGTCACATACCTTGGAAACCACCCAGGAGCTCCAATGAGTATGTACGTCTTCACCCCCCGGCCGCTGAGCAGAGACTGATGCGTGCCCGTGTCAAAGTCACGCCAGGTAAACTCGGCAGTCGGCCGGTCACGGTCGGTTGCACTCGTACGTAGGTACCCGCCGGCGAATTTCTTCGATCTATTACGACATAATATAATCTATGTTAATCTCGAGCGGACCGTTATTAAACCGTAGCATTTTCAGGATTTATTGCTAACAATTAAACAATTATATATTTTGTACAAATAAAGAAAACTTTTGACTATAACATCGTACAAATTCGAACTATATTTTATAAACTTGATATTAAATATTAAGTTGCAAATCGCGATTGCAAATATAATTTTTCTAAAATTTGAATATTTAATAAATTTCTACTGCCTCTATTAATCAATCTCTATTAATTAATGCAATTGCAATCAATCGGTGTGTTACTCAGTACTAATAATGTATGAATAATAAATGAATTTTACTTCGGGAGGTTGACCGGAGCGTGTCATGAAGAGGAATTGACTCCAGGACGTTTTATCACAGACTAAAGGTTAATGGCGTACTTGGCAATGTTAGCTCGAGTGTATTTTGAAGTTTGGTTGTACTTGATCCGTGAAGCCTCAACAATAAAGATGGAAATAACAGGTTCAGTCTTGTCGGGGCGACCTCGAAAAAGTATAAAATAGCAACTTACGTGTAGTCTCTTGATGTTCCTCTTTCTGACAACCACGCAGAATGTTCAAACTATTTAAGTAAATTTGCGATTTGTCTGCATAACTTTATACGATTTTTTGAATCTTTATTTTTCTGACGGGGGCGTTGCAAAACCATTACCACAGACAAGGTATTGGATAGAGTCTAGAGCCCTCAAAACCAGTGACATCGAAAAGCACGGGGATGAGTGGTCTATCCAATACCTCATCTGTGGAAGAGCGAAATCACGAAAAATCGTCAAATTCAACCAGTTTTTCGTTCGGCATTCGCTCAATTTTTGAGATAGCGATCTGAAACTTGTACCACTGTTTTAGTTAGGAAATTCTACGGCAGATCAACATATAATAGTTGTACTTTTCGAAAATTTAATTTTTCGCCAAAATCTGAAGGGGGTAGGTCAGGATTTTTCGCGATTTTCGTAAATCGCCTGCCATTTCCGTAATTTTTGAGCTATTAAAACGATCCGTGGCGTTTTGGACGCGGAATCCGAAGCCGAATAAGTCAGTGAAAGAATTATTTTGATATCTAAAAAATTGTAGAAATGGCGAGCGATTTACGAAAATCGCAAAAAATCCTGACCTACCCCCTTCAGATTTTGGCGAAAAATTAAATTTTCGAAAAGTGCAACTATTATAGGTTGATCTGCCGTAGAATTTCCTAACTAAATCAATGGTACCAGTTTCAGGCCGCTATCTCAAAAATTGAGCGAATGCCGAACGAAAAACTGCTTGAAATTGATGAATTTTCGCGATTTTCGTAATTGTTTCGTCATTTCCGTAATTTTTGAGCTATTCAAATGATCCAAGACGTTTTGGACGCTGAATCGGAAGCCGAATAAGTCGGTGAAAGATTCATGTCGATATCTAAAAATTTACGGAAGTGACGAAGGAATTACGAAAATCGCGAAAAATCGTCAAATTATGACAGTTTTTCGTTCGGCATTCGCTCAATTTTTGAGATAGCGATCTGAAACTTGTACCACTGTTTTAGTTAGGAAATTCTACGGCAGATCAACATATAATAGTTGTACTTTTCGAAAATTTAATTTTTCGCCAAAATCTGAAGGGGGTAGGTCAGGATTTTTCGCGATTTTCGTAAATCGCCTGCCATTTCCGTAATTTTTGAGCTATTAAAACGATCCTCGGCGTTTTGGACGCGGAATCCGAAGCCGAATAAGACAGTGAAAGAATTATTTTGATATCTAAAAAATTGTAGAAATGGCGAGCGATTTACGAAAATCGCAAAAAATCCTGACCTACCCCCTTCAGATTTTGGCGAAAAATTAAATTTTCGAAAAGTACAACTATTATAGGTCGATCTGCCGTAGAATTTCCTAACTAAATCAATGGTACCAGTTTCAGGCCGCTATCTCAAAAATTGAGCGAATGCCGAACGAAAAACTGCTTGAAATTGATGAATTTTCGCGATTTTCGTAATTGTTTCGTCATTTCCGTAATTTTTGAGCTATTCAAATGATCCAAGACGTTTTGGACGCGGAATCGGAAGCCGAATAAGCCGGTGAAAGATTCATGTCGATATCTAAAAATTTACGGAAGTGACGAAGGAATTACGAAAATCGCGAAAAATCGTCAAATTATGACAGTTTTTCGTTCGGCATTCGCTCAATTTTTGAGATAGCGATCTGAAACTTGTACCACTGTTTTAGTTAGGAAATTCTACGGCAGATCAACGTATAATAGTTGTACTTTTCGAAAATTTAATTTTTCGCCAAAATCTGAAGGGGGTAGGTCAGGATTTTTCGCGATTTTCGTAATTCGCCTGCCATTTCTGTAATTTTTGAGCTATTAAAACGATCTGGGGCGTTTTGGACGCGGAATCCGAAGCCGAATAAGCCAGTGAAAGAATCAGTTTGTTATCTCAAAAATTATGGACATGGCAAAGGAATTACGAAAATCGCAAAAAATCCTGACCTACCCCCTTCAGATTTTTGCGAAAAATTAAATTTTCGAAAAGTACAACTATTATATGTTGATCTGCCGTAGAATTTTCTAACTAAAACAATGGTACCAGTTTCAGGTCGCTATCTCAAAAATTGTGCGAATGCCGAACGAAAAACTGCTTAAATTTGACGATTTTTCGCGATATTCGTAATTCCTTCGTCATTTTCGCAAATCTTTAGATATTGACCTGAATCTTTCACCGTCTTATTCGGTTTCGAATTCCGCGTCCAAAACGCCTCGGATCAGTTGAATAGCTCAAAAATTACGGAAATGACGAAGAAACTACGAAAATCGCGAAATGACCACTCCCCGGGTCGAGGGGCGGTTAGGCCGCCCGGCCCGGGGGTTGGGACTCACTCGAAATTGGAGTGGGACCCAATCCCCGTCGGTTGTTTTCATGATTTGAACGGACGTTGCGCCCCTGCTCTGATTGTGGCCCCCCTGGCCTCTTCCTCCCGCTCTTCTAAGATGACCACCAAAGGATGTTGTGGAAATCAGATTCACCAGCCAACTTGACGTTGATCGTTTTATACATATATGTATGTATGTACTATTCAGGTGTGTTATGTATGCTGTGCAACAGTGCTTATGAGCTCCCGTTCATCGTACGATACTCGAAGTCCATTTTCGGCCCCGAGGACAGAATCTAGAATTCTAACCACTGTTGCCAACCGCTAAAACCCTTTACACTTGGCAACATTGGCAACACGTGGGCTTTTAAACCAACTTCAGAATTAGAGAGGGGTGTGTTGCCTCTTTCTGAATTTTCGATACACTCTTAGTTCCAAAAATTTTTATTTTTCTTCAAGGCGGCGCTGTAAATCCACTGAATTTTCAACGCGTCGGTAATTCAGTTTCGTGGCACGAACCCCCATAAGGTGCAAGGTCTATGCCATCGCTCGTCTGTGTTTCTATGGTTTCGTAACTCCTCCTTCGCAAAATTAAGGATTGAACAATCCTATCAAGCAAATTCAATGGACCGCTTCGATGCAGGATGTTGAACATTAAGTTGCTCTAAAACGTACAGTCGTTGAAACATAATTAGCCAACCGACGACGAAGTCACATCACGGATTCGGGCATGTATCTTCTATGTATCGAGTCGATTCATCGAAACCCAGAAAGGAAACGCAATCGAAGTAAAGAAATGATTTGAAAGCGCTAGTGTTCCACCAGTTGAAACTTGTTTCGTGAGATTTTGACTCGCGCAGCATAGTTTGTTGCGAGCCGGTTGTTTGGAAAATGCGAAAAAGATGTTCTATAGGAAACTACTCCTGAAATTCTTGGTCACTGGTCCGAGTAGCATGGAGAAGTATGCTTACACGTAAAAGCTTTTAGCTATTTTCGTCTCCGGCAAAATATCTGCCGGACAATGTTCCCATTTGTTGTATTACATTCGTATAAATGGAAGTCCGGAAATCGAAAGTTGTCAATACATATATGTACATATGCGTTTCTGATATTTTCTTACTTCCTTTCTCCGTTAGGAATAGTTTTGTACGATAAAAGCGTGTTTACGGTATGATTCTTCGTTGTCTGTGAAATATGCCATACGAATAGGAAGGATCGGTCGATCAATGGTAGCTTCTGCAGAATTTTTTCACCGAATACCGTTTACGTATGTATGTAAGTACGTACGTACACGCATGTATGCACAGATTCCTAACGTGCGGTTATCAAAGAAAAAAGAACAACTATATTTTAATCTGTTTTCATTCGCACTATTCTGCTCCGGACAAACACATTTGATTTTTCCGTTTCCCTTCATTCCCGGGATATCCTACTTACCTTCGTATGTGCCCGTTCCTTGAATCAAGCATCGGCAAACGTTAAAAAAAGTGTTAGATCGAGTTGCAATGCGACTGTGGTTTTGCCGCGATAAGGAGCGGGTGGGGGGGGGGGGGGGAGTAGAAACGTAACGTATGTTGCGCAGAGTTGGACGTAACATTTTATTATTTGATATTATTTGACAGAATTAAAGTCGGTGTACATACGTATGAATACGAACATTTCGAATAATTCGATAGGTGGTGTTTGATACGTCACGCCGCGCCTGCATCGATGGCTCTCGAAGTTTTACTAAAATTTTAAAACTGACAAATAACATTTTCATCCGAATTATTTTCCTTTATTTCCCCTGGCGGTGTGACGCGTTGTTCGCCCTGAAAGGTTTGCCCTAATTCGCGAACTTTTGTTCGAAAGACTGATTTGGTAAACGACGATGCAGATACATATGTATATGTAACATAACAATATAACAATATATAACATAACGCGAAACATTTCGATTCATCCGTAGACACGACGGCTAAATGCAAATGTCTATCTATACGTAGTATATTCGTTCTATGAGTCGATGGACGTACTTGTATTTGTAATCGTTGGATGCTAACGAGTTTAGGCGAGTTACGGACCTCGCTCTCCCGAACTTATATCAAAATTTTTAATCGCGAACAGTCGCGATTACTAACTTTCCTTTGATTCGCTACCGAATTTCTCGAAGGCTTAACGTATATTTATCTTCCTTCCTCGTTTCCTTCTCTTAGGACGGCTTCCGCCGAGGTGTTGTGACTTTAGCAAATGTTGAAAAGAGTTGAATAAATAGACAGAAAAGGAAGAAGATGGAGAAGAAGTAGTAGAACAGAGAACAGAGAACAAGTTTGCAAAGAATTCTGAACATGAAGAAAATAAGAGTTATACATTATTCGTGAATAGATTATTATTTTCCTACCCGACTCGCGTGATATGTACTAGTGGCCCAAGAAGTGTGAGCGGAAACGTCGAATCGTAGTAAAATTAATGAAAATGGCTTTGGACGGGTGTGTTGTTTATCGATAGATGTAGAAACGCCCCGACATACCGAGTTTCGAATGGAATAGACAATGAAATTGAAATTGAAAGAGGAAGAGAGGAGAGAAAAGCGAGGAAAGAAGCTCTCTCTCTATCTTACACATACTTACTTTGATTTTCTTCAGGTTGTCGAATTTAGTTCTCTCATTTACGCGGACGGTATACATACTCGTATATCGGCGTCAATACCGGCACCGGCACCGGCACCGGCACCGGCACCGGCACCGGCATCGATTTCGATTTCGATTTCGATAACAACGTGGGTACCAATACAATTGAGCTATAACGATACTCCTATGGTCGAGGTTCTCGTTGAGATTGCCCACGATTAACTAGAAATTTCTATTTACGAAGAGCCCGTAAACAGTGACTACGAGATCGGTCGTAGTCACCACGTCAGGCTTGCCCCTTGTAATCGTACTTTCTTGGCATATCATCGGTAGTCGAAATGTCTCGAAACGTCTCGAAACGTCTGCAAAAACGTGCCGCGACGTATCGATACGCATCGAAATTCGATCAGAATCGGATACATATGTTACCTGTATCTTCGGTACACATATCTCGATCCGAGCGTGACCGGGAAGATGAAAAAAAATGTTGCTTTTAGATTCGTTTTTAGATTAAAAACAATTGTTTGTTTTTGCTTTATCACGTTAGTATCACAGTGTACGCAAAACATACGGTTCTATCTAATGTCATGCTGCGTATCGAGAGGACAGGCCGACAGAATTGGCGGGAACTTTTTCTCGAAATTCGGACGTCCGCTCCTTTCTGTACCGGTATAATGTATATATGTATGTATGTATGTATCTGCCTATCGTTACTTTGGACGTGTATTTGCGCGACTAATACGGAGGACAGGTCTACCGCGACTTCCGTCAGCAGCGGCATGGAAACGTTGGCTACATCCAGCGGGCGCGTACGATACGTTCCGTTTTGTCGATACGAACCTAGGTTCGTCTTAGATCGCACTCGGCTGCCGATTATTAGACCGGAATACAATTCCGTTGTGTAGCCCGTTGCGAGATGACGGACAAGGGCCGAACGGGGGATGACATCGCGTTATCCTTCGTTTCGATGGCTACCTGGGTACGGCGTTGCAAGACGTTACCCGGGCTTCCATACGTTTCGCGTTTCAACACGGCAAGTTTTCCGTAGCTACTCGTCACGTGAGGATAGGTGGGATCAGAAGAAGAATAAGACACGGAAGTTGTGTAACGGGCTGCGCCGCGTTACGAGTATCGCCGGCACTCAGCCTCTGGTTATTCACGTAGGCCATCGGAATCTCTCTTTCGTCGGCCTTGGAGTTCGATCCGATATTTGCGGTGCATTTTATCCTGATGACCATGTGCCCGCCGGTGTCGACGAAATGTCGTGGTTCCGCTTCTACGACGAATCCTAGGCTGGTCCGATTATTCGATGCTGGATATCGTATCGTTTTTTCTTTCGGGACCTGTCGTTTGGATCAGAACGTTTTTGGATTTTACTTTGGCGTGTCCGATCGATCCATCTGTCGTTTGTTCCGAACGCGACCTCCCCAAGGCAAACGCGGCGACATAGTAGCCATCGGAGGGACGCGAGGTTACGAAAAGACGGTTGTCGCGTAAAGGTAAACGTCATCTTAAAGACTTTCGAGGGCGTAACCGTTGATCGTGAAATTGGAAGGAAGCCGAAGGGTTAAGCATCGGGGTATTTTACTTACGTCGGGATAACGATGAAACAAAAGGAAATGTGATTTGACAGGTTTTCGTCGATATACCGTGGAAGGTTCTACATATGTACATGTATAGTTTGCGATTGCCGCTTGAGATTCGCCTTAGGCTTGTTGTCATTGAATCGATCGACGGAAACTGGATTTGCATCGGGTACTTGGAATAAAAAGAGCGTCGTACTCGCGTCCGTGGATTACGATCGATAACTTGCGTGTAACGCTTAACCGTCATTTCCGCGAATATTTCTTACTCGATGATACAGAAATGGACATCCGATAGATTGGACAAGATAGGTAGGTAGGTTAGCGAATGTCGAGCCTTTCGTGTATCTTCGGAAAGAACAGTGAGAGAACACGTGGCTTTACTTGAAATCGTGTCAAATGGCGCGCTTCATAATCTATAGATTCTACGTAGTACATCGTGGGTATCATTTTTCCGTTGAACGTGTTTCTTGTTTTATCTGCACGACTTCGCTTCGGGAATTCTGTAAAGCATCGCAATCTTACCAGCTCTCCACTGATGGTCCACGTTAGGCTAGCTACAGGCACCGATGGCCAGGATGTGCAATTTGCCGTTACGTTTTCCCCAACGGCGTAATGTGTCGAGAGGCCTGTGATTTCTGGTCCTCTTTCCGGAAGGGCTGCAACCGTAAAGAGAATATTCCTGTCAGCCTACTCTCTCGTGCGTCAACTGGGCGATTTCTACGACATCTGCTAACTCTCAGAGCAAAAGTCGTGAAGTAAGTTCGTTAATGTGGATACTTTTGGCCGGCCAACGCGATTGTCGCTAGATTCGGGACTACTGCACAATTATACTTCCGCAATCGAGTTATTCCATTCGGAGGATCGTTAGCTTTGCTGATCTTCGATGTATGGACGGTACTCGATGCACGTTAATCGCTACGCCGGATTATGAGAGGGCTGCATCACCCGCACCGATTTCCATCCATTTTCCCCAATTTCGACCAATTTCGACTAATTTCGATCAATTTCGATCAATTTCGATCAATTTCGATCAATTTCGATCAATTTCTACCAATCTCTACCAATCTCTCCCAATTGCGAGAAAACTTTCGATTAAACGTCTGACTGGTGTTTCGTTGAAACGTAACTCGTCGCTCGTGCCGCCGTTCGTTTCATATCGTTTCGTTTCCCGGAGCCAACGTGTTAGAACAAACGTACGTCTTTAGGGTTGTCGAAAATACGTACCTAGGATTTTGGTTCGTCTAGCTTTATAGTCGGTGGATTGATACGATCAAATGAAAAATGAACAAAGAACGTTTGAACTTTCAAGAGATTTTCCGAATTTGCGAGAAGAACAATGTACGCGGGGTAACGGGTTCCTCGGACAGTTTAATGGTTGTTCTCGAGCAAGAGTTTCCAGGAGCGATATGTCGTTCCCTTAACTCTACATGCGCGAGATTTCTTAGCTTCGATAGGTGAATACCATCCTTCGGCTTTGCCGACCACGGTATTCTTTAAACGTGTTTCTCTGGTTATAAGTAATATCAAGGCAGATTTTAGTCTCGCACGTGGATTCGAATGCAGATACGGCTCCTTTGGAAATGCAAGAATCTTCAGTTTGTTTCGTTTTACTTTGGAAAGCATGAATCTCGCGATTTGTTGGACAAATTTGAATCCGAAATTTCTTTCGAGCGGAATCGTTGTTCCTTTCGCGGATCACCGTACCATCGGAAAGTTTTTCAGTTTGCTAGGAAGAGGAAAGGGAAGAGGAAAGGCAAGATGAAAAGGAAGAGGAAAAGGAAGAGGAAAAGGAAGAGGAAAAGGAAGAGGAAAAGGAAGAGGAAAAGGAAGAGGAAAAGGAAGAGGAAAAGGAAGAGGAAAAGGAAGAGGACAAGGAAGAGGAAAAGGAAGAGGAAAGGGAAGTGAAACAGCAAGGGGAAAAGCAGCACATTTTCCGTTAGAGACAGGATCGGGAGAAAAGAGAGGGGATAACGAAAATGGAAATGCGATGACTACGGCAAATATGGTAATGGCGTTCGAACCTATCGAACGAGGAATAATTTTCGGTCTTTAATCGAACGTTCTCTCGGTGTTCTTATCGTTGTAGTTCTTATCGTAAAATTAAAGGAATCCTGAGGGCAAGTCGAACTGAATCGAGAATCGATGCTAGTTGAAAATCGAGTTAAGCCTCGAAGCCCTTTTTGAGTGGTTCGTGTAATTCAATTATTCGAAATGCGATCTACATAGAGCGTACCCGGAAGCCCACCAGTTCATTCGCTTCTCTGCTCGTTCTTTCGATAACGTCTTTTTGCTGCTTCGATGAACAATGGTGCCGCGCGGCACATCGCTGGAACGGTTGTACGTACCGATCGTTGGACGATAAAGGGGTATGTATTTCAAATAGTAGCGTTCAACGCCATAGACAGGTGAATTGAGACGAGATGGAAATTAAAATTGATTTGCGTTGAACCGAATCGAGAGTTGGTCGAATTGCCGATATTCGAATGAACGTAAGTAGAGTTTATTCTTATCTCGTTTAACGTCTCTGGAAAGTAGTATGGTCGTTATGTGCTTTCGGGGTTGGCTCCAACTTTTTACTCGGCAAACAGCTATGGTTATCATAGAAATGGCGAAATTTTGCGGTATAACGTGCCACAGAATTCTTCCTGTTGTTTAGCAGGTTTACGCTAAAGCTCCGGAAATATGAGTAACAGCTCGGAACTCACCGATCACCGTCAAATTGCCCGTTCGATAAGTGGTGGCAAACGAAGGCGCTTCCGTGGAGACTTCGCACTTGTACTGCCCCGAACTCGGCAGTCCGAGTTCTCGAAGCCTGATCGACTTTTCGCTGCTGCGTCGCGCCTGCGAACAAACCGAAAAGAATCTCTCTTTCTTCGCTTCTTACGCTCGACCGAATCGAACGTCATTCCGCGAATAGCAGCTAGAGTTATTCTGTAAAGGAGAACTGGCTATGGAATGACTTACGTCGAGATTTACTCCGCGTTGCGGAAATGTCTGTATCTTCGGATCGTCGTCGGGCACGTATCGGAAAAACTCGTAATCGTCCTTGTACCACTTGACCGAGTACAGTCCGTTTCCACCGAGAAGTCGCCATTCGCACTTGAGCTCTACCGAGGAACCGACCTCAGCCTCCTTTGGAATTTTGACATCGACCTCGATATTGCCTGGAAAAAGAAACAATTTTCACAACGACCCGTTTGTTTATTTGTTTATTTGTTTCTTCGCAACAAATTCATCTGTGAGTCTTCGAGACGAACGGGAATCCTTTCCCTACCGAAGAATAAACATTTCGTATTTTATTTCGAATTTTCCGCCAACAAACGTTTCTAGGTTATGGTTACGATTACCGTTACCGTTAGTGATACGCTTACTCTTACTCTTACTGTTATTGTTACTGTTACTGTTACTGTTACTGTTACTGTTACTGTTACTGTTACTGTTACTGTTACTGTTACTGTTACTATTACTATTACTATTACTATTACTGTTACTGTTACTGTTACTGTTACATAGACGAATTCGTGTACGTATACGGATCGTTGACCGTCAAAGATAGACGTGCCGATAGTCCACCGTTCGACTTTTCATTGATCGTATCCATCAGTTCCTTGCTTTTGTTCTTGTTCCTTCTCCTTTCTTCTACAGGATCGATCTTTCTTTTTCCCGAATGCCTTATTACTGTTAGTATTTTCATTCCGTTTACCGTTCGACGCAGCAGAGAAAAAGAAGTAGAAAAGTAGTTTAATCTGTTATCGATGTTTATCAAAATGACGGCGGATTGACGAGAAGCGGTAGACCATCGTGGAAAATTACGGCTGATCTTGGTACGAGTATCGAAAACTTTCAACGTCGTGGACATTGCTGTTCGACTAACTTTTGTATTACCAAAATTAAATTGTTAAGTCGAGTAGATAGGCGGAAAGAGTCGAGGCGAATCGATGCGAGCTGAAACAGGATGCAAACCGAATTCTGTAGCGGAGAACACGAGCCGTAACGATAGACAAAACTACATGTGTATTCTCTCTATGCGTAAAAGATAAGATTCGCGTATGAATGGTAACGTTTATGCTATGATTCTAATGATGCATGCATGCATACAAGGAGAAGTACGTCGATTAGCGAGTAAATAAACAAGTAGTAAATAACGCTGAAGGCTATTCGATTAACAGAATTCGTCTAGGATATAGAGGCATTGCGAGATCATTACCATCGCCGAGCTCATTATCCTGTCGGTGTATAACCGTATCGAAAACTTCAAATATTAGCTCGGAGCTCGGCAATCTCGCGAAAACTTTTCCTTCCGTTACCTACTACCTCTTCTTCTGCCCGTGCCTCTTCCTCTTCCTCTTCCTCTTCCTCTTCCTCTTCCACTTCCTTTTCCTCTTCCTTTTCCTTTTCCTTTTCCTTTTCCTTTTCCTATTTCTATTCCTAACCCTACTCCATCTCATCCTCAACCTCGCCGTGCTATTTCTTTTCACTTTAACCTCTTGCTGAAGAAATCGGAAACGTTATCTCGACGTTGACGAGTTAGATTATCATTTGTCGCATGCACCCCATGTGAACGGTAATACATTCCCTCGTTGGGCACCGTTATCTTTATACCGAGCAATCTGTGGATCCGGAAATGTTCTGACTCTTAAAACTCGCTTACAATGCTACACGTCGATACGTCCGAAACTTTTCCCATGCAAAGCGGCTATGACTTGATAATACCGAGTTACGCGATAACAGAGTCCGTTTGGATCGTTAGGGTCGTTGAGAGCGACGTAACTGGCAATGTCGTTCCTGTATGTTGGACACGATCGCGTGCTAGTTTTAATTACCGAGCTTTCTGGCACGATGTATCATAAAAGTTGTTGGCACGCGGATAAAAGTTTGCCGAATATATCATTGTTTCGAGAAAACACGCAACTCGGATAAATCAAGAAACCCATCATCTCCATGTATTATACACAGACGAATATGTTTAGGCCTTGTGTCTTGTCGTTTCGTGATTTCGTTGACAAATCTATATGAATTTATGAACGTACATACATACAATACAATTTGCCATCATGCGATTCGGCAATGTATTGCAAACTTCGTGTAAAAGTAAGACGTGTCGATAAAACATTTGTAATTTCATATAAATGTCCTTTCGATCACTGTCTGATTACTTTTCGAGTATTTCCCGCTGGTCTGCTTATTCCCAACGGAAATGAGTAGAAGCTTAATTTGGTGATATCCGAATGCATCAGCCAAGAGAACAATCCCAGTAGAAGAATGTTGCTCGACTGTGTTCTCTGAAATCATTGGGCCGTTCTTCGACCACGAGGCATCAATTTCCACCAACAATTCCTGTATTAGCTATCGACTGTTCCCTGCCTTCTGCTCGCTGCCCTCTGTCCTTAATCCTACCGTGGTGGAATATCCACTGTCCCAGCTACCGCTTGCATTTACATATGTATGTCCCCTGTGCACTCTCTACGTTCTCGACGTTCTCGACGCTCTCGACGCTCTCGACGCTCTCGCGGTTTTCAACGTTTTCGAGCCCTAGAAGTTGGGTAGGGTGGATCTCGGCAGTAGTTAAACTACGAAGCTACTAAGACTGCTAGCGTTCGGATAATTTGCTCCGGATTGCTTTCCGTGTTCAGTCGAAACACGCTGGTCGTTTCGCTCGTTTTCGCTCTCCAATTAGTCTCTCTCTCTCTCTCTCTCTCTCTCTCTCTCTCTCTCTCTCTCTCTCTCTCTCCCTCTGTGTCGAAGTAGCTGTCCGTCTCTGTCTCTATCTCTATCTCTTTCTGATCTCTCGTACATCGTGTATGGCGTGTCCTGTACCGCGTATCGCACATGATACGTCGTATGTCGTGTATCGCAAATTGCATCGTTGAAAAGGGCTGAAACACGGTTGCCTTCGAATTCGCCGCGCGTACCGCTGGCCGATTTCCAACTGGAACGTCGTAGAAAATACATAACTTTAAAGTCTCATCGCATTCGACGATCGATTCAAGGTGTAAACCCTTGTCGCGATAAAGAAATTAAAGCAAGATAAAAGGGAATAAATAGAAATGTTTCCAAAGATTAGCCTAAGGTTGGTGAAAAAAAAGTATTGGCATTTCTATTTACCTATTCTAGGTGTACGAGAATAATATATGGATTCATCTATTCCCACGGCGAAGTATGTATGTACATACTACATAGAATACGTACGCGATACGTTGATTTTCCTTTTGTTACTCTACACGTAGCCACGTATTAGAGACGAGTGTGTTACGGATAGGATACGTTCGATGGCGTGCCCCTCTTTTATCTTTCATCGTTTTTCTTTTCGTTCGCTTCTTCTCCCTTCTCTCTTCTCTCTTCTTGCCCGTTCAGTCGCCAATTTTACGGTGCATTTATTCATGAGGCGAGAACGGTCCTTTGGGAGAATGTACGTGTGGGAAGCGTACCTCCCGGGATTGAAATACTAATTCGAAAACTGCTCGCACTCCGGTGTAAGTGTGGGAAAGTGTAGCATTGCGATTTAAATCTTCCATATGTGAGAAATCTCGATAACGGCGTCAATGGGCATTGCTAACGTAAGGCGACGGTGAACCGACAACGAAACGTAGATTCCCATTGGAAAACCGGTAGGATGATATACGATACAAAAGTACCGTGGAGTACGTACAAGGTTCGCCACTCTCGTACGATTTCTTATCCTTTAGTCGCCAAGTCCTCTCGAGTTTTCGCTAGCTCGCTCCCAACGCGAAACACATAATCAAGACAAACGAGCGCACGTATAGCTGGAAATTAGGCGAGCCGTACACGGCTTGGCTCGTGTCGCGATATACCGTGTACCGATAGTTATTTCTCGAAGTGACAGCAGCCCTGGGTGAAAGACCGATAGATGTTTTCCCTGCGAGCCACTCCCCCCCTCCCCTCCCCGCTCCTCCGACCCTTTGTCGAGACGATCGAAATGAAAAATTTCAATTTACACCAACTCGAAATGCTTGGTAACTCGGTAATCGTCAGAAATCGTTGAAAGTTTGGAACTGTTTGTTTCGCGATAAGTTTGTAGCGAACGCGGAATTAAAGATGCATCCGCCGGTCGCGTCGAAGGTCTAGCCGACCATTGATTACTCGTTACGCGTTAACGTGATAGACATATGCACGTCGTGCACAGAACGCGTGGAACTCGTTACGCGATTAATAGAAATCAATGCCGACTCCAATTCCGATCCCTAGTATGCTTAAGTTTACTGTTACGTCGTAAACCGTGGATCGATGTCGAACCGCTTGATCGCACACTTTCGATACAATTTCCAATAATCATAATAGTCGTACGTTATTCTAGCAGTCGGTAGACTTTCGATGGGCACGGTCACTGTGCTTCAAGGGATTTGGGAGGCGGATCTCGGTAACGTTAAGAATTTCTGAGAGTTTCGTTCCATTTATTCACTTTCTACATCTTTTCCTTGACAAATCGCGCTTACACTCGTAGACTGACCGATTCAACAGGTCCACGAGACTATAAATCAATTTGTTTCAATAATACGTAGACGAATCCTCCGATGTATCGTTTCCTCCTGCCAATTATTTCCGGGTTAGAAGATTTCACGAATTCGATAGCGTTACGAGGTGGAAACAAAATAAGATGAGAAAGACGCGACAAAGAAAAAGACTAGCCCGACCGGCTTTCTCATAAAAAGGTTTAACGTTTCGGTTAGGATAGATTGTCGGTGGTACTACGTACCGAATCGGTCCTTCGGCAACGAGGAACAGAATCCTCTCGAGCCGATCGTTCGTTCGTACGAGTAAAACGTCAACTCTTTCCCGTCTTTGTGTAAAACCGCGTATGCGACGCGTCGTTATGGATCGGAAACGTCTGCCGCGTGTCATTAAGCGTATCGAATACTCGAGATATCGGTGGGTCACGGGCCGTGTAATCGTGGATAAAACTGACGATTTCGGTTCGAGTGCCTGTACGAAAATACAGGTATGGACTAAAACTGGCCGCGTTGCCCTACCGTCCTGGGGCTACGAAACACGGGTATAATTGACGGAACGAGCAGAGAAAAGACTTTAAATACGGACCGTACTCGGCGACGAGTTGAAAACGGATGTAGCAGGACGAACGAGAGGGGAAGCAGACCAACGGTGGAGGATAGAGCCAGAAGGTAGTCGTCCGAGCACAATTAACCTTCGACCCTTCTTCACTAATGGTATACAAACAAACGACGATAACGCTAACGATAACGCTAACGATAACTATAACGATAACGACAACGACAACGACAACGATAACGATAACGATAACGATAACGAGTAAAAGACAGAGTAACGAAATACTCTCGCAAGTTGAGCGACGAGATTCAAAATTCGAAAACCAGTCATCTGGTACGATCCCTCGTGCTAGCTGAATCTGTCTTCGTTCCGAGAGAGAGTCGATGCCGGACCATCCTATCGTCGACAAATAATTTTTTCCGTGTCTATCGTTTTTAAAATCCACTTGTTTCGAGGAGGAAGTTTATTTGCGATGAAATTTTCGAGGTAAAACATAGGCAACTATGGGTGGTTGTATCGGGTGGTGCGAGCCACGGTGTCGGGGGTTTCGTGGGTTATTAATAAGGCATCTGTCTAGTTCTGGCACGTTTCCTCTCCGGGAAAGTTAGGACGCGTCAGTTGGCACGATCCGAGTATTAAGACGTAATAGCATATCCGGACGAAGGGCTTTTGGCAAACGATCAACCGTTCACGCGTATCGGCCAAACCTTCTCCGCCCCAGCCTTCTTCCCTCTCCGCTTCCTACCCCATCGCTCTACATACATACATAGGTATATGTAGTATGTATATACATATGTATACATATACAGTTCCCTGTGCCGGCTGTTTTGCTTTCAGGACACTCGGCCGAGGACGACTCCGAGTAAGACTCGTCGGTCCAGTTCGAGATGCAGTTTAAAAATCTTGGGTTCAACGAATGGTCTACGAGGAAAGTACGTACTTGTATAAAAATATCAGAAAACGAACGAATGTTGGAGAAGTCCGAGGCATAATTCTGATTCGTAGGCATAATGCATACATACATATGTATATGTATACTTACATACCTACGTATAAAAGATCGATGACAGTTGTCGACCGTGGACGGTGTTGCCAGTAGATTCATGAACGGGATGCAAAATAAGGTGAATGATTTGTAAGCATCGGTGCTGCTAAGAGTCCACAACGATGGTAAGTTAAGTGCTATCGGTTGGACGTAGCTGAAAATCTGCGGATCGGACAGCTAGAGCAGAAGGATGAGAGGAACGACAGGACGGAATGCGACGAGACATCGGATATATGAAATCCATCGGTAGCCCGGGCCGAATGGCTCGATCCAATTAGCGCGTAATCGACGGTTCAACTGGGCAACGGTTAATTGAAGAGTACGCGAGCTACGAACGGTTCTACGCTTCGTCGGTTAGAGCCCGGAAGAGATCCGGCCCGTTCCTGTGGTCGGTGCTTTTGTTCACGCCGATCGGCGATATCGTCCATTAACGCAACTTCCAAAAGAGAAACGAATCAACAGGAGGCGGGCGGGCGGCGGTTATCGCGAGCTCGTTGAAATCTCGACGGCCGTTTCAGCGTTCGAGATACATACCTGCGACGCGGCTGCTAGAAATTCCCGTATTTTGTGTCTCTGCCACCTTTCTCCCGTGGCACGAATTTCTTTCCCTGGCTTGTTATTTCATTATCGTAATACATATACACACTGCATATTTCGTTTCGTTTCGTAGCTGCGGAGAAGAACATACGTAAGTACTATTCGATTTATTGTATAAAAATAATACTTTGGCACGCGACGATCGCAGTTTGACTCGTCGAAGAACAATCGATATTCATGTATATACATGTATCTACATACATACATACATACATACATACATACATACATACATATATACGTACATACGTACGTATGCAAATACATATATAGAAGTCGGTGTAGGGGGCGGTAAACGTTGTGGAACGGCTCGTACGGGTAGAGCGCGATTCGCGTTCCATTGAACACGGTGTAATACCGCGCTAGCCCTTTTATTAATTTTCGAGAACTCGCGACCGACGATAACGTTTCGAAAATGTAATCGGAAGCGTTACGTGGACGTAGCGTCCGTGATCGAAACGATCGCCGGGTGATATCGAGGATACCGCCCTTTGCGATATTTGAAGTTTCGATTTAAAAGTACATGTATCTTACTGCTATCGTTGTCGGTTCGGACGCGCAGGTAAAATCTTCAGGCAAACGCATGGGGAAAGTAACGGGATATGGAAACAGAAGTTGTTACCGCGTGCGAAGCAAAAGCAGTCCAAGCTAGGTGGTAACAGCCTGAGCGGTTGTTATCGGGTCGTCGACAAGGTTATAATTGTCGACGCTATCGCTGGTGTACGCTAGGCGCCACGTAGCTTAATTACCATCCATCAGTCCTTATCACGGCAACGATTAACGTCGTCGACACGCCCGGAAACAACGAGATCAGCATTCAGCGTTCAACGTTCAACATTCGGTATTAGATATTCGGTATTAGATATTCGGCATTAGATATTCGGTATTCGGTATTCGGTATTCGGTATTCGGTATTCGGTATTCGGCATTCCGCATTCGGTATTCAAGGCGCTCGAGGGTCACCTAGTTGTGGAAAAAGGGCCGCGAGACTCGCAATGGGATTCAAGTAGGTGGAAGCGAACTTCTGCGATATACATATATGAAAAGCGATTTACGTCCCTTCGGGATGTGCGGGGAAAGGAACAGAGATATACGTACATGTATGTCCGGATGTTTCGTAGGAACGCGGTGACGAGAGACGGGATTTTCCCGTTAGGATTCCCAGCGAGTTAATTACGGGTTTACGGTGGGACGCGGTGAGTAGTTCGTAGGGTGGTGGATTCAAGGAAACGATAAAGGAAGATGGAGCAGCGGCACCGCGGGCCGCTGCCAGCCTCGAGTAAATCGTAATAAATCGCGATGTACCATTGGAACAACCGATTCCTCGGTTCGCGAGAATTCGAAATTCCTTACTCTATGTTTCGCTGGTTGCTCCGCCTTATGCTTGTTTTCACCGCGTTCTCGCCACTCGTGGAAACACGGACTAAAATTCTGTGATCGATGGAGCGAACATAGAAATCGGCTCGTTTAACAGTACACAAGTTTGTGCAGCGTATGTACATACATGTATGTCCTACATACGTAGGACGTATTGCCACGGTGTGAATAGAGTTGCGCAACCTTCAAGAAATATGTGTATACGTACAATTTCTAATAGATATGTATATTTAAGTACGCACACACGTATAAAGGCAACACGGTCGGAATGCCGAAACATTACGCACCCTCTCTCGATAAGGTTTTTTCTTCCGTTTTTGAGTCGACGCCCTTTAGCTTGGGAAATTTTCCATGGAATTCTGCAGAGGATTTTCCATGGAAGAGCTATTCGGTCGGGCGCTTCGATTCGTTCGTATCGTTTCGAGTATCGTGAATATACGTTAGTATGGTTCGTATCGTTTGGCGGAGAATCACGGATCGTTCCTCGGGGGCAAAGAGTCAAAGGGGATAACGGACCGGTACGTGACTGTTGTACGAATCGAGAATGCAAGAAAAGATCCGAGACTTTAGGAGAAACCACAAGAAAGATCCTCGCCCTTCGAACCCTCTTTCGACTCGTTTTCTAGCATTGCCAAACCGTAAAGTCGATCCTAACGATGCCCGCTTCTGCTGAACTTTGCGTGCGTTTACTACTCGTTGTCAAATTTCAAAGCCCTCGTCCAAAGATATTACAAATACTTGGCGAAATTTCAATTTTTTATCCGATCGGATAGAACCGATAACGACCTTTGATCTTCTCTGACTTGGCGAGTCGGGACGGATCAAACGGAATGTCGGACGAGTCGGTTTGAACCGGTATGACCGAGCAATTTCACGTTCGAAAATGACAAGTTACAGCGGATCGCGTAAACCAAGGGATAAAGTGCGGTAAAGGAGAGCGCCGGCGAGAGGGTGAGAGGGCTGCAGGGCGAGACGGCGAGAGGGCGTGAAGGCGAGAGGGCGAGAGCAAGAGAGAGCAAGAGAGAGCAAGAGAGAGCAAGGGAGAGCAACCAAAGATACGTTTAGCTGTGTCAGACACGACCACGCCTCTTTTCAAATTTCAAACGTTTGTCGCATGTCTGCAGTGTTTTCGTGTTTCCCGATCCGAATCAAGTTCGTCCAACGACGTGTTCGATTTTTCTCAAGGTACGTTACAAGGGACGTTTTCGAAAAGCTAGTCGATACCACTGTCCGGTCAGTCGAGTTCGAGCTTAATTCCACCGTTATTTACAACTTCGAAGCGTCTATCGGTCGAAACGGATCGGCCGGAGGGTAGAAAGTTTTACAAAGACAGAAATATCGACGGGTGCAAAATCGTATGCGCATAGATGTCAACGAGCGGGAACCTGGAACTGGCTAACATTCGAAGAATCGTGGGAACGCGACGTATGTACATCTAGAAATTTCGTTCCGCAGTTCTCGTTTATCCGATCTGTTTTGAAAAAACGAAAAAAGCGTCCCACACTCACCCTTGGCAGCGGTCGACGAAGCGTCGATCAGCTGAATCGCGAAAACGGCGCAAAGCAACGAGTACTTGCTGCGGTAACAGTTGGATTTTCTGTGGCTGCTCCTCGCCTCGGAATTCGAATCTGAATCTCCATCCTTCGTTGTTCGATCTTTCGATCGATCCGAGCGAACCGATCGCGGTTTTCCTTTTCTCCAAGTTTCTCTCATCGCCGCTTCTGACACGAGTATTGTTCGCTCCTATCGGCTGAACGCTGCGATCCCGCTGCGTTAGGATATTTTTTTTTCAACCTTCTCCGTGGATAGTTCTAGGAGATAGTAGTTTGTCTATCTAGCCGCATCCAGCTGGCCTAGGCTTATGATCCTTGGGGATACGTTGGTATTCGCTGGCATTCGAGCAGCTACTATCCGTAGAGGCCCGCGATGGGTCCTCGCGTGGGATCCAAAGTCCGCGCCGTGCCGCGAATCACGCCACGAGCCGACCGGCCACGCCACTGGCCACGCCACTGGCCACGCCGCGGGACATGCCGCGGGACACGCCGCGAGCCCAACGGAACAGGGCGCGGTACGATGCTCGAGCTAGAAACGGGACGCGGGACAGTCGTCCGTGTAAACGTTGATTAAGCTTCAACTTTCGACCCGTAGGCACATGTATCGAATCGAATTAAACTAAAGAAGAGCGGGAACTAGGAGAAGAAGAGGACGAAGAAGAAGAAGAAGAAGAAGAAGAAGAAGAGAAAGGAAAAGGATAAGAAGGAGACGCAAGCAGCAAAAGATGGATCAGAAATAGACTTTCAGGCCGAGGACGAAAAGAACGTGGTGAGGTGCGGTGAGGTGAGGTGGTGGGGGTAGATTCGCGGTTGGGCGGGTCTGGAGAACCTTTAAGAAAAAGAAGGAACAAACGGACAGATAACCGGAGAAATGGACAGCTATATAGCGGATAGATAGTTCGGCTTGCAAGCAGCAAGCGAAGCAAGGAAGGAATCCGTATCGAACGGTGTAAGCGTAAATCTGAGGTTAAGGGTTGACACGGAGTGTAATCGCGTCGACTGGTCCGGCGGTACTGAAACGAGAGCAGGGCGTTACGGGAAGCAAGTACCAAGTGGAGAGAAGCGGGAGGAGTAGGTAGAGCCGGTGGCAGCGGCGCTGTCGACGCCGGCGCCGACGCCGACGCTGTCGCCGACGCTGTCGATTGTACGCGGGTCGCGGGTCGCGGGTCGCGGGTCGCGCGGCACGCATCGCACCAGCTAGACGGACCGATCGGGCAACGCCGCGGGGGTACGAGGCAACGAAACAGAATAATTTCTCCATATACGTGTATGTACGTGTGCGTGTGCGTGCAAGGGTACGCGTACGCCAACAGAGAAAGTGGGCAGCAGAGAAAAGTCCAACCCTTTGTATACGTTCTTAATCAGGCGTTTGCAGTTCTAGTTGAAATTCCTCCAACTAGTCGTACAGAAATCAACCTAGCGAATCTCGCCGGATATCTAGATAATTCGTGCGTAACAGGTGGAACAGAAAAGTCCGATTAACGGTTGGCCGGTTGCTTTTCGAGTTGGCGAATGCCCGTCTATTTTATTCGGTATTTTCACCTGCCGCGCTTAAAACCGTATTCGTACCGAAAATGTAATCGCGTATTTTTGGAAAATCGGTGTCTCGTATCCGATCGTTGGAAGCTAAAGCGATTTTTGTTCGACCGACAGTGGCCACGGACTTGCAGGCGACATCGATAGGTACGGCAACCGGGGCAGAGACGAATTTTCTCAGACGTATCCAAGGATTTCGAATCGATATCGATCCTCCGGGCGTGGGTAGAGATTTCGGGCCTGCAGGATGGGTGGAAAGCGACACGTCCTAGCGAGAGGGTGCGAGTACGCGGGTGTGGCGCGCAGGAAAAGCTAACGGTGAAACGAACCGAAGGCTTCGCATTTTACAATTTACCTTTATCGTGTTTCGTAGAAAGTGCGAACGCAAACCTAGCAGTTGCACGCTTGAGCGGCAATCGGATGATTCTGCTCGACGGTTCGAAAGAATTTAATGCGTACGTAGGTAGGATGGCTAGGTAAACGGCATGGCTATGCGGAAACTATTTTATCCGCCGTACCCGAGGAAAACGTCGCGGTGTCTACAATATCAGGTTGAAACGTTGCTTGCACGTTGGTATCCATGAATTACTCGCGACAGCGGTTAACACGATCGAAACGTTGTCCGTGGTGTTTATCGTAGATTTGCCGGTAACAAGAGGAAGATGATGACTTCCAACCGTAAATTTGCAAGTTATTTCGACACTCTGAATCCAGGAAGTTTGGACTCGCACAGGTCGCGTACCGAGTAGTGGGTGTGGCGGCAAATTCTGCAGGATTTTCGATTCGGTCACCGTACGACACGCGCTAGGCTTCGGAGACTCGAAGCTATGTCGCATAAGTAACGCACGCATACGCGCGCGTACTAGAGAAAGAATGAGAGAATTTTTTTTTTTGAGAGAGAGAGAGAGAGAGAGAGAGAATCAGAATGTGTCTCGAATTTGCCGCGATACAGGCAAAATTTAATAGGAAATTTGCATAAATTACAGAAACTCGGAGATAGAGGCAGAGTCGAGACCAGAGCAGCAGGTACGGGGCGTACGTCGTGAAACTTTCAAGTCTTGGCATTATCTTCTGTACGTTAATTAATAATCTGAAACGCGTCAAACTGACTTGGGAAGGAAAAATTGTCAGTCGTTAGGGAGGAGACGATGGCGTAGAATCTTGTTCAAAGTTACGCGAAAGGGCGTACAATTCACCTTGGGGATAGACCGGTAGGATCGATAAAACGAAAGTAATTTCGAAACGGCTAGGGCAACGGTAACGAGCGAACGATTGCGATGGCAGACAACCGATATCTAGGTAGAAGGAATATTAAAACATTTGTAAAGGAATTTCGAGCGATGCGAGATGTTGCGTGTATCGATGAAACTGTAATTTCGCGGCTCTTGGAACGTTTGCTCGACGGAGCAATGTTTAGTCACGACCCCGACTATTTGCCCTCGAAACAGAAAGGGTTCGAGAATACGTAGGGAGGAAACGTAGACCCCGGTAGACATAGTAATTCGACCGGAATATTCTAGCCATCGCTTTCCGTCTTCCAAGAGAAATGGATTTTCATCGGGGAAATTTAGGTTCGCCGTGCTACGAATCTGTGGGAATTAAACGACCACTGAACGAGACGGCTATAATGACGGAAAAAAAGAGAGGCAGGGGAGCATGAGAGAAGAAAAGAAAAGAAAAGAAAAGAAAAAGAGTAGACGAATCTAAAATGAAATTTGTGTGGTGACTCTTACGAGTTTCGTTTCGATGCAAAGATACAGGCTACGCAGCGGTAGATTGCTCCCGCTTGCTGCGTGTTATTTCTCTGGTCGCTTATCCGCGGATAGCCGCGTCACGTCTACGACGATTTCGGAAAGGAAGAAGAAAGTACCTCGAGATTTATCGAATGCCAAACGATTTACCGATTTCATCTCGCGAACAGTCTGCCATCCGGGAATGAAATTAAACGGAATCACCGATAGAAGTCACGTCATATCGAGATGTATTTCGTTTAGATTTCGATTTACCCGGTAAACGACGGAAAATTACGAGTTCGCGAGAAATCGTCGAACGGCAGGCTGACGGAATTGTAAATCTAGGAAATTCCTGAATCCGTGCAGCAGCAGGGCTGGGTTTGCGACATTCGCGATATTATCGTTTATTCGCTTATTTATCTGCCGCAGGAACGTGACTAAAAACGTATCACGGCTGGGGGAACGAGAGTGATCGGAACGAACGCAGCAAGAGTAGCAGCGTTTGGAACGAGAGGTCATAGAGGACGTTCGGTGAGAGGTGTCAAAAGAATGCCAATGTGACTTATCGCGTCTTGAACGAAGATCGAGAGCGGCGTCCTTGGTTTCCGGCGGATTCGTTCGAATATTTTACTCACGACCGAACGATACTTCATCCTTACAGTGTGAGACGGCACGGACACTGTTCGTGAGCCTTCGTAAGTTCTCAGTTTACTCGGGCTTCCCATTTTATTTTCCGTTATCGAGATGTCCAACGAAAGCAAGAACGTTGGATAAATTTGCGGGAGAATTGTGACGGGCAGGGAGCTCCGTTCGTTCGAGCAGCTCGGTGCTTGCATCATTTTTCTCTCGAGAAATTGCCGATCGATCGGTGCGCGTAGCTGAAAAACCAACGATCTTCGTTCCTCTTCGAAGCGTTGCAGGCTGGTAAAGTACAGAGGATACAAAAGGTGAGGACAGTTATCTAGGAAACGACTAGAAACGATCGGAAGCAGAAATGAAGAAACATTGTGAATTTCCGCTTGGCTCGTTATTTAGCGACATGTAGCGGTAGCGGTGTAGGTAATTTCCCGAGATGCAGATATTCTCGCGCTTTTGCATATGTATGCTGGTATCTGCGCTTCCTACGGCGGTACGGAAGAATTGGTCGTGGTTCCGCGTCGGTTCCGTGTCGGTTCCGCGTCGGTTCCGCGTCGGTTCCGCGTCGGTTCCGCGTCGGTTCCGCGTCGGCGTGAGAAACGAAAACCTGGGTTTAGCTATGTAAATGCTTGCACACGAGGACCGGTTAATCGTCGCGGCATAGCCCGCCCTGGCACTCCACGCCATGCCACGCCATGCCACGCCACGCCACGCCACGCCACGCCACGCCACGCCACGCCACGCCACGCTACGCGACGCCACGCCGTACAAAATGCTGCTCATGGTAGCACACCGTGTGCTACTCGACCCTGCGCAGCAACGATACTCATTCTCAATCGATATCACTTTTTTTTATTTTCTACATCGGTCACCTCCACTTGTAACGATGGAGATTTTCGTCTTCGTGGGACAATAATTCGTTTCGCTACCGCCCAGTTTATTGGAGAACTCTACATGTGTACGTCCATGCGAGGACATTAGTCTCCTCGAATTCGCGACATTGACCATCAAATTCAATCGGATCGGATCGAATCGAATCGTATTTCCAGCCTTGGTGTTCATTCACGAACCGCTTAGTCGATTTCCCTCAGTTCCCTATCTGTTAACGACTCTATTACCGTAAGACGTTATCTTATTAGCGTTGGGTGCTGCGATCGTAGCTTCTGCAGGAAGATACGTATCCGTCGCGGGGTTGAACCGTTCTCCTTGGTTAGCCGATTGTAAGCCGTAACATGGGTGTATATCGGTTTCTCCCGCAAAACAAACGCACTTCAACATCTCTGCTTCGACTTGACCCGAGAAAAGATCCTTTCATCACCCCGTTCGACCTCGGTTCGACCTCGGTTCGACCTCGGTTCGACTTCGGTTCAACCTATCGAGAAATTTGTTTTTTCTATCTCTCCCTCTCTCTCTCTCTCTCTCGCTCCGACCACCCTTAAATTTCCGAAACAAACAAAGCTAAACGGTGTCTGGTAACGGACTTCTAGGAATAAGATTCAAAAGTGCGTACGTACATACATATACGTATTCGTCCAGCGTGGACGCTTTGCTATCGAGTTATACGTATTGGAATAACGGTTAAAAGTATCGGAACGCCGCGATTGTTTGGGATCGAGTACGTTCGATCGAAGGTGACGTGGAAGGATCGTGAAGACGGTTTCTACGATCGTGCGTAACGAGGTAACGACTATCCACGGCAGCTGGAGAAAATTCATAATCGAATTTGTGAAACCGTCGGGAAGAGACAAATACGTCGGAAGATCGAAGTTGATAGTAGTCGATGTCGAGAAAACGAAAGCGAGGGAACGCCGGAACGGAGCTACCGGGCAACGAGGTTAGTGCTGACATTAAAAGCAGCCAGTCGACTTAACGACTCGTGGCGTGTCGCTCGACTGCGGTGACTCCTTTGGATCCTGCGGTTTCCACGGTTTTTGCGGTTTCTGCGGTATCTGCGGTTTCTGCGGTTTCTGTGGCTGCGGTTCTTTAACATCCCACCCCCTCTGTCTCTTTCTCTCTTTCTCTCTTTCTCCGTCGAGTATGCGTACGTTGTTAGTTTTTAAGTAATTTTGATTTTAAGTTTTCACTGTTTCAACCGTTTTATTTAATTCCTAGTTCATTTTCGTGATACATACAATTCGTTGTTACAACTTTCGCTGACCTCTGCGATTGGCTTGTCGTCAGAAGGATCGTGCCCCCAGGACGAAATGTACATATGTATGTACATACATACATACATGCATACATACAACGTATACGCACAACGTATACCGTATATCCGTCTATCAGCATCTCCCTCTCTCTCTCTCTCTCTCTCTCTCTCTCTCTCTCTCTCTCTCTCTCTCTCTCTCTCTCTCTCTCTCTCTCTCTCTCTCTCTCTCTTGTCGATTCTCTCCTCTTTCCGTGCGTTACTTTCGCCTTGCCTCCTACGGTAGTTTCCTCGTCAGTTTTGCCGAACGTGTAATCACGAGGAGCTGATAAGCAGACTGTCTGCAACTTTTCGAGAAACTACGATTTACGAATGTCATATGTCCGAAATTATCGTCCGACGTAATGGTAACGATAAGTAGCGGGGAACGTATCGCACCGAATTCGAGCGAGTCGGGTGAATTGGAGCGAATGCGTCGGAGCATTCGCTTCCGTGTCGGCGTCCCAATTGAAATTTCGACGACAATGAGCCCCGCCATAAATACCGAAATATAGGAGATACCTTATGCGTATACACGTTGCTCGGATATCAAAGGCCATCTATAACGCGTTATGCGCGCTCCGTCGAGTTTTCGGGTCGATGCGTTTCGAACGATGGAAACGATCCGACCGTGGGGTAATTTTCGTTTACCCTTTCACGATCGACTCGTCCGCGAGTTTCTTCTTTTCAAAGTGTCACCTCACCCAGAATGCGTTCCCTGTATTTCGTCCGACGCCGCGTCGCGCCGTCTCGTTCGGACGAGATTCGAGCAATTTGGAACGCGAATCGCGATTGAGCGTAGATCGTTTGGAGTTTCTACACGCTGCCGCTTGTTAGCCGTTGCTCACGGCCGATCGATAATGGATAATCGACCAACCCTCGAGATTCGTAACGAAATTTCTGTAACGTTTAGCGTACGGCGTTCGAGAGGTAAGAAAAAAGACAGGCACGAAAGATCGGGAGATGATCGTGCACGGATTCTCCTCAAGGATGTATGCGTAGGCATCGGTGCGATCTTTCGATGCGCATACATGTCATACCTAGGATACGACGTGTGCATAGAGGATGCAAGACGCAGTTCCGAACACAATACAGAGATATCAATATTGGCTGTTGATAGATCACAGTGGTTTCAGCCGTTGGTGGTCGGACGTATGGAACGTGGACGGCGATGGTACAGATCTAACTCATCGGCAACGAATTTCGGTCGGTGCTCGTTGCTCGTTGCTCGTTGCTCGTTGCTCGTTGCTCGTTGCTCGTTGCTCGTTGCTCGTTGCTCGTTGCTCGTTGCTCGTTGCTCGTTGCTCGTTGCTCGCTGCTCGTTTCTCGTTGTCGGTTGGCTCTGACCAGTGAACGTTTAGGGTGAGCACGTACCGGGTGACCCTTTAATATTCCGACTTCGTCGATCGACACGCTAGTTGCGTCGAAACGGATGCAAATTCGGTCGGTAGCCCGTGCATTTCGTACAGCCGATCGGAAAGTAAAGACCGGGAAATAACGGAATCGAGTTTATTCTTCTGCTTTCGCGGGTACATCGAATCCGAGTACGGAACGTGTTTCCACTTAGGAAATTTCACGATTCCCAGATTCGAGGAATCTTCTTGTTTCCGTTTCGCCCTCGATTATTAGTCGAACCGTGGAAGCAACGGGCAACGAGGCGAAATGTACGTGGAGGTGATTCGACGGCCCCCTATGTCCGATCGGCGAGGTTTCCCTGTGCGCGAACGTGAACGTGCCGTGTAGGGTGGGAAAGTCGGCGATTCGCGCAACGAAAATTGTAAGCAACGATACCAGACGGAACGAGCAAAGAGGTCTGGCGCGAGCAACGCCGATTAAGCTCCGGTTTGAAGAAACATTAATATTTGTTTCGCGACCACTTTACTCTGGCTCTCTCACCCTCTACGTTTCAGCGGAGTGATAAAAGCCGGCAACTTTGGCGACGAGGAAAATGCCACCGCCACCGTTTCATTAATTATTTTTTCTAATTGGAGTTTCCCTCGCCTTCCAGTGTAATTACACGGGAGTCGAGAGGCTCGTCGCCTACACCCCCTTCGCCCTCGTAGCCCGTCCAACGCTTAACCATTCAACTCGGGTGTATGCTCGTCGCCCGTCGGACCTCGACCCCGGCGAAGGTCCTGCCCACAGCCTCTTTCGTTTCTTCCTCTTGCCGTTCCCCTATCCCGTTTTCATCGTTTTTCTCTGACTCTGCCTTTACCTGTGTCTGGTTCAGCCAGCGTTCGTCCAACTCCGTCGGTTTTTAATCTCGTTGTATAATAGCACTCCAAGGGTGCAGGAACGAACGTTTTCTTCAGAGTTCAAGTCGCGAATCTGACTCCTTTCTCGTCCGAGGGTAGAAGGCCGTTATAAGGCGTTTATCAGGAATTTCTCGGGGACTTTTCTAGAGCCGTTGATTTTTTCCACGTTAGTCAGCGGGTCTTCGAGTCAGCGAAGCTGCTCGGGATAGGGGAAACGAGTATCGCGAAAACGAACGACTATCGCCGCGATAACAAACCCTTTCGTGAACGACCGGAATTTTTCCAGGTTTGTCAGGTTCGAAGCCGGTGCAGGGGAGTACGCGGTGCATCGACCCCACGATCGATGGAAACGAAGGCGAACCCCGCCACTCTACGGAATGCTCGAGAAAATGTTTGGCAGCGAGTCAGCG
Organism: Mimumesa dahlbomi; assembly: GCA_917499265.3. Taxonomy (NCBI): domain Eukaryota; kingdom Metazoa; phylum Arthropoda; class Insecta; order Hymenoptera; family Crabronidae; genus Mimumesa; species Mimumesa dahlbomi. The sequence goes on along the minus strand of OU824115.1, from coordinate 19,399,448 downwards.
GCTGTTCTTGAAACGCGGGAAAACGCGGAAAAACGTGAACGAAAGCGAACGAAAGCGAACGAAAGCGAGCGAAAGAGAATGCAGAGAGGCGCGACGGTAAACATAAAATCGGTTTTGGACCTAGGTGCGCGGCAGACCCACGGAGGCAGAGCGTAGGGGAAGCCGATATCGGTGAGATATACTCGCGGCAGGCAAGCTTTGAAAACGCGCCGGAAGGAATCAGGGTGGAGTCGGGCCCTTCGGCCCTGTCCTCGTTAATCATTCCAGTCTCTTGGCTTCTTCGTTCCTCTTAGCTTCGACTCTGAAGTAGCAAAAAATGCTTCAGGAGAAAATGAGAGGAAGAGGAGATGGAGGGAGACCGGAGCCGAGAAGAACGTGTCGCTTTTTTACCAGTCAGGAAGAACCTCCTTAAGAGGTATTTATAGAACAACGGAACATCGGAAACCGAAAGAAACCAGAACGCACGAAAGCCACCCCTGAATCTCAGCCAAATTCTCCAATTCCTCGAAACGTTTTATTCTCATTTCGATATGCGTGTATACATGTTGCGTTGTATCCGTGATATCGATACTTCTATACTTGTACACTTGTGAAAAAACTGATCCATTTGATCGCGAAGCTACGAAATCGATTAACTTTTGCAATCTTTCGAGGGAACAATGATGGATCGGGTACTAGGATGGGGAGCAAGTGTTCAAACATCGAGATATTTGCGTAACGTTTCTTTATCGTCTTTCTTCTCGTGGTTACCGCTCGGAAAGAAGACGCGGCTTCCACGGATAACAAGGAGTAAATAATATGTGTGTCCATAACATAATGCGAGGGTTTATCGTTGCAACGATCGCAGTAGGAGTAGTAAAGTCGCCGCGCGAACAAAAACAAAACAACGGACGATTCCCTACCGTTCTTTTACCTACCCTTCTCGCGACTGCTCGACTGCATTCTCCAAGAAAACGAGCAGCACCAAGAAAAACGGAGGGAAACTTTCCAAGAGGTTCCTGTACCTATAGGCTCGAGAGAACCGATGTCACCGAAGCAACAAATTTTTCAATCACTTCCGGCATAAAATAGAGGGACGGGGGGGGGGGGGGGGTGAAACATCTGTTTACGTTTGCCTACTTATACATTGTACTTGCTTGCTCACTGGCTCGCTTCGCTTCCTTAATCACTTATCTACTACTCTTACTTATCGACAGACTTATATATGTACTTACTTATTCTTGTATACATTATTTAACTATATCCTTATTTTGGTGTCTATACGTACTTATCGTTTACGTGCGGACGCATGTAGCACGTTCGTATGTGTGCGAACGGTGAAAGTTTCGTTTGATCGAACGTTACGACTGGAGATTCTCGAGATCTTCCTGTCTTAATATTCTACATGTGCGTAGACATTACATACGTACATACATAGATGCAGCGGTCGGTTGACTTTTTCCAATCGGAATAGTTTTGGTTGAAATTTATTACGATTACATAGATATATATCTGTAACAATATACATACACATATGTATATGATGTATGAATGTATATAGATATACAAATACATATACTGTTTGTGTACATATATGTACATTTCGATTCGGCTAATTTCTCTCTCGTTTCATCGATACGATAAAAGATGAATGCCAAAGTAGCCTGAGTTCAACCGAGCTTCCGCATAGCACAGAAACAATCGACACAAGTTAATATCACTTAAAAGAATCTCTTTGTACGTCAAGTACTTCGATATTAAACTTTAACAAATAAAATGGACATTTGCACCTTCTCTATTAGCTAAAAATCGGTTAAATCTACCTTGCCTTTAGGTTTGCACTCGGTAGACCCGAGCCTCGGGCTCGACCTCGTCCTCGATCCTAGTCTCGACAATGAGGTGTGTGTGTGTGTGTGTGTGTATGTGTGTGTGTATCTGGGCATACGTGTACATATAAGAATGAAGGAGAGAACCGCGATGTTTTATTAACGAGAAGGAGAACGAGAACGAGAACGAGAACGGGAACTAGAACGAGAACGAGAACGAGAACGAGAACGAGAACGAGAACGAGAACGAGAACGAGAACGAGAACGAGAACGAGAACGAGAACGAGAACGAGAACGAGAACGAGAACGAGAACGAGAACGAGAACGGGAACGGATACGAAAGCAAGAACGTGAAAGAGAAACTGGCCAACAGAAACGAATGCGCCAGGGCGTCGAAACGAGGTCTAATAAACTCGTCTGCGCAGCGCGGCGTTCGACAGTTTGCGCTCTCACTTAGAGCGTTTCGAAATTAATCTCGCTTCCCGAAATGTATTCAAACTACGTCTCTAGATTTGGCTGTCGGATATGAAATATCGCGTAAGAATGTTTCAGAGGTTTCTAGTGTCGCGGTCGTTGTTCTGGCTGCTTTTGCGCCGACGGAGCATGTACGCCTCCATTGAAACGTACCGTATGCACCGATTTAACAATTATAGATACTTAAATCTACTGCATTCGATGGTGCACGCGGTCTCTGTAAGGATTAATTGGACATTCAGCAAAGCTGCGGTACACTGGGTGTGAAACCGTGACCGATACAGTCGACCGGACTGGACTTGATTCGATACACTTGGTGTGTTTACCGTGCATCGACGGACCGACAACACCGAGAGTACCGTTCTTGAATCTTTCGCTCCCGTTCCTTTCCTTGCTTACAGCTAACCAGGGTTCTCGAGCTCATCTACGTTTGTCCGGATATGCAGACATCTGGCAAGACGAATCTGCCGTTCGATGGACTTTCGTAATCCTTCTTTGCCGCTCGAAGGAGATTAACGAGTTACGCTACTCGCGACCCGCGCGAGCCACTCCGCTGTACCGTTTCCGCTCTCTTCTTTCTGTCATTGTTTCTTTCACCTTCGTATATCGGCTACGTCACAGAATCGAAAGCTGTATCGTATTATCGAAACTCCGGGTCGGGTCAACTTGAAACCGAGCGATATACTGGGCGCGTATGAACAAAGGGAATCAAAGGAAAAGAAAACAAAACAAAACAAAAGAAAAGAGAAGAAAAGGAAACTAAAGAAAAGAAAAGAAAAGAAAAGAAAAGGAAAGAAAAGAAAAGAAAAGAAAAGAAAAGAGAAGAAAATAAGAAAGGAAAAGAGAAAGGAGATGAAAAGAAAAGAAGGTAAAGGAAATGAAAAGGGAAGAGAGAAGAGCGAGTTTGAATAACGACAAAGGTAATTTCGACAACGAGACGCGATCCACGCGACTAATTCTCTGGAATGTATCGATCGCAGCGGGAACATGGGTAGCCGAACGATGGCAACGACGACGCGAAAGACCCGAGTAAAACAGGAAATTCGATGAAAATCTCGAGAATGCTAGGAACGCGAGACTGGCTGACTCGGTGAATCTGACGGTGGTTGACACCCGGGTGCCGAATACCCAAGCCAGTCCAGGTTTCTTTAAACGTTACACATTCCCATGTTGCGCGGCAAGCACAGAAATTGGTCGTTTCCGCGCGGAAACGTTGGCAGAGCCGTAACGCTTCGCAGCGTCCGGCGTAGTCGCCTGGTCATCTTGTCGTTGGCACTCGGTAAAATGTAATAAGATTCGCCGGCCTGAAACCGATCACTCCACCAGTTTTCCTATTCGTGTCCGCGTACGTGGTAGCCGCGGCTATCACCCTGAAACGAATCGGTTCCTGCTACGCGACGATGTCCATGTCCGAGGAGGAATTCGGGGTGGTGGGCGGCAGACTTCCTAGGGTATCCTCGTCCGGTAAGGCGTGATGACAGCCAGTTGGCGAACCGTGGTTTAGAGGTGGAAGGTGTGGCGACGAGAGCATGGGATCCCCGTGCACGGGGCCACCCCCATCGTCCTCCATCAGGTCCTCCAATTGCGACATGCTGAGGGTTCGCGCATCCTCCGCCACCAGTTCGGGAATCTGGGTGACGAGACAAAGGTTTTGCGTTAGATTTACTTTTTCCTTCGCTACGAGGAATCGTGCGTGTTTGCTCGTGTAAGGGAAACGGTCATCGGCTCGGTATAACCGCGATAGAGGACGCTTCGTCCAAGAAACAGGAAAGAAGAATCGAAGAAAGAACGGGGCAAAATTCGCAAGAAAATGTGAACGCGACGATTAACTCGGACGAGGTATGTATGTATGTATGTATGTATGTATGTATACATATATGTGCATGTATGTATGTAGGTATGTACATACGTATGTATACTGTGACAGTTGTCTCGGTAGGTAGTGGGAGCGTGCACGACAGAGGTGTTAAGTCGGCTCGTTGCTTCAGCGATATTTGTCGTCCGGGCGCGTCTCGCGTCGTAACGTTATCAAAGTTTAAACTTCCAACCGCGAGGAAGCTGCTTGTCAACCCGCTTATGCTACGACGGGACATTATCGCGAGCAATAATTCATGTCGACCCACCTAACGCGTCTCGTCACCTAACGCCTCCGTTTTCTTATCTCTTTCACAGCAGGGCCCCGTTTTTCGAAAACTCATGCGCGACTTCCAGGCGTTAGGTAGGCCACCGAAATCGTTACGTAGAAAGCGAGGAGCGATGAAATCAGCACCGTTTCGTTACTTCGACATCTCGCGTATAGGACACGTACATAAGTACGTGTGCACCCCCCCTCCCCCCCACTCCCGACCGAAGTTGTCGCTCGCCGGTTCCAATTGATCGAATCGTTGTTTGACGGTTACGCTATCGCTCCGCTTTCAAGCTAATCGACGCGTCGCTGACCGGCCCGTACCACTAATCCACTTGTACCTCGGAAATTTCGAAACGTGACAAAGCTGCTCCCCGTTTTTGACCCCTGTTTCAATCGCCACCTCGCAACGAAACAGTCGAAGCGTTTAGCGATGTTCGTGGATCGTCCATCGTACCGTCACGCTTGTCCTCGAGAATATTCGAGGCAACGCCACCGGTGGAGATGCCTGAGCGAGAACGAATAAACGATTTCATAGACCGTACTATCGTAACAACAGATGTGTGTTATGAAACCGGCCGGCGTTTATTCGGATCAAGGATCGTGAAACGATCGCGCGTATCGCTGATGATCGGTGTTGATCGGCGGCGATCGGCGGCGATCGGCGGCGATCGGTGCTGATCGGCAAACAACCTTGACAAATGAAAAGCACTTTTGCCTGTGCTGCTGCTGCTGCTGCCGCCGCCGCCGCCGTCGTGCTACCGGTGTTGCTGGTATTCGTGTTGGCGTAGGTGTGTGTGCGTGTGTTTGTGTGTACATATGTAGGTATATGCGTGCGTGGGTGCGTGGATGTATGCAATGCCGAAATCGCCACGGAATTACCGCGTACTATTTTCATTAGAACAGGAATCTATCGAGACGTGAATCACGATTGCTCGGAGGGATTGCTCCCGGGAAAAGCAACGACCAGGCAAAGGTGAGGCAAAATAAACGCGACTTGGAACTGTAAGCGAAAAGCTTCCGGTCGGTGGAAATCTCCAAACTTTTCGTCTGCCACGTAGCGTAATCGACTCGAAGGCGGAAATTGAATCGAACGTACCTTGCGTTGCTCCAGTTTGTTCCTAGGAAAGGTGTTGAGCATACCGCCGGAAGTCGAGGCCCAATTGAAGTCGGAAATCGGAAGTCCGTGAGCCTTCGCCTGCAACTCCAGTTCCTGTATTCGTAAAAGTAATCGTCGGTTTTGGTGCTCGAGTTGCTTGTGCCTCAACTCGTGCTGCTTCATTCTCGTCAGCTCGTTCTTCAACAGCTTGATGTACTCCACCGAGGACTTCAAAATCGTACCCTTGTTCGGCCTGACGTCACGAACGATCTCGTAGTATCTACGGAGATATGTATGTCGCGATTAATTCGACTGTAGATCCACGTTGACCGATCGATAGAGCGATAGAGCGATAGAGCGATAGAGCGATAGAGCGATAGAGCGTTAGACGAGCATCCCTTAAGGTTTGTTCGCGTCTAAAAATTCGCGTAAACTCGGAACCGACGGTTACGCTATTTCCGCTCGGCTCAATTTCCTCGAGGCGCGTTACTACTTTCCTCCAGGCTCGATCGTCTATTTCCGCTTGCCGCCCGCTACGTTTCTCTGGATCTGAATTTTCTCGAACGTGCTCTTCCGTTCGGACGTTGCGCGCGGTTTCGATAGATCGCCGAAGAAAAATCGTGTCGGTTTTGATTCGCGAAACGACGTCGTGAGAATAACGACCAACGAACATCGTGTCGGACGAGATGGAACTCGTTGTTCTCGGACAAAGTATTCGCGTCCTTCTTCCTGTGTCCGTTTCCGATCCGACACTTATCGAGTACCTTTCGATCTTTCTATCCCCATCGCCCCTGCGAACTCGGCGTTACTCGATTTCGAAGGAATTTCGCCGTTCTGCAAGCGAGAAGATCGGCTGTATCGTTGTCGAAATTGTCGACATTGTCGAGCGATACGGACGATATCGACAAAACGGTGGAAACCCCGGTGGTGAAGGGAGAGCTTCGGTAAGTGTCTGCGGATGTTGATACAAAGCCGGCCGCGGGCGACCTAACCAGGCCGGTCGAAACGGTTGGAAAGGTGAAATTCGATTTCCATGTCAATTTCCATTTCGATTTGAAATCAAATTTCGAACGGTCATTGTAAAGACTGTATTTATCACGAGAGGTTCTTCGGAGGAAATTTCTAGGTATCGTCTGGCTAATGACTGACAAAGAAGGGGGAGGCACGAACGGTGTCAGCGGCATGTTTATCCATATCTTTAGAGCAAGAGTAAGTTCGTTATCATCGGGACGATATCACCGAGTGAGTTTAGAGGGACTTTACACGAGTCGCGCAGGGTGCGTGGATGTGTGTGTTCGTTTGCCTTTCGTACGAGTTTCTTGAAACGAGTTACCTTCGTTCCCGTCGGTTTGAATCGTTACGTAACAGAGCTGATTACACTGACAAAGAACAGGCAAAGAATAACGTTTGCGGCGATTTCTTTTCAATGCTAGGGAAGTTCTGCTCTCGTCGAATAAAGTGTTACCTCATCGTTTAATCCTCGAATGGAGCGATCGAAACCGCGGAGAAATATCCGCGAAATTCGAGGAGACGATCGCACTCTCTCCCGATTTCCCTAGCATTCCGGCACGCGGATATTCCAGATTTGTTCGCGAAGCGTAAATCTTCAGGGATATTCCTCGTTCCTGGAACGTATGTACGTCGGAGACTTTTCGAGATTTTCCAGGCCGACGGAACGTACTTGCGACACTTGCAACGGGTGCGACAGTTGCGTCGGACGAGTGATACGTGCCCGGCATGGATAGAAAAAGAGAAGACTGACTACGAAGGAAAGAACACAGACAGGGTGTGTGTGTGTGTGTGTGTGTGTGTGTGTGTGTGTGTGCAAGTGAGAGAGAGAGAGGGGGGGGGGAGGGGGAGAGAGAAGGGTGAAAGATAGAGAAGAAGCTTCGAAGGGAGTACTTTTTAAGATATCAGGACGCTGACAGTGACAAATGGATCGAACATCCGATTGATAAATGAACTGCCATTCTACGGATGGGTATTTTATGCAAAGGGATCGCTCGTTAGCGACGGGCTCTCGGGTAACGGCTCTCGGCTCGCGGATGTCGGATGTCGGACGTCGACGTCGGATGCCGGCTCTCGTGTCCCGTGCAGAGCCCGTTTGCATGCAACGTCGTCGGTAGTCGATGCTTGCCGTTGATCGCCGCGGACAAGTAGAATTCGTTTTGCATCTAACCTTTGTCGATATCTCGCTCACTTTCTTCCATGCTGTCGAGTGACGAGTAGTGGCGAAGGTGGAGCAGTGGCGTAACACAAATCACAGATGAGAAATTTGATGGAGTATCCAGATAAGGAATCTACGAACTTGCAAGACTTTGGTCGATCGCAAAGGTCACGCGTGTTCCGGCAGCTTCCGCGAGGACCGGCGACGCGGTCTATCGGACATTCGAGCTCGCATAGCCGGCCAAAGGAATAACATCGAGCCAGCTCATAGTTACGCCACTGATGCGGTAGGTGGAAAGGGGGTCGCGATGGCGAAGGAAGGACAAGACAAAGGTAGAGAAAGATCCGGAAAAAGAAGAAGAGAGTTCCGGTGAAAGGCCCTCGTCTCGAGCACCTGACCTGGACTAACTCGTCGTAAAGGGTCACGAACGGGAAATAATGGCCAGCGAGGGATCGTCCGGAAGGAACGAACAGGAGCAAAAGAACCAACGGAAGCGGAAGAACGAAAGAATGGAACGCGACGGCTAGCCCGGGTAGTACCGGCCGCGGCAGCGGAACGAAATTTTGCGGATTGCGAGCCTCCGCAGAGGGATTGCACGTTGAAAAGAGCAGGAAAGGCAGAAAATGAGGAAGAACGTAAAATCGTACTCACGGGTCATTGGTCTTGGGCAGAAGGGTGCCAAGTTCCTTGATTCGGTCGTTGATGTTGAAGCGGCGTCTTCTTTCAACTGTAAACGGAAATTGTCAAGATCGATCGGATCGTCCGCATACCTCGGGGTAAACAAGCTTTGGTAGTTCGGCGAAGATCGCGTACTTGGACGAACGTTAACGATCGTCCGGGAACGAGCCGCCCTTTCCCGCACGACGAACGGAGAAACGTAGAAACACCCAACCGGAAATCGGTGTCGCAGCTTCTTTTAGCGAAATTATACTGTTTTACGTTGTTCGCGTTAAAAATCCTTCGTCCCGAAGGTTTCTCTAGCCCCGTTTCCGCCGGTGGGCAATCGCGAATTATCATCGAAAACCACCCGTACTCCCGTCTCCGGTCGTTTCTTTCCCGACCGACCGATATAATATCGTTCGCGCGATATTTATCCTCGAAACGTATGCCACGCGTCGCGCCGTTTCATCGGATTCGTTGTCGGACTGGCAAAGCATAGCTGCAAAGTTCAACAAGGACGAGACTTTTTCCGACGATTCGGTCGTCGTCGCTTCTTAATTGTAGAAATTCGAGCGATCCGGAGGGAATTTCTGGTTTCGTCACCGTCGCGTCGCCACGATTCTCGAAGGTCGTGTTTAATCAGTTATCGGTGTTTACCTTAACAGATAACGACCGTTTCCCTGTACACGCTGGTTCTCCGGTGTTACGCGTCGCCCGCGCTCCGATAACGTTTGCGATTGTTATTTAAACGCGTCCGCGTATATCCAGCAAGACCGGCAGGACCAGCGCGACGAAACCACGAATTGCCGCGATCAAACGGTCCCTACGTATGTATGTATGTATGTATGTACGTGTGTACGTAGGTATGTACATACATATGTACCGCGTTATCGCGTTCGTTACCGCGTTCGTTACCGCGTTCGTTACCGCGTTCGTTACCGCGACGGTAATCACAATCGTGCGGACCGTTGCTCGTTTCCACTTTCCACTTTGCACTTTCCACTTTCCACATTCCACATTCCACTATCCACGTTCGAGGAAAGAACGTAAATAAACTGTGTGTTGAATAGGGAAATGGACTGGCGGTGGACGATCGCTAATCGTTCGCGTAACGGCCGACTGGCGAGCAACCGAGCAACCGAGCAACCGAGCAACCGAGCAAACAAATAAACTACAGTAATGACGAATGCGAGTTTCGCGGGAACCAGCGAAACAGCTGGAACTTACTCATATTGTGATTGTCCTTCTTTTGCCGGTCTTTGGCAAGAGCGTGGATCTCCGCCTCGGTGAGCAACAGGGGTTCCGGTTTGATTTGGAGGTCCGGGATGCTGTTCAGACTTCCGGGCTGCCCGTCCTTCAAACCGTCGGCCAACGAGCCAGCCTCGAACGACAAAATGTCGTCTAGCAGATCCTCGGCCTGCAACACAGGGAGACCTGGGATCATCGAGATTATCCGGATAATCGAAGTAACATTTACGACGAAGGAAATCGATCGATTCTATGTATGTAAGTACGTTGAACGTGCATACACGTAACGCGTATGTATACGTATTCGTACGTATTATACATATATGTATGTATTTGCCCATTCGTAAGCCGGAACGTGCAGTTTCTTTCGAAATATCGCGGATCGTAGATCGATCGCGAAGAGAAAAGACTTTTCCACGCGCGATTTTTCCAGAGAAATCTACCGATCGACCGTGCTGGAAAATTTTATTCGAAAGATAACACACCTGCATCGCGTATTATACGAGGCTATCCGGTTTATCGCACATTGCCTGGCGATAAGTTCGCTTACGACCTAATTTCGAGCCGATCTCTTTCTCTACGTTGCGCCTCGGTTTGGATTCGCGAGACGGATCGTCACGAATCTTCGAATACGGTCAAATTCTTGGGAAACGAACGACCAACGGAAATTCGCCGAAAGCGCGAACGGGACGAACGAACGAGGGAAGAGACGAGAGGAGCAAAAGAGCAAAAGAGCAAAAGAGCAACAGAGCAAAAGAGCAACAGAGCAAAAGAATAGAAGAACAGAAGAGAAGAGAAAAGGATAGAGGAAAGGAGAAGGGAGGAATAAAGAGGCGCGGATAGTCGCGCTAGCTGCGCTTATGGCGTTCCAAGTTGCGTACGTGTTCGTTACGTAAACATTACGTAAGAATAATAACCGACGTCTGTCGGTGGAAGAATGTTTCGATGCCGAGCAATACCGTCCGAGCTGGCGCAGACGGAGCGGGTCGGAGCGGGTCGCAGCGGGTCGCAGCGGGCCGGACTGCGAGGAGCGTGCATCGGGTACCGGTCTGTGTACATACATACGTATGCACCCTGGAACGAGCACGTCCGACGTGGCTAATCACCGTAACCTGCCATCGCCTATCCGTTTCTTCGTCGAAATATTGTAATACGTATATCGCCATGCATCGAAACAATGTAAACTGTTTTTTCGTACGTCCGTACGGAAGATGCGATCGCTCGAGCGGCAAAGTAACGGAAACTCCTACGACGGATTTACTTGTTCCAAGGCCGAGGGGGCATCGTCGTCGTTTGGCTTGCATTCGGATTTCCGATCGCGTATGCCTCGGGGACTTGCCGACTCGTCTCGACACGTATTCCTACGGCGAAGCGGCTTTTCTTCGTGCCGCGTCGCGACCGAGATTAACAGTAAACCGAGGTCAAACGAATGGAAGATTTAAACGAAGGATTTTTCGCCGCGCCGAAGCGTCAAGGTAGACCTCGCTCATCGCTCGAGCGTACCCGACGACGACGTCGTTGTCGGTATTGTTACGTGGACGGTTAACGAGATCCCTCGGCAAAAGGTATATGTATACATGTACATATACATATACATATGTATGCGTATATGTATACATATGTGTAGAGGAAAAGTTGAGATATCGACGGAGGAGCGATACGCCGGAGGTCGATAGACGTGTTGGACCTTTAAAGCCGCAGGTCAGCCCGAACTCGCACCGGATAGCGTGCATTTGTCGAAGCACGAAAGTAACATACGTACCGTGTGTGCCATGATCCGGGCGAAGGCACGTCCAGCGTTAAATAGAGTGAAACGTCTATTCGCGGGAACGATCGAAAACAGACCGAGAGAAAGATCGGTGTATGTATGTATGTATGTACATACATTCGGTTGAGACGCTTGACGCGAACGAGAAACCGTAGACCGCGGCCGACGAAATATCGTCTCGGAGAGAAAAAAGATGCATCGTCTGGACGTTGCACCGGTGCTAGCCAAGCGAAAACGACGGAAACCAGAAAGGAGCGTGCAACGTGTCGTCTCGAGTGCTCTCGAAACGTGCGTGGACGAGGCGAGATATTAAAGAGCCGCGCCAACTTTCTCGCCCAAGAGAGATATTCGCAGGCAGTTAAACCTCGGCGAACAGAAGTCGAATGTCTAATCCTCCGTTCGTTTTGAAAACTCCGGTGGACGTGACGAGCGACGTCGAGCTAGATTTCGCTTCCAAGACGAAGCTGTCGTCGAACGGAACTTGCTAGCGATGTGCGTTTCCGCGTTTGTGCTCCTACAGCAATTTCAAGCGCGTTGCGCGGATGTATGCGAGCCGTGCGGGCCGTGCGGACCGTGCGAGCCGTGTAGAATCGTCCCGCGGTTTCATCTCGCGGAAATAAGTTTATGTAACGAGACGAGACACGTTCGGGGCCGTTACGTTGCGTTACGTTGCGTTACGTTACGTTGCATTACGTAGCCAGTGGTACCGCGGTTGTCGAGATCATCGAGATTACCTAGAAAATCCTCTCCGCAAGGTTACGAGTCCTCTCTGCGCGGTATAGCGGAACAAACTCTGCCAGAACGAGATCGCGCGTTATCTATGTGTCTCTGGATCGCGAATACATTGGCTGGGGATGAAGGATAACGGTCAAACGATTTCCGTTTCTTTTCCGTTTCTTTTCCGTTTACCGGTTTCGCCGAATTGTTCTCCAACACCGCCCTCGCTTCTCAGCGTAAGGGCTTAACGATTGCTCGGCACCGGCGACTCTTTGTTCGGTACGATCCGATCGTATCCCTCGGGAGAGATGAAAGCGTCGGAGGCGGGGACGTCAGCGATGGGCAACGCGAGTTTCACTCGGTGGCCGCGACGGCTGTGTTTATTTCGCATTCGCAACGACGCGGCCGATTACGTGAACGGGCCGACCGACTCGTTAACCAGGCGGCGTCCGGGCCGCGATCGAAAGAGAACGCATTCTCGCTGTCGGAGCTGCTTCCGATTCGGATTCCCCGTTAGTAGCGCAGATGTCAAAATCCCAGACTTGTTTCGTCCCGTGTTACGTCTCGATTCGACGACGAGCCTTCGACGTAGGAGGTTTCTATGGTCGTGTCCGTTTCCCGAGCCGACAGGTAGCTCGCGGTTCAGATCGGTCGTCTGATAAGACGGATGTCGGGGATTAATTCTGTCGGTCGGTCGTTGCCGACGGGACACACGCGTATCGTGATATCGTGGTATCTTGGCACGTACCAATCTACGAAATCAGCCATGTACGATTACCCGAACGTCATTCTTTCGTGATAAACTTATCGATCGATCGATATCGAGGAAACGTAAACAAGACGAAACGAAAATATTTTCTCCCCGGGAAAACGTCGGAATATTCTCCGTCTTTGTTTTGCATGTCCGGTATCGTTTTTTTTTCCCTCGAGTGTTTCGCTCGTTTCGACCGAAACACAGTCTAAACGTGGTCGTATATTCCAGGGCAGGCCGGATTCGATCTATCCGTAGTCCGATTCGTCGAGTCCGCGAGGTAGTTGCAGGCGATTTAAACGTTCCGTTAAAACGCCGCGTTGCGATCGCGCGACACTGCCCGAAATAAGCTTCGACGGACCTTTGAGCGACAAATACGAGAAACGAGATACAACGCGGACCTAACCAGATCCTTGGCCGCAACTGTTTAACCGTTCGCTTCGTGTGAAAACGCCAAAGAGAATGTGTAAATAGTTGTATGGTTCGCGTTCACGGTAATTCGTTAAATTTCAATGTTCTATCGATTACACTCACCTTGCACCTTCTGGCTATTATATTAAACACTGGCATGTTGCTTGGAGGGTAACCGCTGGCAAGAGTAAAGAGTCTCCGGCACGCGATTCACAGAGAGCCAGATAGAGAGATAGCCAGAGAGAGATAGACGGACAGCGGAGATAGATAGATAGATACAGAGAGAAAGAGAGATAGAGAGAGAGAGAGAGAGCGCGCGCGCGCACACGAGAGAGAGAGAGAGAGAGAGAGAGAGAGAGAGAGAGAGAGAGAGAGAGGGGCAGAGAGCAAACTCTTTCCGATGAATGGAACACCGCTCCAAACTTGTTCACCCTCGATTTCGATGTTTCACCGTTAACTCGTTAACGTGAAAGATATCAGAGCCGAAGTTGTGATTCCAATCTTCTTCGTTTTTCTCTCTTTCTCTCGCTCGCTCTCTCCCTCACCCTTCCCACCTCGGTTACGTGGTAGCAGCCAATTCTAGTCGGGCAGGATTTCCTCAGTGACACGAACTGTCTGATTTTCGAGAACGTACACCACTTTTCCGAGGCACCGGTCGGGACGGCGCCAAACATAGTTGGGGAACAGACAGCACCGGAAGAAGCAATCGCGAGGCGAAACGGTGCTGCTGGTCGTTCCCGTCGAGAGCAAAAGTTTCAGAGTTCACGGGGGTCACACGTCCGGACCCGAGCCGGACACTGGCCACACTTTTCTAGTCTCGGCTGTTGGAATGTCCGTTCGACGGCAGAGAAAAGTTGACAACGCTCAGTTTGGTCCGTGACCCTCGATAGAATCGATTTGATCGGAAGAACAGCAGCGGTACGGAGAGTCGAACGTAACGATAAATGACAGAGAGCACGTCGAAGACGAGAGACGAAGAGCGGTAGATCGCGATCGGGCGAATCTATCCGTCAGGTAGACGTTCGTACGGGCGCGTGCATTTTCGAGGTTGCGTTTCCCCGTACTACCGTTTCACTGTTTCACCGTGTCACCGTTTCACCGTGTGTCGTAGCTCGACCACCTACGATTAAGCACCTCAAGGTTGCGGTTACCCAATAACGTATCTCTCGATCTCCGCGCACCGCGAGACGGTGTAGAAGGAGCAGCGGGAGTAGGAGGCCGAGTAGAGGGAGGAGAGGGAGTAGATACCAGCCGAGGAGATAAGTCTGCGAGTCGCTGTGCCCGAGATGCCGAGGAGCAGCGATTCTCGCCGAGAATTTGGAAAATACGATATCGGTATCGAGCTTCTCCGAGGTGGACGTTCGCGAACGAATGCTCGCTGGAAATAACTTGGCAGTTTGGAAAGGTCTTCGACGCCGGCACTCGTTCACTGTTTTCGTGTCGCGATCAGCAAAACTGGGAACGCGATCTGTAACGCAAACTCGAACGTTTCACTGGCCGCGACCCACAAAAACGACCGCACCGATCGCCAACGGTCGAACCGTTCGTAGATAAGTCGGAAATGAGTCGCGTCGTTTTTATCGGTGTCACCGTCGAACGGACGATGGAACGATGAAAAGATGAAAAGATGAAAAGATGAAAAGATGGAAAGAACGCCCTCGGAAAGACTCGTCGATCGAAGGCTCCCTCCGGTTCTCTTTGATTTTCACTGACTGTCACTTGCCGAACGGTATTAAAACATTAAATAGCGGCGAAAACGTGGGGTTACAAAGAAACAGAAGCCGCAGAACGGATCTCCCGCCACGCTTGACTCGAATACGCGGATACTGTATGTACTTATGTACGAGCCACGCGCCACGCGCGACGGACCGCACCGCCACCCCCACCCCCACCCCCCATCCCTGTACCTATCCGTTCTATCCCCCACCACCAGCTGTCTGTTGTCTATCTTGCTCTTCGCTCTCGTCGACGGCCCCCACCCGCGAGTCCGTCGTTGCGACGACGTTCGAAACTTGCAACAGGTCGCGGGTCTGCTGCTTTCGATTTCCCGATTTTTCCTTTCCTTTGCTAACAACCGACCAACGATCGATCACCGGACGACGATGAATATCAATGTATCAATGTTCTTTTCTTGGACGCAAAATAGGTGGCGACCGAGTCGTTCGAAGTTACGAATTCGACTTGGAATATCGATCAACCTATCGATGATATTTGTAAATCGGCCGGTGTATCACCGGTGGGATAAACTGTATACGAACGGTACGAGGCAACGGAAAAGAAAAGAGAAACAGGCCCGCGTTGCGTAACGGCGTGTAAACGATTCTGCTGCTGACTCGAATTCCGAGCGGAGACAGACTCGTGGCTTCCGGAGGCCTGCGTTACAACTTGGAGTAGTTATCGGAAACTCCCTGACAAATCAAAAGCACGGAGAACGCGAGTGACACGAATCGTGCCCGAGGTTGCGCATGGGCGTGTACTGGAAAAATGAGCGCGAACGTAACACACGTGCGCGTTTATCGTCGATAACACCGAAACACAGACCGAACGCCTTCGTCCGATATTACCGAGGACGCCGCGCCGCTCCAACTACCGTTCGTCTCCAAACGGTCCTTCGATTAGCGTCCACGGTCGAAAAAGGAGAACAAATTTCGGATGTAGGCGCTCCGCGATGCTTCCTTTTTATTTTTTCGTCTGATTATCGTGTTTTACCTCGTACCGTAAAACGTATCTTGAAACGTTTAGCAAGCTGTTTATTCTTGGAAAAATCTACCAAGTGGGAAAACGTAGGAAAGACCATCGTTGCTGCTGCTGCTGCTGCTGGGCCACGTTACCACTGGCGAAACGAAAAGGTAAAGCAATGCGGAACGTGTCGCCCCTTTACCGCTTGTTCGTGGCCGGTCGACCAATCACGATTTCTTCATGTTCACGTTCACGTTCACGTTCACGTTCACGTTCACGTTCACGTTCACGTTCACATTCGCGTTCGCGTTCGCGTTCGGATGCGAAACGAATGTGAAAATAAAAGAAATCGTTCGAGGCCGACATAGTACGTGACGCAAGATCGATGCAACGGTAAAACCGCCAAAGCGGCTTCTACATGGCAATGCGTAACGCTGTCTCGCGTCAACCCACTTGCATCTTTGCTCCAACTATTCTGTTCGAAACAGCGGATCGTTCCACCGAACGATGGAAACGGATCAATCGATCGACGATCGTTTTCCCTACTTCTCATAGCAATTATCATAACGATATGATTATTCGCGGCCGAATCATCTCCGACCACGAAAGATGAAAAAAAGCGAGAAGGAACGTTCGCGTAAAGACACGATTCGCGCAACGAACACGCGGAAAATGTGATGCGCGATAAAGTGGCGAGTTGATCGTTGAATCGCATTATAAAGCGTTTGAAGCATTAGGCGCACGATAGACCGTGCGACCGCACGTGCTCCCACTTTTATTCTCTCTCGCTCTCTCCCTATCTCCGCCTCGGTCGATTATTACGCAACACGGTCCATCATTTTACAAGAACCCACGATAATTCGCTGCAGTCGCCGTCTAGTTTCATTTTAAAGCTTCGCCATGAAACCGGTGCGATCGAAATCACCTTTACTTTGATCGATTGTACGTATTTGTTTAACCGGGCGGGTGACGGTATGAAATTTGAATAGGCGATTTGAAGAGAAGTAGAGTAACGTTCGCTTCAAGCGCCTATAGTTGATTTTTCAAGGTAAGAATCCCCGTACGTATACATATGTACGGATGTGTACACGAATGTATTACATAGCGTATGGCGTATGGCGTATGGCGTATGGCGTATCGTATGGCGTATCGTATGGCGTATGGCGTATGACGTAACGCCGAAACGGGGACGGAACGTTGCTTTCTATTGTGACTCGTAAAACGGTGTAAAAACCCGATGTAAAAACTGTACACGTTGCGCGTACGGACTCGATAGCGGCAGCGTAAGGCGGATCAAAAGATCAATTCAAAGGCGGTAGCTCGTATCGTCCGCACGACCGTCGTCGTCGTCGTCGTCGTCGCCGAAAACAATTTCGCCTTATTAACGAGTCTACATCGTAAAACCGACGCGTCGACCCTACGGTACTCACTCTCACTCACTCTCTCTCTCTCTCGCTCTCTCTCGCTCTCTCTCGCTCTCTCTGCAATGGACAGTCGCGGAAGACTACATCCGTCGTTTCGAGTATTCGTCGTACAAAAGTTAGCCGCGATGCGTTCGTGTAGCTATGCCACTCGAAGACGCGGACGATACAGCTGAATACATACGTGTATAGAAATAATCGGATATAAAGGTTCTATGGTAATCTTACCTCGGAATTGCTGGTAGCCACGCTAGACAGTCCCGGCGACATCGCGCCCGCACTGACTCCTGTGGTAGGTGTAACAACAGTTTCCGGGCTGGGATTTCCATGCGACAGAATGCCGGTGGTGTGCGGATAGGATCCGGATACGGCCAGATGGGCATGCTTGGCATGCGTGGGCCCCGGTGGAGCGCTCTGCACCATCATAGGTGCATGAGGTCCCGAGGTAAGCGGACTCGAGTTAGGTCCGGAATTGGGCCCGCAGCTTCCTAGAACGCTGTCACTTCCCAGCCCGCGAAACGACTCGTGGAGGTACTGTCTCACTTGGTTCTTCTGCTTTTGAACCACATGGTAGCGCGTCGGGTTTTCGAGGAGAGTGCGCACCTGAAATATATCGGATGTTACAATTTCACGCAAAGTCGACTCGAACTTTCGAGGTCTGTGGTTTGTCCGTGTAAATCGGCTTGGAAACATTAATTGGCGATTTCATCGTTCGTAACTACGGCGTATCGAAGCGCGGACCTTCCGGTTGCGATGGACTTCCGTGAAGGAAGGTATCGGAGATCGTCCGATGGAGTCTCACGAGATTTGGAATCTAGGCTAATTAGCGCGAACTCCCTACATGGACGCTGGTTTCTATCTTCCCTGTGCTCGACAGGAATCGTTCGCTCGTGTATCGAGTAGGTAAACGTCGTGTGAACGCATCTGAGAATGCTTGAGTTCCGCTAAAGATAGAAATGTTTGCAAATGTATACGGCACGTAAAACCGTCCGCAGTCTTGCTAACAAAACGAAACAGGGATTTGATTCGCTTGATTTCGCGCGGTGAAATGCCTCGAGTATGTTGCGAGAAACAGATCATCCAGCTGCCATCTATCGTTAGCTAGCGGTACTACTCGAGGATTTTTAAACAAACGCAAGATGCGACAAGCATTAATATTATACGACATATGTATATGCATGCACATGCGAAATCGAAGATTTTTCGGAAATTAATAACCTTCGAGTTTACCGTTGGTTTGGCCTAGCGAAGAATCGACGACACACAGCGGAGGGGGGAGGGGTTACCGGACGGGACGTATGTATGTATGTACATACCCGCGATCCGCATAGGTAGCAGACGTAACGTCTGTGTCACGACTTGGTGGAAAAGTCTCGTACCGTATTTAAAATAGTCGAGGCTTTCTAAGCGGTACGTTAGCGTGTAGATGTGTAACGTACTTGCAAGACTTGCGGTGGCACGTCGATAGTGGGGCCGATGGTTGAACCGATGGCGGCGGGGGGCATGGGCACAGGGGCTGCCGATGCTCTTTGTTGCTGCTGTTGCTGATGCTGCGGCTGGTGCTGCTGCGACTGCTGCTGTTGCTGTTGTTGCTGCTGCTGCTGCTGCTGCTGCTGCTGCTGCTGCTGTTGCTGCTGCTGCTGGCGAAACTCAGCCTCTCGGCGCTCCTGCTCCTGCAGCTGCTCTCGCATCAGCTGCAGTTTCAGTTGCGTGCGCGACGTAGGCGTCGCTGTCTTGAACGTTGGTGGACTGAAAACCATCCAAATCCAATCGTTCGAATAACAATTTACGGACACTCTTATTCGTATTCTTACTCTTATTCTTTTTCTTATTCTTAGTCATAGTCATAGTCATAGTCATAGTCATAGTCTTAGCCTTAGTTTTAGTTTTTACACTTGTCCAGTTCTAGCAGTCGCTCATGTTTTTGCACATGCTCTTGCTCTTGCTGTACCTCTTGTTTTTGCTCTTGATTTTGTTCTTGCTTTTGCTCTTGCTTTTGCTCTTGCTCTCACTCTCACTCTCACTCTCACTCTCACTCTCACTCTCACTCTCACTCTCACTCTCACTCTCAGTCTGACTCTTTGCTTTACTATTTCCATGTATCTGTCCCGTGTGCCGGGACTGTTTCAAAGAGACGAGTCAGAAATACAACGGTCAACTAGCTATTTTTAAGTATCACTTTAAGGCTGCTATCACATCGCGGACGTTGCATTAGTTTTGCTTGAATTGGAGTAAATTGTTCGTTTAGTTTGTATCGATCGTATATATTTCGATATTATCGACCATTTGGTACCTGACGGATTCGAAAAACCGTTCCGTTTCGTTGCTGTCCGCACGAAAAGGCGACAACTCGATCGGATGGTGATAATACCTGACGCAAGCGATGCAACCGCATCCAAATTGATACTCTGGGAGAGAAGGCAGCCTAAAATCGTCGAGAAATTTTCGAGCGTGTTTGCCCGAAAGCATCGAAACCCGGTTGAAACCGCGTTGGCGTCGCGTTGGCGTCGCACCGCGTCGCACCGCGATAGAAAACATCGAAACGTGCACCCTTGGTCGCGAGAAATTCGGCAAGCGCGACAAGTATCCCGGGAACGTTTCGTCGATGGAATCGGCGAACGCTATCGAAATTCCAAGAGAGGCTGGACACGGACCGTCTGTAACCTTAAGCCAGCTAACCCTCCGGTCGGCAGTGTCGACGTTCGTTCGGAACGAATCGACGGGCGATGAAACTCGCATGTATACATACATACATACGTTAGGTGGTCCCGACGTAGCGAAATATCCATTTCGGCCGATGTCTAAAACACATACCCGATTTGGGAACAAAGCCAAGCGTTGGCTATAAGGAAACCAAAATAGAGAGGTTGTGCAATTTGGACCGAAGTTCGTTCTTTCTTTCTGGACGCGTCTAACGCGTTCCGTAACGCGTCGAGCGATTTTCGCATCTCTCTCGCCTTCCGTGTATTTGTCTTGTGGACACGTTACGTAAGCGACGCGGACCGTGGGACGGCAGACGGATGCGTCTCGTAGAGCAACGATCCGCCTTTCCGTATGCCGTGTTCTTTCGGCTCGTCGCCGCTAGTATTTCGTCGACGAGTCTCGGGTGCGCGCGGATTTCCGACTGCGAACGCCGCGCGCTTCGAGACGCGTTCGAATGGTTAGGAAATTTGAAAAGCTTATCGCGAAAACCGGCTCGACTCCGAAAGCATCCGTTGGACCGCGATATTCGCGTTCCTCGTCGCGCGGCTCGTTCGTCTTGCATTCGCCGGCTGCGCTTCTAGTCCAAGGACGCGATTATATTTAGATCCAATGTTTACGATCGAGGAGAAGGTACATGCCGGTAAAGAACAACGAGACGAACGGCTAAACGGTCCCCTTTCGGCAGACCGTCGGGAACGATAGAAACGATTCGGACTCGAAAGACTCGAACGAAACCGAAGAAGGCACGACACGGCGAGACGAACACGAGTAACGAGTGAGAAGTAAGTTAGTTCTTAAGGACTTGGGAGTAACGAGTAAGCAGCAAAGAGTACGGCGCAAGGAAAAGAGCAAGAGCAAGTGCGGGGATAAGAGCGGGGGCAAGGGCAAGGGCAAGAGAAAGGGGAAGGGAGAAAACCGGTATACTTATGCCGCAACGTGTGGCACGTGGCGCGTGCATACTCGTACGTCGATATATCAGACACGTATGTAGGTCCGATCGGGTCCGTCGACATAGGTTTACCGCGTTTCTCCGTGACGTTAGAGGAGAGACGAACGCACGAACGCACGAACGCACGAACGCACGAACGCACGAACGCACGAACGCACGAACGCACGAACGCACGAACGCACGAACGCACGAACGCACGAACGCACGAACGCACGAACGAACGAACGCACTTAGTATCGGGCAAGTATCGGGTTAGTCTCGATCCAGTACCAGCCTTGCGGTCGTGTGGCCCTCAGCGGCCTCGGCAGGGTGCCGGTGATGGCGGTGGCGTGGGGATTGCTGGGTAGCACCACCGGCGACGGTGTCCTGTCGACGATGGAGGGATCCATCTCGAGGATCATGCGTAGGTCCTCGTCGATACCGATGTGCACGCGCACGCGCCGATGTTCCGCGGGGACAGCTCTTTCCACCGTATCCGCGTGAGATTCTTCGTCGGGCCGTCGAGGCGTCGCGGAACACCTGCCGAGTGTCGTCGCCGAGTCGAGGGAACCGAGGGGTAAACACTCGTTGGTGGCCGTCGGAGGGTCGCGTGCCCGCAGGGACCGCGCGAGAGGCCCTGCAAGACCAGTCGGAGCTGCGAGAGCTGCGAGAGCGGGTGCCGAGAATGCCTGACCCGAACCGCCCGAACTTCTCGCGACGCTCGTCGATCTAGCGCTCCTCGTTTCCGCCGCCGTGCTAGCTCCTATACAGGCATCCCCCGTTTAACACGGATCACTCGCCGTTCACTCGCGATACGTTTTTTCGTTGGTCCAAAGATCTCGAACGAACGTATCGAAGGGCTACTCGGAGAAGAACGAATTCGAGGTCTCTTTCCGCGGGTAAAACCCATTCCCATCTACCTTGCTCGAGAACCGCTCTCGCCGGCATATGAAACGAATATTACGTAAAGTGGCATGTGTTAAACGGGATATACCTGTGCTCGCGAAACTACGCCCGACGTCGTTTATCCGTTCCAGTCGAGACACTAGCTCCTCGAACTCGACGATCTGCCGTGCTGTCTCGGACGCAGATTGCATCGCGTCCGAACGGATCGGGGCGTCGCGACGCTACTAAAAACGCCTTAGTCCTTTAGTCTTTCCCGATCCAAGTCCCTTCCTCTCTTTCTAGCCCGTTCTCTCTCTCACTCTCTCTCTTTCTCTCTCTCTCTCTCTATCTATCTCTCCCTCTCTCTCCCCGATCGCCGATATCTACGACTTTGCTAACCACGCCGAAAAACAGATACATACGTCGCTATGCTCTAAACCTGGATCCTTTGCCCGTCTTCTTTTTCATCATCATCATCTTCTTCTTCTTCTTCTTCTTCTTCTTCTTCTTCTTCTTCTTCTTCTTCTTCTTCTTCTTCTTCTTCTTCTTCTTCTTCTTCTTCTTCTTCTTCATCTTCATCTTCCTCCGCCTTTTCGCCTTCGCCCGCACCTTCTTTATTTCCGTCTCCCTCGACTACTCTTCACCACTGCCCTCGTCTGCGCTCCTTTCCTCTCCTCGCTCGCTCTCCTCGCATCTCCCAGACATCGTATTTTTTACTAGCTTCGGCGCACGCGCATATTATTGTGCGCCGAGAAATACGCGACGCTGTCGCTCGTATCGCGTACCGGCAAAAGTACGACTCGACGAGCGGTACCAAAGGCAAATCGCAGTAATATCAAGTGGACGAGGCGCAACGGGTCGAGAACGAGAAAGGAGGAACGGAAAGATCTTTTGGCTTGTCCAGCTCTCTTTCGCCGTCTCCTCCAGCGTCGACCCGTTCCCCTCAAGCGACTACGAAGGGGAAGCTAAATAAGTAGAACAAGAATCGACACGCGGACACCCGA
Source organism: Mimumesa dahlbomi (assembly GCA_917499265.3). Lineage (NCBI taxonomy): Eukaryota > Metazoa > Arthropoda > Insecta > Hymenoptera > Crabronidae > Mimumesa > Mimumesa dahlbomi. Next base: position 19,376,603 of record OU824115.1, on the reverse strand, counting down.
AGTAGAACTGGAACGCCAGTGATCGGACGTATCAACGTGACTCGGAAAATTTGTCGGAAACGTCGTGTCCGACGGGCAGAATTAAACTTTTGGCCGCGTTCGCTCCGCGCCGTGACAAGCTTGAGCAACAAATTTCAATGGTTACGGTAACGCGGAGAGAGCAACGCTTACCGATCTATGCGTACCTACGTAAGAAACATACGTAAACAACGTTGTCTCGTGGACGATGCGGAAACGTAAATGACAATTAAACGTGCCGCCACCGGCTACGACAGCAAGGTCCGTTGTTTCGAAATAACGCCAAGGCGCGAGATAGAAGCTTTGCGAACCTCTCGGTCCGCTCTATACTACGTACGCGATTCGCCGATGTTGGGCATGCCGTTGCTTTCGCGTAGCTTCGTTCTCCACTTGGAGTTTGGAGAACGGAGAACGGAGAACGGAGAACGGAGAACGGAGAACGGAGAACGGAGAACGGATCCGACCCGTTGGGTCGAGTCGAGTCGAGTGCGGCCGAAAGTGGCCGAACGGCGCAGCGCTAGCGCGGAGGACCGAGGCGAAGCGAAAGCGAGAGCGAGACCGAGAGCGAGACCGAGAGCGAGACCGAGAGCGAGAACGAGAGCGAGAACGAGAGCGAGAGCGACTGCCAGAGCGCATTCACGATCGAGATCAAAATCGATCCAGAGAGCCCGTCGATAGGCGAAACCGCTAGAGGAGGCGGTTCTAGCGTGGAATTTCGCAATTCCGAAAAGTCCGAGTACAAGCAGAAAGAAAAAAGCAAATGCCGTTGATGACCTATACCTCTGGGTGTTCGGCGCCCGACTTTTCAACTCGTAATACATAAAGTCCTGGGCGGGTGTCGAGAGGAACGACAGCGCCTCCTCCAAGTCCAGATCGCTGCTGGCAAAATCGTCCGGGTTCGCATTGTTTCTGATGGTGAGTCTACCTCCTAGTTCGGCATCGTAACGAGATAAATCCTCCCGATGCTTCAGCTCCGCGAGTGCCGCAAGGTCGAAACCCATGTCAATTCCCGACTCGTCCATTTTCGATTCGATAATCGAACGTGTTTGAACCGCGGCACTAAAACGATGCGCTCGTCGCGGCGCGTCGCGACGGCACGCGACTACGCGGAACCAAGCATTCGGTTCGCCACAGCCGCGATCGCGAGGCAGTTTTGCTTTCCAGCGTGGCGCTTCCCCACTGTGAGAGACGCGCGTGTAATCGGTCTGCCGGAGCCGAGAGGAGCCGAGAGGAGCGGAGCGGAGAACAGAGCGAAGCAGCGGCGCGGAGAGGAGAGGAGAGGAGAGGAGAGGGGCGAAGAGGTGTGGAAAGCTACGGTGCGGCGACGAGTGGAGGGGCAGGGGCGAGTGGAGAGGAGCGCAAAGAGGTCTGGCCGATGCCCGATAGGAACGATTCGCTCTTTAAACGATGATCGCGGGTCTTCGCGAAATGCTCTGTCGTCATCGACCAACTGGTAGAAGGAGAAAGGAGTGGAGGGGAGAGGTAGAGCGGGATCTCTATCGCTGCCAATTCGAAGACGTTCCAACGCGTGGATGAATAGAATAGAATAGAATGGGATGGAATGGAAAGGGACGGAATGGAATGGAAGGGAATGGAATAGAATAGTTTTCCCGTGAGAGATATTTCGGCTGCAGATATACTTGCCGCGGATGCCCGCGTCGTCTACGATGAGTCGTGGATCAGCTCCGTCGTTTTGCTTCGCTTGCGACGCAAATATACCAAGACCGAGTCAAACGAGAACTACGAAACTGGCGAACATGCTCCGCGCTGTTCACTTGATTTTCCAATACATACATATGTACGTATGTACATCCCATGCTCGCGGTTCGCAACCGATCGTCTTTGCGCATCTGTTGGCAATCGATCGTTAATAGGAAGCGACCGTTAAACGCGCCACGGGTAGAATCGGTGGACGGGAAATATCGTCCGTTTCCGCGTTCTTTGGTTCGTTTGTTGACGCGTTCGTTCCCGCCAGTCGAGCCCGTTTCACGGGTTTCCTCGGCAACGGGCGCTCCGACTGCAGCCATCTTACGGGATACGCGACAAGTGTTCGGTGCGGTTCGTGCCGCGGTTGCAGCAAGGATCGCGAGCCGGTGCAGGTCCGAAAGAATTTTAATGTCGCAACGAAGGTACGCGCGGCTCGAATATCGCTGAATCGACTGCGACGATTTTCCATGTTTCTATCGCGTGGTAGCTGTTGTCGATGAAACAAATATTTGGATGGCGCAAGCGGCGAAGAATCGCTGAGATCGCTGAGATCGGTGTCCCAAGGTGAGCCGAATCGCGCCGTCCCGAGGGCAGAAGTCGTTCGACGCGAATCCCAATAGAATGCCGATACTCGCGACGAATCCAGTACGACTCGTTTGTATCGCGATAGCGCTATGTGCCGTCGAGGGAGTTCAAGTGCTCGCCAAGGAGAGACGCTTTCCACCGGAAATCGCGGGAAAGCTGGACGACTACTGGCACGCGTACAAGGTAGACCGGCCGCGCTCTAAAAGTACAGACGAGGACGTCTCCTCGCGGACCTCGGGTTCTCTGCTACGCCGACGGTTTCCTTTTGCAGGTCCGTTACAACAAAACTTACGCGGGGAACGTGGAGACGGCTAGAAGAATATCTTGGGAAGAGAACTTGATTGCGATTTACAGACATAATTTAATGGCAGCCGCCGGACACCACGGTTACACTCTACGAGACAATCATATCGCGGATCTCGGGACGCGGCAATACGTACGAGAAATGGTTGGTAGAACGTCCGTAAGAGACTGGAGAGGCGAGCCGCCTCGAATGTTTCGCAGCTGACAATGAGCGCTCGTTTCGATGCAGGTGAAACTGATGCCGAGCCGCAAACGGCGAGTCTCGCAGGAACCGATGCTATCCGCCGTGTTACACGATCCTCGCGACGTCCCGGCGCGTCTGGATTGGCGGCAGCTGGGCTTCCGTACGCCCGTCGAGAATCAACGGGACTGCGGAAGCTGCTACGCGTACTCTATCGCGGGCAGCGTCCAAGGGCAGATCTTCAAACGGACGGGCATGCTGATACCGTTGAGCGAGCAGCAGCTGATCGATTGCAGCACGGTCACGGGGAACCTTGGCTGCCAAGGGGGCTCCCTTAGGAACACCTTGAGATATCTCGAGCGAGCGAAAGGGTTTATGGCTCGTGCCCAGTACCCGTACAAAGGAGAGGTATCGTATGCTTCTTTTTCCTCTTTTCCTCTTTTCCTCTTTACTATTACGAGAACGCTGCTAAACTAGAAAACTGATCGCTGCCCCTCGAATTTACCAGCGAAAGCGGTCGATAAATACATACCTATGTAAATGCGTATGTATGTACATACATACATACGTGCGTACACGGGGTAAGTTTGCCGAGAGATTATCGCAGAGTACGGGGACCTTTAACCCGAGAGAAAAAGAAGAAATATTCCAAACGAAATTTCTCGCTAGGGGATCGAACGAACAAACGAACGAACGAACGAACGAACGAACGAACGAACGAATCGTTACCAGTTCGATCCGGTTTAATTCCCGCTAACGAGCGCAAACATTATCCGGCGGAACGTCCGTCGTCACGTATGCGCTACGCAAAGCGTTATCTCTACCTCGAACCGACTCGATATTACCCCCGCGAGATGACGTAACGTCCTACAAATATTTCGCGTAAAACGGGCGTGCGTCGCGTGCGTCGCGTGCGTCGCGTGCGTTGCGTTCAACGAAATCCACCCTCGGGATCGCAGTTCGCCAATGGATAGGGACTAAGGGATTGCTGAAAAACGCGAATAACGCTGTCGCGGTTTCTTCCCGTTGTCGGCCGCAGCAAGGACAGTGCAAGTTTCAAGTGGATTCGAGCGTGGTGAATATCACGTCGTGGGCAGTGTTACCCGCGAGGGACGAACGAGCGCTGGAAGCAGCGGTGGCTACCGTGGGACCCATAGCCGCTTCGATAAACGCCAGCCCCAAGACCTTCCAGCTCTACCAGTGAGTACATACACTCTCGTTCTCGCTGAATCGCTAAATCGCTCGGAACGACCCCTAAAGCGAAACCGAAATCGATCGTATCTTTGACATGGTTGTCGTCTTGACGAAATGTTCTTCCTTGCATCCGCAGCAACGGAGTCTACGACGACGATCTGTGCAGCTCGGACGCGGTGAACCACGCGGTGCTGATCGTTGGATACACGCCGACCGAATGGATCTTGAAGAACTGGTGGGGACACGGCTGGGGTGAAGCCGGATACATGCGTCTAGCAAAGAACAAGAACCGATGCGGCATTGCCAATTACGCGGCATACGCTAAAGTTTAATATTCCTCCGTAATCCGTTTCGATTGTAATCCCAACGATGCTCGGGAATCGAAGGATTTTCGTTGGATCTCACAGCCCTCCCGTGGCTTGCAGCAATAAAGAAATTCCCTTTACAATTCTCTCTCTTCCCTTGCGAGACCTCGATTCGTCGTGCCCAACAAGTCGTGGCAAGAACGCTTCTGCGTGCGTGCACCGTGAATCAATCGAAAAAATCCTACTACCACACGGTCGTCTATCACTTGTTTTACGATGGTTTCCCGCTCGACTCCTGCCTCTTCGTTCGCGGTACATTCCTACCCGTAGACTATCTGCGTCCAAAAATGAATTTCAAGTTAACCGGGTGGCAATTTCTTCGCTAGTTTCTACGATCCGAGATTCCTCGGGGTTGCCCTAAAAGATTCTTCCCTGGGAGATAAAACGCGACGAAAAACTAAGGAAAATGCGGCAAATAGTATAGCACTGTTACGTATGTATGTATGTACATATGTATTTACATACATACAAACAGCGTCGAATCGTTTCATAGAAACGCCGGGCTCATCGTGGTTCTCGCGGGCCTGCCTCTGGTAGTACATAATAATCGTTCTTAATCGGATCAACCCCGACTGATCCTGATTTACGAACTTTCTCTCCTAGGCTGTCGCACCACCTTTAATCGCCTCTTAATCTTCCCCCCCCCCCCCCTTTTCCAGATCCGTGAGCTGTTCCGAACCTAGCCCAGCCCGAATCGCGAAGCTAACACTGAGATTTCGATGAACACACCTCAAAGGTATCGAGTAAGGCAAAGAGATTAAGAAAATGCTGGAAGATAAAGCCGTTAAGCGCGGCCGTGGTGTACGCACGGCTACCTCGTTTTACGCCACACGCGAACCTTGACACAGCCGTTTTTTCGTAAATATGTTTCGGTACGTTCCGAGGCTTCCGGATGTCGGACGAGTCAGGGAGAAGACCGCGCGAAAGTGCGAGGACCGAAGCAGCGCGTTTGAAAACATCGACTACGCCGATAACCCTGAGCAGATTAAAAGATCGATCGTGGCGAGAAAGAACGGTGTACGACGTACGTCGTGCCGTGCGACAGTATTGCGTACGTGCCGAATAGTTGGCCAGAGAGAGAGAGAGAGAGAGAGAGAGACAGTAAAACGATAGGAAAAACACGAGAGTCGAAAACCCCTTTCTCCTTTCGTTCTGTTATCGGTTTCTCGCGTCCGTCTCGTTGCCTGCCTTCGTCTTTATTCCCGCTTTTACGTTCGCGCTTTTATTCCGCTCCGTACAGCACGTTTCCAGACTCCCGGATAAAGCACTGCTCGCGGAAAGGTGGCTAACGTTTTCTCGGATATTTCGGCTAGCTTCCGTTTCCGTCGAAAGAGTTGGAATTCAAAGGACTCGGCTGCTGTCTGGCGAATCTGGAAACGTCCCGAGCACTCCTGCCGATTAACATTTACTCCACTCGTCCGGGAGACGAAACACAAAGTCGGAGATTCGAGGGGAACCTTCGTTCGAAAGAGCGTGTAACTCGTTTCGCGCCACGTTTCGATCATCCTCGGAAGCGGTACTTTGATCGGCCTTGAATCCGAGAAGCGAACTATCGTTCTTCCCCGATAACTCCTATCTCGCACTGCCACCACTGGAGGCTAACTTTCGACGAGGTAAATATTTATCGAAAGGACTGCTACGCTTGTCTGGTAAAACTCTGAATCGGATCGTATGGCTAACGAGGAAACTTTGGTTCGTTTCCTATTTAGGAAGTCTCCATTCACCTAGGTTTCTTTCTAATCGGGTGCCACTTTATCTTTCGATGAAACGAAAAACTTTCGTATACGCGGTAGCTACGGTAATACGGTAGCCGTAAAATATCGATGGAATTCGTTTACCGATAGTCCGGTGATGAAGCGACGGATTGGCATGGATCCCGGTTGACACGTCCACACCTAGTTTTCAAAGAAGAAGCCAGTTTTGGCCACGAGCAGAAACGAAACGAATATCGATAGAGCAAAGTGGAGTAGAGTGGAATAGAGTAGAGTGGAGTGGAGTGGAGTCGAGTGGAGTCGAGTGGAGTCGAGTGGAGTGGCGTGGAGTGGAACGGCGATGAGCGGAGAGAAGCGCAGAGGAGCGGAGAGGAGCGGAGAGGAGCGGAGAGGAGCGATGAGGAGAGAATAGGAGGAAGGGGCGGCAACGAAGAAAGGCATGTTCGCGGCGCGTGGTTGTAACCGATGCGACGATATCAGTCCGATTCGTAGCGGCCGGTCCAATCCGCGCGGTGGCCCCGCGCGCGGAGCAAAGTTCACGAGAGGAAACTACATGACTGGACCATCGAAACGGTACATCTGCAGTACTAGCGAACCCGCTGCCGCAGTCGACGAATCCACTCGAATCAAACTAAATCTAAATCGTCCCGGCAAACTGGGACATCCGCGAAAAGCGACGGTAGGAATCCGCTGTTCTCGCGAACCCGACGATCGTCGATCTTCGAGTAGTTCCGAAGATCGTGCAACGCGTGAAAACATTTGATCCGTTAGACGACGGTAGTCAGCGATCGAGAAAGTGAGAGCAGCAGAAATACTTGGATGTGTGGCAAGTTTCGAACGGTCGAGCCGTTGCGCTTTCCAACGCCTGTGTCTAAGTGCTACGAGGTGGATCCAGGCTGGAAAATTACGTTTCCTCGCGGGGAGAGAACGAATAACATCGATATGTCGATGGGACGGACAGTAAACCTAACGGAAATATTTTAACCGATCACGGAACGAACGGTCGAACCGGCGCGACGACGGCGGCGGCGGCGGCGACGGCGGCGACGGCGGCGGCAGGTTGGATCGACACGAGCGAATCGATGTTAAATTCGATGAAAGTTTGTCCGGTATCTATTGTCGATGAGTCGCGAGCCAACCAGGAAGCATTTCGAAAGTGATTCGGAAAGAAAAAGGGCTATCGCTGAAATATTGGATACCCGTCTAGTCGGTTCGCAACTACCAAAGAATGAAGTCGTTCGGTTTCGTCCTTGCTGTTTCTCTCGTGATACTCGACGATCGAGTGCAGGCTATGTGGCCGAAGGTGTCGAATCCTTTATCGAGTGCCTGGTGGCCGTTCTATCCGGGACCATCGAGTTCCTCCGGTTCTCTCGAAGAAAATTGCGCGGGATGCGCGCAGAACAAGGTCGCGGCGATCGATCCCGATCCCATTCTCACGGAGCTGAGGGTCGAGTACGTCAAACAGCAGATTCTGAAGAAGCTGCGACTGTCGAAGCCACCCTCGATATCGATGTCACTCTCGACCTTGCCGAAGCCCCTGATAAACGGTCATGTGCTCGAACTTCGACCCGGAGCGCCGCTCGAGCCGGAAAAATCGGCCGACAGCTTTTACGGGAAAACCGATCAGATCGTTGTTTTTCCGAACGAAGGTCAGTGTCTCTACCGGACGTTCGTCCAGCTTCTTTTCCGTTTACTAGCCGATGCGTACCACCGACTCTCTAACGATCGCTCGCGTTATCTTAAAGACCCTGTCGTTCCGACTAATCACGGACGTTGTTTCCTCCTTTCGGTGGTGATAACGATAACGCTGTCTTGTATGTGCATACATAGCTACGTAGATACGCGTGCCTATGATTGGTGGACGTAGAAATTTCGAACCGCGATAGTTTGATACGGAGGGAGCGACCGCTTCGAAAGATCGGACCCCGGTCTTCCGTCGACTTCGCGCGGAAGATCCGCTGGATCCGTTATTACTGCGCCTGGACGATGGATTCCCGCGATACGCGGAACGTTTCGACTTGAATTCTTCTCCAATCGGGAAGCGTTATGTACCGCCAAACGTCCACGTCCCGCGCACGTGAGGTCTTTCTCGTCGACTTCGCGACTTTCGACCTTTCGACTCGGGACAGCGCACCAAATACGCGCGGTCGGCGTGTTTCCAAACGTTTGCTTCCCCATTCTCAGCTTCTCCGTAAAGTTTGCTCGGGCTGGTATTAAACGTAACGAGTCCGCGGACGTTGATAAAGCACGTCGACTTGAATTTTACCTGGCATTACTTCAACGCTCCGAACTGTTCAAATTAAACGTTCAAATTAATCCAAGTTCCACCGGGTTTCGATTCGACGATCACTTTCGTTCGGTTGTACATACACATCGATGGTTACGTACGTTGAACGACCCAAGCCGTGATTGGCCGTGATTGACCCTCATCATCGTGCGTAAACTTTCGTTTGCCGCGAAATATATTCGCCCTACGTTCCGGCTTTTCAGATTTACATTTTCACTAGACTCGAGTACACCGTGGTAAAATTGAAATTCATGCTCTCGGCCGTGCGTCGTTCGAGTAGCCCGTGCTGCCCGTTTCAGTCCGTTTCAGCCCGTTTCAGCCCGATGACGCTTGACAAAGCCCGACATAGTCCGACCTCTGAAATACTGCGAAACGAAGAACAGCTACGAGCAGGTTGAAACCGGTCTCGTAGATACCACCGCTCGTTCATTTCCAGGAAAACCGTGTTAATTACGTAATATTCATGCCGATGAAGAGAAAAGCGCAAGGGAGGAGAAGTAAAAGTAACGGACGATTTCTCTAGATGACTTTTCACGTAAATACGTTTAGCGTAGATATTCCTGTGTTTCGGAGGGTCTACGATCGTGAGAAATGTAATCGGTCGGATGAACGAACGAACGAACGAACGAAACGAAAAGAAAAGTAAACTATAGCGGCGGCGAGGGGGAATCGGATGGAATGTCGGATATAAAGGGCGAGTACAGACGAGGTCCGAGTAAACGAGATCTGGTTAACGATTGCAGGTGTGGCGGACTCGAAGAAGTGTCGGCAGAGCTCGAATCATTTGACGGGGTTCAATCCCGCGGCCTGTTTCACGTTTTACTTGCCGAACGAGATGCAGTTCGTCGACGTGACCTCGGCTCAGCTATGGTTCTACAAGGAGTACGATGAAAACGACGACCTGAATCAGACGTTCGTTCTCTCGGAGCTGGATCATTGGGATCTGGGTGGAAGCTTCGAAAAGAACACCGTCATGGCAATCTTCGAGACCGATATCGGAGGTAGGTAAATCGACGAGCTCGGAGAGAAATCTCAACTACCGTTCGTTACGAATTCGCGTGCGCTTCTGCATAAAGATTTCTCCCGGCACGGGTTGAATTGCTTCAACCTACATACGTGTACTATTCCTTTAGCCTACTTTACTATCCACGCGCGCAAACAAATAAGGGACGAAAGCGGGGTGGGGTTCGGGGGTGGAGGAGGGGGAGGGGGGAAGCGGTTCTTTTTATCCATGTATGTCTGTACGTATGCGTGTACATAGTTTCCCAGCAAAATTCCTATCGATTCTCATTTAGGAGCGACGAAGAAGAACCTCGAGAGCGCAGAAAGTCGATTCGAAATACCAAACGGAAAAGGTCCATATGGCGAAGCGGAATTAAACGCCGATAATAGCCTTTCTGTATCTGTTGACTGTCGGTAAGGACTTTAGACTTTAGGAACGGTATGTCGAGAAAAATACATCGCTTTGCGAGATATTGGCATATCGTGCCACTGAAAGGCCACGTCGTCGTAAAACGGTATAAATACGATTTATTGCGAGTGGTCGGTGTATTCGGCGTATTCGGCGTATTCGGCGCATTCCGCGTATTCGACGAATTCGACGTATTCGAGGAAACACCATGTGCGAGATACGAAGTATGAAATACTCAAATACGAAACACGTGTGGCAGCAGAGTCAGCGGTAACGACAGTCGGTGTTGTAAGCTCGAATCGAATAAAACAGCTTGTAATCGACGAATACGAAAGTTGGTTTTGATGGCTAGCGCGATCGAATATGCTCGACCAGTACGAGTCGTCATCCGTAGGAACTTAAGTTTATTAGCGAAGAATAGAGCTATAGAATATAAACTCGGACGATTCGTAACGAACCAGACCTATCGAACATCCGGAATCGATTCCTTGAAACTTTGTCCAGGAACCGCGCGAGTTTCACCCGAAACGGGCAATGTCGATCTAAACGGCGAACGATTCGTTTTTCAGAGGGGTGGGTGAAAGGCGACGTCAGCTTCACTTTACGAAAATGGGTAGAGAACGGTCGTCTGAACCACGCGATACAGATCGCGTGCAGTACATGCTCGATGGATCGCGACACCGCTCCCGTCTCCGTGGAGCAAACATCGAAGCCGTTCCTGGTGATACATACGGCACCGCTGCCGCAAAAGAACCGGCCGAAACGGAACTCGAATTGCCTGCCGGAGATGAAGGAGTGCTGCCGGGACGAGCTCTACATCAATTTCGAGGACATTGGTTGGAGCGATTGGATACTGCACCCCAGCGGCTACCACGCGTACTTTTGCAGAGGGACCTGTTCGTCGGCGGCGTCGCTGACCATTACGGGATCGCCGTACAACAACGTCATCAGGGTGAGTATCCGCAAACATCCGCGGTACTTGTATTCTTTGCGATATTTCCCTTCTAATCGCCCGAAGAAACGATTACGCGAAATTAGCCGATATCATGATCCCTCGATCGATTCTTCTCTTTTCAGAGATTGTTGGCCAGAAGCGGTAACGTGCTTCATCGTAAAAGCGAGATAGTTCCATGCTGCTCTCCTACGCAACTCTCGCCCATTCAGCTGCTCTACGTCGATTCGAACAACACGATCACGCAGAAAACATTGCCGAACATGGTCGTCGAAGCATGCGGTTGCATGTAAATCGCGTAATTCCCCTCGGTGTTTCGCGATGTCGATGAGAGAAAACGATTCGACTCTCCTCCATTCTCGCGCCAACAACGAACGTGTCGATATGTCGTCTATGCAGGTACGCGGCCGGGGATGTTAAAAAGCTCGCATCTTCAAAGTCTCGAAACTTCGAAGCGAACAAATGTCCAGCCGTTGGAATTTCACAGTTACAGAAACTTCGACACTTATTGTTAGACACTGTAAACCGTTGGAATTCGATTATAAATCTGCTTTTTAACATCGTGTGAGCGTTCGATTGTTTCCGAAGAGAAGGAGAGACGTTCATGCATACATGCAACTCAAACTCGTTTTCGACGACTAGCCGACTAGCCGACTAGCCGCGATTAACGCGTCGGTCAAACGCATGTTCTACGATCGACGTTCGTTCCGCTTGGTAGGTGGTAGGTGGTAGGTGTTTCAACGTTACCGGGGGACCGCGGTCGGGGATATACATAGGTTTCGCGCTCGTCCTGATTTCGCACGTTTTTCTTCGGAATAGAAGAGATTCACCAGTCCACCGTTGCCGGAGCTAACGCTAAGCCGGCGTGCCGGTGAACGATTTCTCTTTGACACGTTGGAATTTCAAACGAGCCGGAACGTTGTCTACGGTCTATACAACGTATAACGAAACACCGATTAATCATTTTGCTGCGTGGATGTGTAGTCTTGTCGAAACACGAGGGCCAGTTGAAACGAATCGGGTACGTGAAATCGATTGGTAGACCTAAACAGACGTATAGACGTATACATATGTAGACCCATAGACGTATAGACGTGTAGACGTGTAGACGCATAGAAAACCAAAGCAGTATTTTTTCTAGCTACGTTTTTAACGTTAATCTGAAGAGTCGTTTCCTTGCGGTAGCTCTTCGTTATTTAATCGATTCGAACGATGCGTGACACGGTATCGTCTCTGAACGAGAGGATTTATTTATTTTCAAATAGTGGAATGTGCCGGCACTCTTTTCCAAAAGCTGGACGCTACGTACTTCGTAACGCTCGATAAACTTTTCCCATACTCGCTCGCGGAGTAAATTCGTCTCTCTCGGTCCCTCCCTCGCTGCCATACAGATATATCATTCGTGTTTTGCTACGTCGCTGCAAATGAATTTCCTGGAGCGCTTCCTTCCTCTGCTTTTCCGTGCCGGAGACAGACCGAGCCGAAGGAAACCGAAAACGAACAGCAGAAAGAGCAATAGCGGCACCGGAACAAGCAAAAACTAACAAGGAAAACAGAAGAGATAGGTCGTATAAAAGAAAAGGAAGCGGTACTCTGAGAAAGGGGAAAAAGAACGCAAGGAAGGAAGAAGAATATGGTATAGGAAACTAGGCGGGACTAAGAGAGCGCGGAGAAAACAGAAGGAAGATCTGTGCAGAGAGTGAGAGGGGCGGGGGTGAGGGGGGGGGGGGGGGGGGAGAATGAGACAATTTTGATGATTAGAAATAGAAGACAAGAAATTTTGGCGAAGATTTTCAGGATTAAAATTAATGCCAGTAATTGAACGACTTTCGAGGCGGGTGTTAATCGAACGCACCAAATACAGCAATGAAAATAAGCGAGATACACGATTATTGAAAAAAAAGTGAAGCAAGTCGCAGATTTCTTTCCAAGTATCGCATTTCGTATCCCCGTGTCACGTCGCCGAAGCGCAACAATAGGCACCGTTAAGCTGACGTACGACGAAGCGAATTAATTGCTTTCAATTGACATTACGTTTCAATCGTGCTGACTGCCACGATCCGCGACGTTCGAAAGGAGAGGATAAAGAAAAGGTTCCTTCGAGGAACGAGAAATAGAAAGAGATAAAGAGAGAGAGAGAGAGAGACAGAGGGAGAAGAAGAAGAAGAACGTGAGTGGATCAAAGCATCGTTTCTATGTTGCGCTCCAAAGTCCGTCGATTACCGTAATTAAGCATGTGATTGAGATGAGAGAAATGAAAACACTGCACTGACAAACGATAAAACGGTGACACGTGACACGACTCCGGTATCAACGAGTAACATCGTCTTGACCTTTTCACTCACTCCGCATCCGTCGAATAAAGTAATAAACATCATCAAATTCCGTGGACGGAGGAATTTCTACAGGTTCATCTTGAACTCTTTCCAAACTATAAATTCGACATTTCTCTAGAATCTGTTTACCGTTTTCGTGTCACGATCGTTCTTACCGACTCATCTCTGAAATCGATTGTAGCGCCGATAACGATAACACTAGGAATTACAATTCGCTTCAATTCTGACGCGGATAACACGGGTAACTGCGACAAACGACTTCGACGAATTCCTGGCCCGACTTTCTGTCAAATTCTGATGTTAGGTATGTACTACGGTCCAATTTGTCTGTAGATCGAATTTTATCGAATGAAATACATTTTTATATAGAAAGAAATTCGAAAACAGATGCGATACCGTATGTGTAACATTCCATTCGCGACTCTTTGACGCTTCCGTAACAAGAGACGTATACATCTTTCCATACATGAAAATATGAATATTATTATGGTAGAAAAAATTTCTATCGAGTAATATTATCTCCCTACAATGATAAATAAATAATTTATTGTCTATCTATGCCCAGAGTCAAACAATCGTTTCCCTGCCTATAAGAAGTGAACAAGCACGTTTATTAGTCTTTGTGTATACTAAATATTAAAGCTGAAACAATTGTCACCTTTAAAAGTTACACGCGCATGCGCTTCCGGTTAAACGGACGCGAATTACGTGCAGTCCGCTCAGGGCCGCCAGGTTTAGGTCTCGTGCTTCGGATTGCTTTGTACAGAGCTTCGGTCGGAGCTAGACGAGGCAGGTAAGGTCCGGTGGCATCGTTATGAGGCACGATCAAACAAATTCTTTCGTATATTTATAGATAAACCGCACGTCTATTTACTTGTTTCCATTAGCTCGTGGCGATTGTGGGGTCCGACAGTTGAAGCCAGTTGAAGCAAAACTCGACCGAATTCGAGTTAGCTAAAGGAAATCGTTGTCTTCGGATCGACTCGTTTATCGGTGGAATTGCTGGGAGTGTGGAGAAAGTAGAATGTCTTGAATCGGGAAAGCCGTAGGTGCCCGTTTTGGGGCGTATGAAGAACGCATAATTCTCAAGGTTATTATTACGATAACAGAAAATAAAAGAAACGTGCAATGTTGTCGGAGGTCGACGTATTCATCAGCAATTACACTCTGGTCGATCCTGATATATACCAACTTTGGGTCGATGGACATTCTTGTAAGTTTCAATGAAAAATGGAAGTACTACGTACTGTGGGAAGATTAGTCAAATTTATCGTTGACTCTGATAACTATGTACACATGACACGTTCCGATGTAACTCTGACAGAGAAATATATTTGATAGCAAGCGACGCAGTTAACATATTGCATCAAAGAGGAATATGTCAACAAACGAATGCCCCGATAGAATTAGTCGCATCCGACATATTGGACCATTACCGGACCTATGCTCTTCTTGAAAAGTTACTCCACGTGCCTACAAAACTAGCTAGCGAACAGCTCGCGTTCCAGATAGAGCCACAGACCAGTCAAATGCTTATCGAAATGTAAGGAAAAGTCTTATGTGTTATGCAAAACTTATACATCTTCGCTACATACACGTTTCGTCTGCCACCAGGTATTACGAATTCAATGACGTCGTGGTCAGGGAATTGTTAGGTAAGAAGCTCACATCCAAGAGTAGGAAAGACATGGACGAAGTGTCCGAAAAGACAGGTGTCACTTTAAAGAGCTGTCGTAGACAATACGACAACGTTAAGAGGGTATTTAAGGTCGTGGAAGACTTGCCAGGTTCTTTAACAGCGAATATAAAGCAGCAGTTCTTACTCTCTGAAGATCTTGCCAAGTAATTACCAGAAACTTTGTAACAACGCACGTAACTCGACTTATAGCCAAAATAACGTACTAGTGCGTTTCGAACGCAGGCGTTACGCAGCCGTGGTATTCATAGCGTGCCTCCGATTCGAAATGAACAAAAGGAAGCTTCAATTTTTAACGTTCCCGGACCTTTATCATTGCGCCAACAGCATGATGGCGTCGTGGACTTACCGCTGCGATGGCTCCGAATACTTCGACACAGATCTGGACAGAGAATTTCTCTTAGAGTTGTCTGAATGCAGAGTACTACTGGAAAACGACAAGCATCATAAACAGTATGGCATCACTAAATAATTCCGCTTCTCTTTTATCCTTCTACATTTCATAAAGGCGTACTTTCTAGCTTAGTATGTTTCAAGCTTAAACCCATGTTACTGGAACGCTCGTATCAAGAAGTCGACGCGAATTTTCGATCGTACTCCAGGGCGATATTGGGAATAGGATGTAATTTACATAGGAGCAGAGACTTAAGGTTTTTCTTCTTGGAATTGGTAGAAAGGTGTATAGAACCGTGGCGTCAGGTCAACTGGACGCATGCAGATCTCCGGAATTTCTTATCGGTTTACACTCAATGCGCTCTCGATATGGATGTACTTAGGTACGCGATACAAACGACTGATATGCATACGGAATTGCTTGATGCGAAAGTACATTCCTTAAAATAAAGATTTACGATTTTTTCCAGGGAAAGCAAATTACGGGACGCGTTTGAACGTTACATGACCGTTGTTACATGTTGCCTGCTACGTATGTACCATACGTGACTATTACTAGACGAAGACAATGCAAAAGGTGATGCAAAAGACAATCGAATCGACTAACGAGTGCAAGTGGAACAAGTCAGGGTAGCCCGGTCGGATAAAAATCGGTTCCCTTCGTGAAATTGTATAAGGCAATTTATTAATCTTTAGTAATAAATAATTAATAAACAAATGCAGCATATTTATGCGCTTATTCCGTACCAGACGAGAATTTACATGTTACATTTTTTACAGTGATCGAACGAATTTTCAAGGACAATGCCAACGAGAAAACCTTCAAATGAGAGAACGCAATCACTAATCGTATCTGTATGTATGGCAGTAGGTAGGTCGATGTTTCATCTTTCATATCGTCGTGTTCTCTCGTAAGCAAGGTTCGCTATGTTTTTTACCTTTCGCTCGAATACCGAATACTCGCAGTGCTTAGATTCTGATTTTCGACACGTTGTAGATGTACACTCTGGTATATACACGGTGCTGTTGTACGAAATTATTACAGAAACGTAGTTCAACAACGAACACAACTACGTCAGCTGCGAACTTTTCGCTGGACCAGTTAAACAATTCTATCCTAAAAAACTTATAACCGTTAAACTTTTGTACTCACTGTCCTCTATTTATGCGCTAATCAATAAACGGTCTGAAGAACGCATTGAACGGGCTAAAAAGATTAGGGGACCTACGGAAGAGGTTCGCGTGTACGAGTAATATAATTCAACCTAATAATCTGTACAGTTTGTTACTGTATCAATCCGAGTACTTTGTTTACTGCAAAGACTATGTCGGCGGTTTGCGGCAGGGCTGAAATCTCTAGCGTTTTGGCGTATGGCATTGGCGTGTCGACCCCGGTGACGCGCACAATCGGCGCGTCAAGATGATAGAAGGCCTCGCCTGAAAATTAAAATGTAATCAGAACTAGCATACATTTGTTTTAACCAAGTCCAGTGCACTTACTTTCGGAAATTCTAGCACTGATTTCCGATCCAATGCCACACTGTGGCCAACCCTGTTCGACGGTTAAGATATGATTCGTTTTTACTACCGACTGTATGATCGTGTCCAAATCCAATGGTCTGAGTGACCGTAGATTTATCACTTCCGCCTCAATCCCTTTGCCAGCGAGTTCGTTGGCCGCTTCTAGAGCCTGCTCTACAGCCTTGGAATGTGCCACAAGTGTAACGTGTTGTCCAACCCGTTCTACTTTAGCTTTTCCAATCGGTACGACAAAGTCCTTTGACAGAGCTTGGTCAGACATAGGATACTGGATGCCGTACAATATTTCATTCTCCAACACTACAACTGGATCTGGGTCCCGAATGGCGGCCTTTAAGAGGCCTTTCGCGTCCTCGCTGTTGTAAGGAGATACTACTTTTAAACCTGGACAGTGACTATACCAAGCACCGAAACACTGAGAGTGTTGAGCTCCTACACCCGCCGCGGCGCCATTCGGACCTCGAAATACAACAGGCACGTTTACCTTGCCCGCAGACATGTAGAACGTTTTGGCAGCAGAGTTTATTATCTGATCGATGGCTTGCATAGAGAAGTTGAACGTCATGAACTCGCAGACTGGGCGTAGTCCGGCCTGAAAATTTTAAACCAGGCACGTGTCTTATGATGATAGCGAACGAATGGATCTTTAAAATCCATTCCATTATTTTATGCTTTTGTTAATAGGTAGGAAAACATTGCTTATGAGGTATGCTTATTTGTGATCCATATGGTTCTGTAACCAGTCGTTTCGGAGCACATTGAGACATATTTCTATATATTTTTACGTACCATGGCAGCTCCAACTGCAATACCAGTGAATCCAGATTCTGTGATCGGGGTGTCAATGACACGCTTGTCGCCATACTTCTTCCACAGTCCTCTGGACACTTTATAGGCTCCATCGTACAACGCCACTTCCTCTCCCATTATGAACACTCTTTCGTCTCTTTCCATCTCCTCGTCCAGTGCAGAGTTCAAAGCATCTCGCACGGTCATCTGTCAATAAGTCGATCGACAAAAACCGAATTGTATCATTTCTACATGAATCCACCTGGCAGAAGTTGTACAAGGTTCGCAAATTTATTGTTATTAAGGATTGCGCGAGACATCGCGAAATGATTGAAAGCGTTGTCGAGTGACCTTTACTGCCCTTCAAAATGGAACGCGTCGAGAATATTTTCGCGCGAAAAGGAAGGACGTCAGGCAGCAAACAAAAGGAGGTCGAAAACGATTCGATGTTTCGTAGTTTTATAATATATCACGCAAAACGAGAGGAAACCGATCATTGAGGTTCAAACTATCCATTCGTTATTCAAGGATGACGAGGTTATGTTATGTTATGTTATACAGTTTCACTCCTCTGCATCGATAGACTTTGTTTCCATTTTCAACGTATCAAGCTCCTACTATGTGAAATCTTTGTGATTCAAAATCTTTAGAATAATCAGAAACAACCCGTGTCTCCTAAGCGAATAAAGAATAAAAGAAAGCCGAACACTTACTTGCTGCGCGGACACCCATTTCGACGTGGAAAATGACCGCTGGCCGATCCTTCTCACGACAGACTAGAAATGATGGAATGATCAAACTAGTAGAAAACTAGACTCTCATCTGTTTTGGATTCTTGTCATGTACATTCTCTAGAATATCGTTGTTTACGTATCGCGGGATCGTGTTCGCGTATATTTACCGTAAGCATCGTAGGCCGTCAATTGTACGAATGACAATTCTCGAATCGAAACGATAATAATCCTGTGTAATCGATGTCGCAGCTGTGACTTCGTCCCTTCTTATCTCTGTCTATCCCAGGAGACCTCTAATTCGTGGTTTTATAATATGAAACTCTGTTCGCGAAAGATATTAGCCAACACCAAGGTCGATGGGCATCGATGATTCGGTAGACGAGCTCTTATGAAATTCGCTATATACATATATACATATATAGTACATATATGCATACAGTAATGAACATGCGAGTGTGGGTTATCTATAGTACTATTCATATATCCATATTGTTAAATTATGCTGAAAGATATGACAACTGCTGACTATTTCGAAAAAAATGACTACCCGTTTTATCTGTCTATCAACAATCCATCATTCCTTTTGGTAGCAAGGGAAGAGCAGTAACTTTTTCTGTGCAACTGTTTGACACGAAAATTGAACATCGATGCTCTTATATCTGCTTATATCAGAACCGTCTAGAGCCCCCAACATCGGCGACACCGAAAAGCATGCGGCTGCACGGTCTATTCAATACCTCGTCTGTGGTGCAGGAATGCTTAAACAGGTAAGGTAACTGCTCCGCTGTACCGACCGACGTGAAGTTGCCGCTATCGCTACACGATACTGGTTCACTCTGTCAATGTAGGGCAATGTAGGGCCACAGACGAGGTATTGGACCTCGTCTGTGCATATATACTATGCATGATAAACGAACGTTGCCGTTCACCACTAGAGGATGCGTAGCATCGTCTTCGCGTATTGCGAATTTGTTGGACCACGTTGGTCCAGGCATACTCCTGAACACACTCGTAGAAATCTGAACGCACCTGATATCGCCCTAATAGACTGCTGTCAACTGGCCGCTAACCTCAGTGTACCAATCTACTTCAGTTTGCGGACCCTGGGTGTGTCGCATTAATTGTACGCGGTTAGTTTCACATATTCTGGCATCAAGTATTTTTAATCCGCAAAATTCTTGTTCGATTTTACATTTTCAAGTTAACGCAGATTCTACAATTATTCGCGTTGAAGAATATTTTCTAATATGTTCTGCTCGTTATCTTATTTCAATACTCCTTTATGAACAATCTAACCCCTCGCCCGACTTCGGCGAACCGGCTTTACAAATTTCGATTTCATCGACGTCGGATACTTACCGGTTTTTTTACTATGTCAAGTTAATCGCCAATAGCATATATTTCGGTCCGTCGGATTCGTTTGTCCGAAATTAATAATATGAACGATTCGCACTGCTTTACGCGTTGTTATTCCGATGCTTTTATTTACAGACTTTAAGAAGCGCATACAAACGAGTTGAAATGTTAAACGAAAATAATATAAGGGAGATATAGGAATAGAACAGAAATCCATTAAGGATACGTAAGTAAGGGTAAATGTTTACTTTGTTAATGTTGCACGTTCGGTCTGATTTTATACCCGAGTGGTATACTACATGACTGGGATCTATATTTCCCGTGCCCGTATAGCGGAGAATACCATTGAACCTACACGATGAGCATGATGGGCTGCGACGTCCAGGGCTCTCTAAGAGAGGCCCTATACGAGACGTTAACTGGAATTTTGTCTCCTCATCGAGAAACACGTCAAGCTGCTGAACAGAGAATTCAGGCGTTAGAAGTCACAGAGGAATTTGGTATACATTTAACAGAATTTGTGGTGGATCCCAATGGTCATTTACCAATCAGACAGTTAGCCTCTGTATTATTAAAGCAGTACGTCGAAACGCATTGGTGTTCGTCTGCTGAAAAGTTTAGGCCACCCGAGTTGAAACATACGACAAAGCAGAGGATTAAGGAGTTACTGCCACTCGGCCTTCGGGAGTCTATCAGTAAGGTAAATCCATTGATAGTCATTTCAGTTTTGTAGGTCTGAATCGTTGATGGTGGGCACTGCCGGGGTTTCTTTCAGGTGCGTATCGCGGTAGCTTACGCGACGTCAGCCATCGCGCATTGGGATTGGCCAGAAAACTGGCCCGGTCTGTTCGATATACTCGTCAATTGTCTAAGCGGAGAAAACAAATGCGCGGTACACGGTGCGATGCGAGTACTGACAGAGTTCACCCGCGACCTCACCGATACGCAATTGCCTAACGTAGGGCCGGTCATACTTCAAGAAATGTACAGGATATTCCAAAGTGAAAATGTTAGTTTTCTTCTGTATGCCGGACACGTTTGTCTGCCGTTTAAACGACGTACTAACGTTATTATTTATGAGCAGTATTCCATAAGGACTCGGGGTCGCGCCGTCGAGATCTTCACCACGATCACAACGCTAGTCGCCGCCACGGAAATATATCAGAAAGGCTTCACTGAACAGTACCTGCAGCCAGTTATTCCAATGTTTTGCGACAAGTTCGTTCAGTGTTTGCGAGTGCCGGATGGTCCGACAAGCGATAGCGGGCTTAAAACGGACGTTATCAAAGCCATAACCTGCCTCGTTACAAGACTACCCAAATACGTATCGAGCTTTTTGCCCCAGATGCTGCCACCCGTTTGGGATACGTTGACGCAAAGCGCCAAGATTTATCAAGAAGGTACCGTAAACGGGGATGTAGACGCCAATGATATGGAAGTGGATTCGGATGGTACGTCTTTGAGCGTTTAATCGATGAAAACTTATCCGCCTTTTTTAAAGAATCTCATCTTCTTTCCATTAGGCGAAATAATTAATTTCAACAATCTGATCATCGCTATGTTCGAGTTCATTCTTTCGATCGTAGATCGGAAACGATTTTCAAATTTATTAGACAATTTATTACAAGAGGTGATGTATTATTTGATAATCTTTATGCAAATCACCGACGATCAAATCGAACTGTGGACCACTAATCCCAATCAGTTTGTCGAAGAGAACGATCAATCTGTGTTTGCGTATAACGTTCGTATATCTGCGCAAGAACTCCTGACGGTAAACATGTCCCCTAATCGGGAACGTAACAATAAGTCATAGTTACTCGTATGCATCAGTCGATATATATCGTAGCATAATCTGTAGGCTCTCGTAAGTCATTTCGAAGAGAAAGCTGTGAACGGACTTTGCGAAGTTATCACGCGCCACATCGAATCAACGAACAGATTACAGGCGGGTCAGGCGGCCGGCGAGAACAGCGATACGCGTTGGAAGTTGCGCGAATCTTGTATATTCGCGTTAAGTATAACTAGAGACGCAGTCGTGGAGAAACAACAGGCGGGCCTGCTGCAATTCGATATGGTCAGGTTTCTCGACACGATCGTTCTGGCTACGTTAAACGATTCAGGTATCGTCGTTATGCAGACTTTCGTCCATTCTTCCGCGATCACGTACGAAACTGTCCTACTATGTACGCATCGTTTAGGGGCACCTCCGTTGCTGCTGGGCCGTTGTCTGTGTATCGGTGGACGGTACGCGCGGATAATGCCGCCGGAGATGAGTTCGCGGTTTCTCGAGGCAACGGTAAACGGACTACAAGAGAATCAACCAGCCTGCATACGTATCAGCGCAGTGAAGGCGGTGTACTGGTTCTGCGAAGCGTCCACTACGGAGGGAAACAGCGCTATCCTACACTTGCCTAACATATTTCAAGGACTCTTTAAATTAGCTGGTCAACCGTCCACCGAGGTCTTGACCCTGGTTTTGGAAACATTTCAAGTATTGGTGTCGGTAATATCGAAATTTCATCGGTTCATCGTCGTGCGATGCCAAGTATCGTTAACATCGCGATTCCAATGTATATATCGATTTTTTACTTTCGCAGTTGGACAAAGCGTTCATCGCGTCGGTGGAAAATAAAATTTGCCCACTGACGATAGCGGTGTTTCTCAAGTTTTACAGCGATCCAACGATTTTGGACATATGTCAGGATATATTCAAAGAATTAACGAAGAATCCGGACTGCATAGGTCCTCTACAAGCACGCTTAATACCGACGTTGACAAGTATGATGGCCGTCGCTCCTATGGACAAATCGCAAGACGGTACATGATCTCTTTTTGCCATCGTCCGTTTCGAAACGTTACGTGCGCGTTTCGTAGGTGAATCGTATTAACGGCGAATGTCTTTCTGTCGCCGCGTTAGAGGGTTGCCGAGGCGTGGCGCTGGATGTCTTACAAGTCCTAGTGCAGTACTCTCCGAGACCGTTGAGCAGTGCTCTCATCGAAACTGCCTTCCCTGCCGCGTGTCATTGTATCTTGAGTTCGGACGACAACGGAACGTTGCAGAGCGGAGGCGAAGTCCTACGCACGTATCTGTCGGTTGCGGCGCGGCAGGTTACGGTGCATCGGGATAGCGATGGTCAGACAGGTTTGCAGTACATATTGCAGATTATAGCGCAACTTCTAAACCCACAGGTATGGTATCCCAACGACTTGTTTTTCGGTTGAAAAACCTATCGACAAACTTCGGTTTCGCTACATCTCGTCGTCTTCGCAGTCAAGCGAGTTCACGGCAACTTTCGTCGGACGTCTGGTAACGATTTTGATCAGGAAAGTGGGCAACACTTTGGGCGAGAATCTGGATCTTTTATTGAAAGCGGTTCTGAGTAAAATGCAGCGCGCCGAAACGTTAACGGTGATGCAAAGCTTGTTGATGATATACGCCCACCTGATAAATACCGAGTTCGACGCGGTATTGAACTTTCTTTCGACCGTACCTGGGCCAACCGGGCAAAGCGCGCTGGCTTTTGTGCTCGAGGAATGGGTCAGCAGGCAGCACGTGTTCTTTGGCAAATACGACCGAAAAGTGGCGACCGTGGCGTTGTGCAAGATCCTCGAGTACGGCGTTACGCACGGCGATAGCAGACTCAACGAGATTACGGTCAAGGGAGATCAGATTTACTCAGGTTTGTACCGAACGCGTGAGCTGTTCGACGCGACGAAGTTTGGCTGGTTGATGTTAACCGAAGGCGGGAACGATTCTGCAGGAAACGAAGACGGTGTGAGGACCAGGAGCAAAGCCGAAGCACAGCCGTATCAATGGACCACCGTGCCGGTTCTTGTGAAAATTTTCAAGCTGATCATCGGCGAATTGTCGAACGTTATCGAGGCTATCACTGCGACTCGCGATACAGCAGAAGTGAGTAATTATTTTAAACGAGTTTGTATGCCTCGCGTGCGAACGCGACAGCCGAGCAATAAAATAATCGACGCCGTTTAATGCACAGGATTCCGACGAGGACGACGACGAGGAGGGCGATGACGAAGATGATTTACTAGATGTGGGCAACGAAAATATGTTACGTAAGTAATCGTATCTCGTGACGTGCGGCGTCGTGCGACGGTTAGACGTGCACGATTATAGCACAGCGATCGATTAACACGAGCGATTAATTCGGTTTAGATTTCGAAGGTTTAGAGGACGAGAACGACGAGGAAGAGGACCCGGACTTGTTGCAGGATTCAATTTATCACCTGAACCTTAGCCAGTATCTGCGGGATTTCTTGCTAAATTTTTCGTCGCATCACTGCTTTCCAGCTTACACTCAGCATTTAAATGTGCCGGAGCGAAAAGTTTTAAGCAGTCTGAATATCAATGCATCGTTCTTGTAAATGGATGGGTGGCTTATCGATGAAACATTTTTTGAATTTCGTAATAAAATATGCAATTCTTTATATGTCCGTTGCGCTTGAACCTTTCTCTTGTACATAAGAAGAAACCATCGACGATTTCACGTATATACATTCAATTGTTGTGTTGAAATTTGATTGCCGCGCGAGTCAGTGATTTATCGGACCACGACGACGACGACGACGACGACGACGTTCTATATATTAATTCTTTAAACTTTATTAGATTCTTATGTACAGTACACATACTTAAAAGTCAGTTACAACGCCCCTACATACATACGTACACAAAACAGATTATGGGCGATACCTTTCGGTTTCCCAAATTTATTTTTTCTAGAATACAGACACTTGTCTTCTACGTCGATACAAGATATCCCTAACATCGTTCTCGAACGTATCACGCACATTAATTTCTCCATTTCGCGTGTAGCGGTTCCGTTTCTGACGCAGCGAGTCGATGTTACAGGTTCTCGGCGTGAAACCGCGATAAGGACACCGGATTGCTTTGCGACAGAGAAATTAAACGAAATGTGTTTGTGCGGGTTCGATATCACCTTCCGAGGACGCATGATCGTACAAATGAGGAGGGCATCTATCGCAAGGTCGTCGGCAACGACGACGCATCGTAGCATTCGTAGCATCCGGCGTAACATCGTACGCGCAAGACAACCATTCCCATTTGTATAATGTCGCGGTCGCGTTATTTATCATACATATCTACAGACCTATCCACCCCATCCGTTTTGTACACGTGCATTCTTACCTCGTGTAAACAAACAATCTACATATATTATTGTATAGTAAATATTTACAACGGCCTCGGACGAATATCCTACATGAGTTCAGTGTACACAGTGTATTATGGCAATCGTTGGGTGGCACTACGTCGACGGTGTTTGGCTTTTCAACGGTCTTTCCCCCGATACGCCTTATCGATCGACAATCGTTCCCAGTCGATATCGGAGCGACGACGCGTACGTGCGTAACATGAAATTTCCACGGACATGTAGCGTACGTATACTAACAATTGTAAGTGTAATCGTAAGGCTGGAAAATCTACGGTACAAAAGGTTCCGTAAGAGCGTATGAGATCATTTTGGATGACGTTCGAAGGCTATTTCCTCGATAAATCGATAAATCGGTAAATCGGTAAATCGGTAAAACGATAATTCGATGATAGTGGAAAAACGTTCGTCTATACCGTAGTTACCGAAAGAAGACCCATCAGTTTGCCACCGGGTCCGGTACCACCTGTACCGACTCTGTTCCCGTGAACCAAAATTTCCTGGACGGTGGTGAAATCGTCGAGATTGTTTTTCTTTCGAGCCATTTTCTTGTGACTCAGTTCGACGATGTTCACCGGCTTTTTCGTCTTATCGTCGGCGTGATCGCATATCAACAAGTCATTGGTCTGCTGCAGTTGTTCGAGCTGCTGTTGTTGCTGTTGCAGCAGCAGCTCTTGTTGCCTCTGTTTGCGCTCCCTGGCACGTTCGAGCTGTCTTTTCCGTTCCTCCTTGGTCCAGTACCGTCCCATCTGGAAAAGAAGAAACTCTTTCTTCTGTTGCGAACAAACGAACAAGCGGGAAAAGGAAAAACGTCTCCACGTACGATCGAATAAACGTAATCGTTTACCTTCATCTCCGACATCGTGTCATCCTCCGTGGTATGGCCGGCACGTTCCTCCGATATCTTAATCGCCCTGTTCCTCAATATCCTGTTCCTTACGGGTCTCCTCGCGATATATCTGGTCCCATCGGCTCTTCGTTTCACCTTCCACTCCATTTGTACCTCGCCCTTTTCCTCCGGCGGAATCCACGCGGTGGAGCTACAGACCTGTTGACTGCCGACGAATTGATATTGCGTCAGACTCGGCGCTTGAAAGTTCCCGTGGGACTTGGACTTTCTCGTCCCGGTCTCCCTCGTGGTAAAGTTCCGTCTGCTCAGAGCCTGCTTGAAGAGCTGCTGCTGCAGCAGCATGGTCTGCTGTAGATTCGCCACGTCCGTATACATTGTGTCGGCCGGCAGCGTGTTCGTCAGGTCCGAGTGTCGCTGATGAGACGAGCTTCTTTTACCGGGTTGTGGCTTGGTCTGCTTGCTCGTGGTGGAACAGGTGCAGTTCGGCTTCGGTGCCGTTGGCTTGGGAGGGCAGAGGACCAGCGTGCTCTTGTGATGATCTCGTTCGCCCTGCTGCAACTCCATGGTCAACGGGTTGCTGTTGCAAGACTCACCGGTGTTGTACGCGCTCGAGCTATCTTTCTCTTCGCCGGAACTGTTGCTCTTGGACGAGCAATGCCACCGCTGGTTCAGGTTCAGGTTCTGGTTCTGGTTCTGGTTCTGGTTCTGGTTCTGGTTCTGGTTCTGGTTCTGGTTCTGGTTCTGGTTCTGGTTCTGGCACTGGGCTGGACTTTGGTTCTGATTTGGATTCTGGTTTTGATTATGATTAGGATTCTGTTGACCCTGATTACCGGCGGACCATCGGTGGTGCTCGTACGGCGAAGAGTATATAGGCTCGCTATCGGATTCCGGTATAGTCTCGTATATATGCTCCGTTTCGCTCCATACGTGGCTGGAATACGCTTCTACCAGCTTCGGTTGTCGTACGCACAATACTTCCATTTTCTTCGAACAGTCTTTCAAGGCTTCCTGCATCCATTGTTTCCTATCTTCCGTGTGCGCCGGCGACGACACGTTCTTGTTCGACTTTTGAGAGTTTTGGGACGAACACGTGGACGACGAGGTGGAGAACACGTTGGACGATTGCGTGTGGCAGGGAATTGGCGGAGGGACTTTCAGATTCGAGCTGTTGCCCTCGGATTCTTTGGTTCGTTCCTCCATTTGTTGTTGTTGCAGTTGTTGCAGTTGTTGTTGAGGTTGTTGCTGTTGCTGCTGTTGCTGCTGTTGCTGCTGTTGCTGCTGTTGCTGCTGTTGCTGCTGCTGTAGTTGTTGTTGTTGTTGGCGAATTAGTTGTTCGATCATGCTGTTTTGGTAGGCAGGAAGATTTTCTGGTGACAGCGGTGGCGAACCCTTTGATAAAACAATTGTATCTTTCAATCGCGACGAGAAAATTGACAAGACTGTTACGATTCACGAATCGATCGACAACTTACTTGGTGATATATGCGCCTGTCGTCGTACTCGTCATCCTGAAAATGTGAGGCAAATTCATGGGCTAAAATACCATCGATATTCTATCAAACAGAAATATCTCTGTTATTCGTAGTTGGCATCGATCCGCTAGTTACAATTCAATGTTCTCTTCGAGAAACGGCGCGAAGAATTCAACGGGAAAGATTTACCTGATAAAGACATCGACTGACGAGAATGGTAACCGCGCTCTTCGTTTCGGAGAATAAATTCTCGGTCTGTTCTTTGTTCGCCACGTCTTTTCCATTTACCTGTAACCGAAAGCATAGAAAGAACTCGTCGGATTACGGTTTCGTCGTTTCGTGACGAGAGTGGTAAAAGAGACGGGGCGACAGAGCTAGGGGAGGGGAGTAGAATAGGGGGTGACAAATGGAGTATTCGTTCCGAAAGTATGAATGACACTTTTTCCCCATCGAATACGTAGGTGTACGTATGTAAGTACTACGATACATACATACAAGCATTCGTATGTACGGACATACGATCGTGGTACATGGGTAGTAAATCGTTGGTGCTGGGAATGTAAATCCGACTTACGTTAACCCCTCTTGGGAGCGAGGATCAACTCGCCAGATGGGAAAATATTTCGCTCGATTCTAGTTTGATTTGTAATTAATTCTGACTGGTGTAATTCGGTAAACCTAGGTATCGACGAACGAGGAACGTACATACCATACATACATTCGGTTGGCCGAACGAAGACTACGTTGCGAGGAATTTTCTTGGGCCCCGACGGATTCGAAGTACGTACCAGACCATTTGTTCGTAATGATAATCCGTCTAAAGAGATTAACGGTTGGCAGATTGCAAGGGAGTCTAGGAGGAGGAGGAGGAGGAGGAGGAGGAGGAGGATGATAACGCTGCCGACGGGTAAAGGCTGCGACGAACGTGGAAAAGCGTCGTAGATACAAGTTCGGACGACAGAAAGCTTATTTTCCGTCGATCTAAGAAAAGGCGGGGCGCTTGGAGGCGGGTGAACGCGAGATGACTTACCCGTAGGATCTGATCGCCTTCTCGCAAGCGACCGTCGCGAGCCGCTAGACTCTCGGGAACTATTTCCGAGATGTAAACCTCCGTGTCGGCGTCCTCGCTGCCGGAAGCGGAGCTGTAGCAGACCGTCAGTCCGAGCTTCTCGGCGCTTCCCGTCTTGCGGAGCGTCACTTCCTGCGAAAACATGGTAACGCACCTTCTCACTGCACGGCGAACCTCGGGAACGCCTCGGGCTGTTCGAGCGAACCCGGGGATCGCCGTGTGGACGACATTACTAGGCTGTCGACGCCCTCGAAAGCGAAAAGCGGAATTGATTCGTCGACGAAACCGTTTCGAAGCTTCGTTCGTTTTTTGACCATTCGTGAATGCATGGACCGTCAGCGGCAACTTCTAAGCGAGGTATAAACTAAAACGAAATATCTGGAATATCACCGGATATCGTCCTTTCGAATGAAAAACCAACGAGGTTTCGGCGGTTTCACCCAGTTTCGAGCGTGTATCCGACTCGTACCTAATTACCCGAGTAGCGAGATATCAAGTGGAATTTCTTTTCGTGCGCGAAATCCGCATTGCACCTAGCACGTTTTTCCGGATTCGCGAACAAAGAGAGCCCGATCGTGGGAGAGAACTCTATCCGCACTGTTTAGGGCAAATATCAAAACACTGTTTCTATCGTGTAACTCATCTAGATAATGGCATCGAATGCTGAAAACAACATTGCAGAGCCGTGCCGGCCGATGTCAATGTATTCCATTCCGTTATCAAGTTTTTTTTTACCGCTTTGAAAAATGTCTAGATACTCGGGTACAAAGACAGAAGAGAATTCATTCGAACGATGCGCATTAGGAGAAGGCAAAGATACGCAAATATCCAGGTCGGATAGGAAAAAGCCATCGTTCGGTTGCCCGAATTTCAGCGGAATCGAGGGCCGTTGTGGAAAAGTAGGGAAATGGGCCGGCGGGATTGAACACCGGTGATATATCCGAGCATAGAAGAAAACCGTCTAGCGCGGATATCATCAGGCCGGATGAAAAAATCTGATCGTTTGGAGGTTTCGTTGGAAATTCCTGCGCTCTTTGGGTGAAGCTGCGCGCGGTTCGACGGAGGCAAATACGGAATCGAAGCGGCATTTACCTCGAAGTCGATATCGTGGGTCAGAAAGTCCTCGAAGCTGTCGTTGGTCTGCTCCTCTCCGATCGACTCCGGGATCGATTCGTCCTCCAAGAGACCTGCCCAGTCCGTCTGGACGGCCGTGGAGACCAGGGGGCTGACGAGCGGCTCCTCTTTGGGGGCCTGATCGTTCGAGGGTTGCGCGGTTTGCGCGGTTTGCGCGGTTTGCGCGGATTGCGCGGATTGCGCGGGATGCCGGCGAAGGACTTCGACGATGATCGGCTCCTGTGCCGACTGAAAGCAGCGCACCGCGTCTTCGTGGCTCGAGTTCGAGACGTCCTGCCCATTCACCTGGAAATGCGTCAAACGGCGTGTCACCGGGAATCGTCGAACAAAATGTTAATAGGTAGGTATTCGATCGCGACGTCGACGTCGACGTCGACGTCGATATCGGGGATCGTTTGATCGTGGAGCGTAAACTCGGTAAAACGTCGATCGATCGCGGAGATCGGCGAAACAGCGACGTACGAGTATAGGGATGAATTTTGGTTCGACGGGACCAGCCCGATCCGTAGCCCCGTTTCGTAACCAACGAGAGGTTAATGGACCGTGATAGAGGCCCTAATCGCATTCAACGTACATTACTTCCTGTATGAAATTAGCTCGTGCACTCTCGAAACTGCAATCACGGAAATACGATGCCGTTCTCGTCGGCGCGGACCAGATCCAGCGGTATCGTTTAAAAAGATTGAAAATAAAAGAGCGTGGTCGAGGGGAATGCCTGCGCGGTCGGTGTTGTCGATAATTTTCAAATTGATAACCGCGAAAGGATTCTTGTCGCGTATCTGTGTGCAAAGTCTCGGAGTATCTCGCGTATCCATAATGGATTCCTGGCCGCGGTTTCTCGAGTTTCCGGAGTTTCCAGAGTTTCCGGAGTTTCTCGAGTTCCTCGAGTTTCCGGAGTTTCCGGAGCTTCTGGGGAGGTCTATCAGCGTATCGCGTTAAGATTCCTGTCGCAGTAGGGGGCGGCGGGGATCGAAGGGCGAACTACGGGATTAAAATTCCGCGTACGCCGACCAGTCGACGACCCTCCAACTTAAATTAAATCTCGGCGTCTTTCTTAAAGCGCTACACGAAGCGTACGAGAGACGCCGATGTTCCGCTACCGTCGACTCTGGAGCCACGAATTATTCTTACGTTTTTCTCGTCGTGCCGCTTCGTTATTCGAACGAACCGTCGATTGCCGCCCGCGGACGCGTGGCAGAAACGATGTCCCAGTCATACACGCGTACATGCATAGACGCATACTTACGTAGCTACTACGTACATACGTATGTACACGCGGGCATGTCTATTCGATCGCGAACCAAGTCGAACGAGGATGAACGACGATGGGTGTAGACCAAAAAGCAACGATAGAAAACGGTGGAGAAGAGAAAACCGCGACGGGTAAATAGAATAGCTTCTCCGAGACAATAGACGACACGTATTTTCTAGGAGCAGAGAGCGTTGTTGCGGACCCGTCCTGCCCGTCCTGCCCGTCCTGCCCGTACCGCGTTATTGTATGTACAACTCGGTCCTCTCGTCGCGGTGTCTGAACGCGTTTCGCGATGCGAACAGGACGGAGCGGACGCGCCGAGAAAGAGAGACGAGGAGGAAAGGGGCACACGCGTGCTCCAGACGGAATAAATTAATCAGGAACCAAGCTGGCAGAACTCCAGTTACCGCACCCTTCGCGGTCCTCGTTGCTATTCTTCTTTGAACGACGTAGGCACGACGCCGATAAGAATCGAGACCGGACGTTTCGCAAACTTTCGCGTCTTCTCTGGCTTTCCTACGAAAGAAACGGGAAATGGGAAACGGGAAACGGGAAACGGGAAACGGGAAACGGGCTGGAAGTCGGTAAGGGTGAACTTGCGGAAGGAACCACGATTGTTCGTTCACGCGCGTAGAACGCGTACCTGTATAGCTACGTGGAGAGGCTCGAACCGGACCAGCGTTCTCGGCTCGGCGAGTATGCCTCTCCGGTCCGCCCAGCTCGAAATAACGATCAAAGTAGAAACGGTTCATCGCCTAACGAACCGACACCGAGTTACCAGAGAACTCGAGGGGGAATGCTTCGACCGTCCTCGGGATCGTCCTTGGGATCGTTCTCGGGAGCGTGCTCGCACCTAACCCAGAAATCGCCCAGAAACTTGGCCGACGTTTCCGACACGTAGCGTAAGAATACTCTTTGGAGATTGTTTGGAAACGCGTCGGAAGATTCTTTGCCGAGGACAATGAGAGACGGGAACGATTTAGAGCCGTCTACGCCCTCGCGAAAAAAAGCATCGCGTTCGTCGCAGGTACTTTCGACGATATTTCACGAAAACTTGGATCGCGTCCCGAGAAGGTCGGAACCATCTTCCGCGGGCCGCACGTAAATACGTTATATTCGGCAAGAGGGAAAGAAAAATCCGCTCGAACCGACGTTTCTCGGCGTCGCGGAGTCTCGGCGTCCCGACGATTCGGAAACGTCGCACCGCGTTCGCGAGGCAAGGGTGTATTTATCGTCGGTGCGCGTCGGTGCGCGTCGGTGCGCGTCGTTTCACGAGCGTCGTATCGCAAGCGTGCCGTGGGCCGTGGACTCGAAACGCTCCATTCCAGTCTTCGGTAAAAGACATATCCGATTAGTCGGCCGATAGCGGAGTTAAGTACGCGTGAATAGATACACCGGAAGGAAGGTTCGAACGGGACGAGAAGCGGAGAGGCAGGCAACCACTTGTCCGGCGTAATCCCTCCTTTTCCTCTTCACCCTATTTCCTTCGTCCCCTTTTCTACCCCGATATAGTCTGGCGTGTAGGGACAGCAGCTCCTCACCCTTTGCACGAAAATCCCAGCGAGGGTCCACCCTCCGGTAAAGCAATAATATGCCGTGCCGAGTATCGACAGCTCGTAAAAGCATCCACCGGGAGCTGGAATTTAAATTCCGACCGCAAAATTTTTCCTTTACTCCCGGCAGGAAGCAAAGCAAACGGTGCCGTGTACCGACGAGGCAAGTAGAAGAAGTAGATTCGAGGAACCGTGAATTTCGCACCCTGCGACGCGTCAGCTATCGCGAAACGTCTCTCACCCTTTTTCCTATTTTTCTTCCTTGTTTCTTTTTTCTCTTTTCTCTTTTCTCTTTTCTCTGTTCTCTTTTCTCTTTTCTCTTTTCGCTTTACTCTTTTCTCTCTTCTCTCTTCTTTTATTTTTCTTTTTCTCTTTCTAGTTTCCCCTTTACCTGGTACCTTTTACCTTTTACCTTGTACCTTTTACCTTTTACCCCTTTCCGTTTACCTCTTTCCTCTGTCCCTTTTATCAGAGCTAGCTCGGCGAGTTCGAGTACTCGCGAGGGCCGATGCAACGCGGGACTGAAAAACAAAATAACCATCGGGTCGGCGTAAAGATAAATTATCGAAAGACGTACATACATACAGACGTGTAGTAACGGCTGCACGATTCTTAGCGGGCCTTTTCAGCCGCGTAGAAGCGTTTCTGGGCAGAGACGCTTCGGTGCGTCGCGAGGCTAGGTCTGGTTAGTGGTACGCGACTCCGATCGTATACGCGTTGAAACCAACGGTGGAAAAGTGAAAACTTTGTTCGGGTGAACGTGTTCGGGCTAGATTCTCGTGGATTCTGCTTTCGGCTTTTCGCATTTGGCGTTTCGGTCGACTACGAGCGCGACGAAATTTCATGGGGGAACGGAAATTGCATAGCAGCTATTTGTTAAAGACCCGTGAATCAAGCCATGCGGTTTAAGCTTTCGTCGCTCGACTCGGCCCCTTTCCCGTTTCTCTCTCGATCGTTGCTCGCGAATTATTTACCACCGGGACGTTTCAAATTGCAAGCGGATTGCACCCTGCCGGAAACCTTTTGGTCGCACCTAACCAGACTCAACCAGACCTAACCGAACGCGAGAAAATCTCCGGTTTACGGATTCTCCTCCACGCTTGATACGCGTCCCGTCGTTTGCTGGCGTCTGTCTCGGTCGCCCCGAGAAAGAAATTTCGCCAGCTGTGCCCGAGCCTGACCGATAATCATGGAAAACGGACGCGGGGCGGTGATACAAACGTAGAGGGGAACAAAAGTAAACGGGACGCGTAAAATGGCACGTGGACTCGAGGCGCTGGCATACTCGTGACGAGATAATCGTTGCCCGTGTCGCCGAATGGCCCACCCGAAATGGCTGAAACGGTGGATACTCGTCTCTTAGGACAATGTGCATAGGACGATTGTTCCTTGTAGAATCCTCCGGTGCAATCTCGTGCGCGGTGCTTTCGTTTAAATGCAGTTTAGGGGAGGCGACTGGTTGGCTGGCTGGCTGGCTGGCTGGCTGGCAGGCTGGCTGGCAGGCTGGCTGGCTGGCTGGCTGGCAGGTTGCCACAGGACGAGCCACTTATTACCGATTTCAGTCACGTCCCCGCTTATATCGTTGCTGCGTCTTCTTCTCTTTTCTTCCTTTCTTTCTGCTGGAAATTCAAAGTTCTTCTCGTTTCTCTCGGATTCGCGGGCAGTAGACCGCGGAGGCAGACCGCGGAGGCCGACCGCGGAGGCAGACCGCGGAGGCAGACCGTGGAGGCAGACCGCGAAAAGAAACCGTGTACGCTGCGTTGCTTTAATTTCGAAAGATAATTTCGAAAGATAATTTCGAAAGGTAATTTCTCGTGGCACAAGGAATCGGCTGTAAGGTGTCGAACGATAATACCTACGTACCAACGTTTCACGAGCCTCGACAGAAAGCAACGAAGCAAGAGGGGAAAGGAGAAGAGAGACACGGATAGACAGACAGGTTGAGAAAGAGATAAAGAGATAAAGAGAGAAAGAGAGAAAGAGAGAAAGAGAGAAAGAAAGGGAGCGGGTGTGCACGCACGGGGCGGTGTAGGTGAAGAGTCGAACGTTGGGCCTGCATCGATCGTGCCTCGTCAGGTTGATTTTTGCTGAGCCAGAGTCGATCGATCCTACCCGACCGATGAATCGGGAGAAGAATGGAAATGGTCCCTTGATCGAATCGCGATTGCAATCAGCCCGTTTCTATTGCCCGCGTTTTCGCCCTTGCGATTTCTAATTACCGTATCCATCCTACGTCCGAATAGAAACGGGCTAATCTATGTCGTTTCGCTTACGAGGATCGTGCTGTTTCGCGTCGCGATTTCGGAGAAAAGTGACAAACGTAGAAAGAACGAAACACACCGTGGCAGCTATCGAGGTCGTCGCAGACATCGTAAACCAGCACGGAGGCGGAGAGGAGCAAGCGGTAGCGAAAACTCTTCTCCGACGGGGAAAAGTGAAAGGAAGGTTGTTCGCCGGTTCGTAGGTCGCGAAATCTGGATTGGTTATTATTTGCCACGCGTGTCGTTCGGCTACGAGTAGCTTCTTCTCTACTGCTCTCGGCACGGCTCGGTTTCGCTCCAGACGGCAGATTTGCCCAACGCTCCGACTGGAATTCCTGGTTCCGTCGACGGTTTTGCCGGATCGATCGCGTTACCTCGCTCCGAGGAATCGATGCGTCGATCACGGAGAAGCACGTCGAACCGTACGCCCAGAGTCGTACAAATAAACCTACCGTCGTAAAAGTGGGAAAAAAGCCAAAGGGAAGACAGTGGGGAGGAACGACTTGTTTCGGATCGCGGCGACGAGGAGGAGGCCGCCGCGCCGTTGAAACTTTCTTAATCCGTTCGTTCACCCTGATTCCGGCAGTGGCTGCGCACGGGACGGTTCTTTCGTAATCGACGGTATGCGACGCGTTTTCCCCGTCGCAATGTTTCTTTCGTTACCGCCGAACATGCTCGATCTTGCGAATCGAGCGGTCGATGGATCGAAATTTCTCGATCGACGTTCCGAACCGATCGATCGTCCACGGTGACCGTCGGATTTTCTCCGGATTTTCCAGGAACGTACGACACTGCTCGGAGTAAATCCCGGTAATCTATTGTCATTACGTAGGTACCGTGAAAAAGAATGACAAATAATCGGTTCAACGATGCGGTCTTTCGATGAAAGATCGATTCACGAGGGTTGCTTTTAATTGGCACCGAGCGCGGGTGGTTTAATAGCAATTGCCTTTCGCGTAAAATCCGCGAGACCAGCGTTTACCTTTTTCACTTGGCTTTTCCTTTTTAATTCTCTGCTGTTTCAACGAATCCGACCGCGGAACAAACGGCCATTCGGGAAGCGTGGGACAGAGGCGAGCGAAAAGGGAGAAGGAAAAAGAGAGAGGAAGGGAATTCAATGGATATTTTTTGCGGCCGACTCCAACTCGATCTAGGATAGAATTTATTTCCGCGGGATTATTGAATTAACGAATCCCTGGAAACTAGATATTTATATGGTCCGTCCTTTTCTCGCCGATCGATCGATCGTCCAGCGATTCTTCTTTTATTTACCCTCGATTTGTCGTATCTTTCGATTCTTTCTTTTTCAGTCGCGAATTCGGTAGAACGGTGTATCGTCTAAACTCGCAGTTTCGTCGATATCTTCCTCGGATACTCCAACGAAATTGTCAGACGAAAAGTGTGTTTGGCCGATGAAATTTTCCTCGGTATTGGATATCGTATCGGTTCGACGGTAGTCTGTCATGTCGCCTGGAGAACATCGCATCGAATATCATATTTTCCCCGAAGTGGATCCTTCCAGGAAATCGGATCTTCGTATCGTCGGTATGTGGAGAGACTTTTGTATCGCCGTCTCCGAGCCCTCTGTTTCCCGGCTATCGGTCCCTCCCGTTCTTCTCGGTTTCTACGACGGCACGCTTTCGACTCGGGGCAACCTTCCGGCCTCCACCCGGCCAGTTTTTCACCACGTAATATCACGTACCGCAGAATTATTAGCAAACCTGCCAAAGCGTAAAACGTTTCTTCGCCGAATTTCCCGACGAATCCAGCGTACGTGTTACGCTGTCGGAAATTCGTTGGAACGAATTTTCCAATTACCGAAGCGAACGGCGCGGCGTTCCGTTTGAATCGCGCGCCGCGATCGATGATGCCACGAGCGGTCTATTCGCGCGAATCGCTCGGCCGTGTAGCGAACCGATGTTGCAAATTTTCAAACGGTCGTCCCGACACCGGAACCGTCGAGGTTTCAAAATCTCCTCCCATCCGACAGCCGTCGACGCGTTTCCGGACCCACGGATTTCACGGATTTCGCGAATATCCCGAATATCCTGATTATCCGGCACGGAGTCGCCGACTCGAAGTAGTACATGCGCCGCGTTCGATCGAAACTCCACAACCGACGCGTGTCGACGCGTATACCGGCTGGCTGCAAATTTTCGGATCTCGGGAGAATCGTTCGCCACCGGGTCGGACCTAGGAACCTACGGACGAGAACTACATCCAAACGAGCGGGTAATGAGAAGATTCTGCTTTCGCGTGACATTTAACGCGCTCGAATCTTGGACTATCGAGAGCGATCGAGAGCGATCGAGAGCGATCGAGAACGAGCGGAAAGCGGACGGAAAGAGGGCGGAAGCAAGCAGACGCTGTGTTTGTATAGGGCGAGGGTGGTCGTTAGGATGTGTAAACTCAGAGTTCCCTCTCGTTATTTCCTTTTTTTCCCTTTCGAAATTTCCACGGGCCGCGGGATATCGGGTGCGCGTCCACCGACGCGCGCCTTCGAGTGCCGCGTGTTTGTACGCGCGACTCCTTTTACCTTCCTGCGCGAATCCAAATACGTTTAGGCGAGGCAAAGGCAAATACCGCCGGCCCGGAGAGTACGACGAGTTTCCACCGCACGCGTTATTCGAACCACTTCGGGCCGATCGGAACCGAGAAGGGACGATAAGGAAACCTCTTTCTACCGACCCACCGAACGAACGAACGAACGGACCAGTTCTTCCATCGTTTGCGTAATTCTTCTTTCCTCTGAGCAGACTCGATCGCGATCCACGGACAAACACCCAACCGGCGACAACGGTACGCGATCAACGTGGCACGCGACCGCGATCGGGTGGAATCTCTCGATGCTCCATCTCACCGACTAGCGAGGAGGTTCCTCGTAGATTTGCGTTTCCAAGCGTCAAAGGTTCGGTGCTACGTCGTTCCCTACAGCCGGGTACGACTAACGCGTCGTAGCTTCGACGAGGGCGTGTTTTCGAGTGACCTTCGGAAAGTCGAATGGAAAGCCGCGGCTGTGCTTGAAACGCGTAACGTTTACGCTCGTAGAGACGTTGGTAGTTTTCCACGCTCGGGAGCGACTTCTCTCCTCTCGGCTCCAAGAGCGATCGATTCTGGGAGTCGAATGTTCTACGTACCTACGTCTACCTGTACGCGAATCGATGCGGATCGGTGGAAGCATCGGGCGCGTATCAGCGGCCAATAATTAGACGATTAAGGGATGGGATCGAGCGATAGGGCGGCTTCTACGTCGCCCGAAGGGACGGCCGTTCTCTCGCGCCCTTCCCGTCCCTCCGTTTTACACCCAACGACGGATGGGTGTTTGCGGTGGTCCATACGTATCTATACGCATGCATTGATTCGATACGCTGTGTACCGGCGTCCACTGTTCGGCAGACGACTCATCGTGGTACATACATACGTATATACCGTATACGGTATACGTATACGTATACGTATACGTATCGATCGAGATTCCTTATCGGTCGCGGTTTGAACGGTGTCCGGGACGACGGAGATGCCTCGAATGGATCGAGATCGGACCTGTCGCTCGCTAGCAACGATCGCTGCGCGACCCTTGGAATATTTTAGCGTAACCGGTGATTTCGAAGCCCACGCACGTGTTCACGCGTCAAAGTTCCCGGCTTGTACTTTTATTAGGATTATCATTCGTGATTATGTTACGTCGGGGCACTTGGACTCGCGTGTATTTCATAAACGTATAGGTAGGTATACGGGCCGGCCGTGTCTACGAGGTTGGACGGAGAATCGACCGGTCGAATAATTGAAATTCTCCTGGATGGTTGGGCGACGCGGGTTTCGACGCTGCGGGTAAGGGGAGCTGGTATATGTAGTTCGGTTCATTAGTCTGCGGGAATCGAGGATCGGGCGATAATGTAGCAATTAGGTTTGACTCTAGAATGTAATATCGTTTGTTCGACGTCGCCTGCATTCCTGTCTTTAATTAGCTCTCCGGCTAGAATCATTGCAGAGCAGCTTCCCCCGCCTCGAAAATGCGTATTATCGAACGAATCGAAAATGTATCCGACCTACCCGGACCACCGACGCTACGGTGCAGCTTTTCGCGCGAAATTTCCAACGGAATTTCCCACCGATGAACCGATCGCCCTCGATTCTTCGATCGTGTGAAGTACGCGCTTTCGAAACGTAGCCTCGCACGCTAAAGGCCGCACGATGCCGCACGATGCCGCACGATGCCGCACGATGCCGCACGATGCCGCACGAAGCTTCGGTCTTTCCCGCTCGTCGTTCTATTTACGGTTCCGACGGTTACAACTTTTCCGGTTCCGCGCGATATAACGCAGAGTCTCGTCCGTGCACGGAGATGACACGTGCTTCAATTAGCCGAATAACTTTGCTACGCTGCAGGATATACCGTTTCGGTTTTTGACAGTCGGCCGTCCACGTCACCCGACATAATTTACCGCTGACGGTACGCTCGTGTTTCCACCAGCGACCGCCCGACCGCCCGACCGCCCGACCGCACGAGTGAGCGAGTCACTGACAGAGACAGACAGATAGATAACAGAGAGAGAGAGAGAGAGAGAGAGAGAGAGAGAGAGAGAGAGAGAGGGACCGATTCCAACTCTACTTTGGATTCGTGTCGTGGATAAAATAATTTCAGAGTAACGATATTTAAGGTTAAACGATCTAAACAAAATTTACGTGGTGACGTTTGTAAAAAAAAGACGGAACAAATATCGGTTTGATGGAACGTTCGATTTGGATGATCAACGGTAACGCGAGACGATCCGCGGAGGCGGGCGTACGACGGCGGAACGTGGCCAGGTGTTGGGTAACCGAGGCAACCGAGCGACGTTGCACCCGGCTACTTTGATCAAGCATAGTTTTACCGTCCAACGGATGCGTACCTTTAGCGGCACGAATTACGATCCGGAGAGGAGAAACGCCCGATGGGGCGGTATGGCCGGAGGAGAAGTGGAGAAGGGGGCGGGCGTACAACGATAAGAGCGTAGATTTCAAATTGCCTGCCATCTATCCGCGACTCTGACACCCGTCGGGTAGTCCTATCGTGATTATCGTCCTCCTGTCACTCGTTTACGTTTAATTTCGTTCTCGAAACTAAAACCGACGCAAAGGCACGTTCGCGTACACTTTCCGGGCCGCGATTCGGAGCGGCTGCTCGGAAAAAAAGATCGTAGCGAAATATTAGAATCTATCGATGCGGCAAAAAATGTGAGTCCGTCGAGGGGACGGCATGGCAGGACTGTTCGACGCGTTGTTAATTTTCAACGCGGCGCTATACCGGCCGGCTCGAGAAACGTCACGACAGTTCGGATTGCACGGGACTGTCCAACGGTTTCCAATATCAACGATTATTGGCTAGGGTGGACGGACCTATTGGCACCTTTTCCTTGCAAACGTACGCGTGTACGTAAGGAAGGTACGTGCGATAGGCGTTTCGCTCTCTTCGCTTCCGTCCGCTCGAATAACCCTGCGGATAGGGATAAATGACAATACATTCGGGTTCCTGCTAATTCGATCGCGGCAACTTTGGACCGTTGGCTCGGTGAAAGCTACGCTCGTACGTTTCGGCGATTTGAAAATTCATGAAATCCATTTGCGTCGAGTGTCACGGAATAAAGGCTTGACGACAGAAACAGCCCTCCGCTCTGAAATACATGTATCCAATGGATTCTTACGCGAAAAGTAAGATTGGTAGCGAGCGACGAGAACCCCGGGGGTATTATTTGGCGAAAATCTCTGGGCTGTACACAATCGCGCCTCGTAACAAGGTAAAACTATAAAACGGCTTCGGAAACGAGAAAGTTGCCGTGTGCGGGACTCTTTGGTCCACGCGAACAACCGGTTTTTGTTTCACGTTAATGAGATTCCGCGTTCCGAGGATTTCCCTTGCGACTGTTCCGTTACTTTTCATCCCCGGTACCGTCACAGTCACCGTCACCACCACCGGCATCCCCTGCTTTTCCTCTGGAGTCCAACTTCTGTTTCGCGGTTCTGCCTGTTGGCAAAAGAACGGATTCTCTCCGGCGAACAACTACCGTGGAAAGAACCAACTTCTGAATCGCTGATCTCTCTGAATAGATCTGCCCGGCTACGGCGGATGGCCGCGATAGTTTGTGGAAAGATTCAAGGCGAACCTGTCCGTCGTTTGTCGCGGACTGGACGAGAAATTACGTTGGTTTCCGCGAAAACTGCAGGACTCCCAGTCCCATATCCAGCGAAGATTTGCCAACGAAATTGCGAATAAATCTCCATGGCAAGCGTGTGCCGCGTTGCCGCGTTGCCGCGTTGCCGCGTTGCCGCTTTGCCGCTCCGAAATTTATGGTTTAATCCGGATTTTCAGCGGATCTTGGCAAATGTCTCGCTCGTAGCTACCGCGCTACACCCGACTCGAAGATGCCGACGACGACGGAGGATAGGGGAAGCTTGGACGAGGATCGTGCAAGACATTAAAATTTATGCCGTTTTGCGCGCTTCGAGTCACGGTAATATCGTCGACTCTCCCGAACGAAGCGAATCAAAGATTTCGCTCGATAGGATACCGTGGGACCAACCCACCCGAAACAGGCGCGGCAGGTGACTACGACTACGTTGCACCGAGTCCATCGACATTGATTTTTTCTTAAGAATATACGCGTTGCGAGGTTAAGTTTCGAGAATCAGCCGTGGATCGTCCGTGACGTTTCCAACGTTTAAAGTTTAAACGTTCGATTGGCGCGAATCTTTCGTCGGCTCGAGCGAAGAAATCGATCGTCACGATGGAACTCGGAAGGGGGTGTCGGTGGAAGAGTCGAGAGGTTCGGAGGCACACGGCTGAAACGTAAAACGACGCGCTTTCCGGCAGG
This sequence comes from Mimumesa dahlbomi, assembly GCA_917499265.3. Taxonomy (NCBI): domain Eukaryota; kingdom Metazoa; phylum Arthropoda; class Insecta; order Hymenoptera; family Crabronidae; genus Mimumesa; species Mimumesa dahlbomi. Next base: position 19,335,408 of record OU824115.1, on the reverse strand, counting down.
CCCGCTTACCAACTACGTCGGTAATTACGATCGTCGCTGGCGTCCATGTTCGGTAGTCGCCGGTCGTCGGTCGTCGGTGTTCAAAGCCGCCCGTGTTCCTGGCGCACTGGGGACTTTCGTGTTTACGAAAGGCGCGCGACAGCTCGACGGGTGGCTTCTTCTCGCCTGCCTTCTCTTATTGTTAGCCGGCTCTGCCTGCCGCTAGCGGTGGGCATTCGACTCTCTGTCGCAAAGTTTCACGGAAATTCGGTCGTTGCGCCAACGAGACGCGAAGCATGGAGCAACCTCGGCAACGGTTCCAGGCTGTTCGAGCGAAACTCGAAGACTGTGCAACCACTTCGGACGGCGGAAGCTTCCAAGTCGAAGAATATTTGGGAAAAAATATTTAGACGCGGCTAGAAATCCGTCGGCGTAGAAAGTTTGAAAGAAAGAAAGAGAAAGACTTTATCAAGGCTGGACGTTGCCGAAAAGCTTTTGGGTTGAAACTTTCATCTTTCATTCACGCGAGGCATCTTTAGCGCGTCGCTCCCAGCCAACCGTCTTCCCTTGTCCCTGCCTGTCTTTGCTTCCACTTCCCTCCACCCATTCCCAGTCCCGGCCCTATCGGGGAATTTTCCTTTCCCCTTTCCGTTTTCTCGCGCGACGTACCGTTTTGTACCAGCTGTGTACGTATGTGTGTATCTACCGCGTGGGGCGAAACGAATCCTCCGGTTTCGAAGGCATCGTCGTTGTAAATTACCCTGCGGCCGGATTAAGTGGAATTAATTACCCTGTGACCGGATTAAGTGTATTAGTCGCGACAACGAATCGATGCGTTTTTTCTCGGCTAACCAGAGATGTTGCTCGTCCGCGACTCGATTGGCCTCGGTTAACGGAAAGAAACGAGAAACGGGAAACGGGAAACGGGAAACGGGAAACCAGAAGCGAGCTTCCGACGATCCGGGCAAGTGATAAAGATTACGTACTCGCCGACCGATCGGCCCCGTAGGGTAAATATCGTACGTAGCCAAGCCAGTGTGCAAAACCGTATCGGGGATGGAGGGTGGCCGGTACAAGTACACGCGGTAACAGAGAAATACCACGAGAGGCAACCCTTTAGGCCACGAGGGGCACGTGTTCTCTTACCCTCTATCTGTACTATAGACTCTGTAGATTGCTAATGCAAACCGCTCGTTCGATCGACCCCTGTCCGTGAAATCGAGTCGTCGGGTGTACACCGACGGACGCAACGATGACTTTCTATCGTCGATCAACGAACCCCGACAAACGAATGGAATTTTGTGAAAATCCTAGCCCCGACTCGCATCTATCGCGTTCCACCGTTAATCGGACGGGGATTAAACGACAGGTGATTAACTCCGATTAACCGTTTCGTTCGGGTTTTTCGCTCTTTGGACTAGCTTTTCGCACGTCGATCGGCCGAGCGTTCGAGCACTCGAAAGTATGCGTACGTACGAATACGTCCAGGCGTTTCCATCTTGTTTGGTTAAAAGTTCAATTTCCAGGCGTAGATCCCGAATGAGAATGAGAGAAAGAGCTTGGACGTTTTCCAACAAGGAGCAACGTTTCGCCACGATATTTCGCGATAAACCGGCTGGACGATAATGTCCGTTTTTGTTTTAATTGGAGGAATATCCGATTGGATCTGGCACGCGGGCGTTTCGGGCAAACGTTCGTTAACGAGGACGGATAAAAGACCGTAGGGCCGGAACGAGGGAGAGGAGATGGAGAGGTAAAAGAGGAAGAAACGCTGAGGATATCCGGCCGTGGTACACGTATCGTGTCGCGATAATTCTTCCGACAACGCTGGCGGGTTTCATTCTTCGGTGCGTGATTTACAATCCGGCGGGACTCCGTATTTTATCCCGAGCTCGAACCTTTTCCGAGCAAGAAACTCTTTCGCGGAGCCGAGGAGCGATCGCGTGCCTTTCGTTCCTCTCGGATCGTTGCGAACCGTGGCAACAGGCAGGACGAGAGGGAGCAGTGTCCGCGGAACGTTGACAAAGTACCCGCGAGAGGGAAAACTTACAGCATTGTTTTACAAATTTATCTTGGCCGGGGCTCCGCCTGGTTACGCCCGCCCGTTCCTAGAAAGATCGCGAATCAACGAGTAAATATATTTTCATTCTAAATAAAACCGATCTATCGTCCGTTGGACGGAAAAGCAAGTAAAGGGCGGGACAGGTGTAGGGGAGCGCAGTACGTACGTACGTATGTATGTATGTATGTACGTGGAACGGACAGCGCGAAAGTGTTGTCGTCCCTGAATCTTAACGAGGGGTCGTCGGCACGTAACAAGGGTGCCGTCGTCCTAAAATCAAGCGAGGGTCTTTTTAATACCACTTAATCGCGTTTACGGCGCACGTCTTTCGACGAATATTCGGAAGCAAAGTGGCAAAGCACGGCGGGCCGTTCGAGCGGTAAATGTGTAGGTATATGTATGTATGTGTAGGTAAACAGGTGGGTGTAACAAACCTGTCAACGATTGGAGGCCCGATTCGATATTTATTTGATTTCTTATCCGTCCGGTCGCGAATGCCGCGAATGCCGCGAATGCCGCGAATGCCGCGAAGCCCGTCAACGGTAAAACTTTAAAGCGTAGCCCCGCTTTTCCCTACTCGACGCGATTACTCGACAGAGCGCGGAACAATGGCAAACGAAATAGTCGAGATAGAAGTAAAAAAGGAAGAATAGAGACTGTTTAATTGTAATTCTTTTGAATTTCTTTTTCGTGTCGGCCGTCTCGTAAACGTTTTTTAGCATAGAGAAACCGATGCGGGTCGTTTAAAACAAGATAGAAATGGGAACAGGATGGAAACAGGATGGGCACAGGATGGGAACAGGATGGGAACAAGGTGGAACGTGGCAAAAGGCCGCCGTAGTAGGGCAACGACTCGTCGAGACTCCGAGAATCGATTCCGCAGCCGTCGGAAGTGTGCGGAATCCAACGAAATAATCACGATGGAACGAAAGGACAAACGATCGATTAAAAATCTACTCGTCGCGAACGGTAAAAACTTCTCTAGCGGCGTTTGGAAATTTTGCCTAGCACCACCGTGGCCGGTTTTTGGGCGATTAGATATCCTCGTAGAATCAATGCTCGACGGATCGATGCAGGACTCGAGGCGGGATAGCGGGAGAGAAACGAAAGAAAGAAAGAAAGAAAGTAAGAGGAGTAAGAGGAGTAAGAAGAGGCAGGTGAAGAGAGAGTCCTCGACAATCGGGGTGGGCCGTGTTTGGCATCGGAGAAAACTGTTGTTCGAAAGGCCTGAAGCTTAGAACCTCGAAAAGGGTTCAAAGGCAGCTGCGTGTAACAGTTTACGACGTCGTTGTAAAGACCGTCTGCGGGAGAGAGCGCGTGGAAGGGCCAGGAACGCAGAAATCCGTCTCGTTAATTTTAATAGAGAGATCGTGAGGGGGAGAGAGGAGAGAAAGCATCCCGGAACGCGTTCGTTACTCGTCCGATGCGTCCCGGGCGACACCGATAATACGGATTCCTATAAACTTGTCACGCGCGGGCATGTCTATGAAACGTCCTTTAATTACTGTTTCTCTTTCAAAGGGATACGTGGAACTGCAGTTTTTAACGCTAAGCCGCGGCAAAATTCCCAACGAGAGGGGGAGAACGCGAAACTTGTTTAGCGCGGCCGGAGGATTCGCGAGCTAGGTACGTTTCCGCGTCCGCGTCCGCGTCCGCGTCCGTGTCCGGGGCGAAGCATCGGCTGGTCGAAACACGCGTCCGAGTGGTCGGTCTCGCGGTTCGTTGAACGTGCGCGGTTCGTCGCTCTCCGAACACGTTTCGAAAGGTTGAGAGGTGAAAGCCAACTACGGATTCTAAGGTTGGAATTGAAATTCGTAGGGTTCTCGAGGCTCGTTAAGCGGTTCCGTCCAATTTGAAATCCTTAAATCCCGGCACTTAGCGGTAAATGAAGTAGCAGCTGGTGGTAGGTTTTCGTCCCTTGCAACGAGGGCAAATGTTTGATCGGAGCGTCCTCCGGAGAGGGATTACGGTTAACGGAGAGTCTCCGTGCCGCGCAACGCTTTCCATCTTCCAGCGGATTCGCGTCTCTTTTCCGTCCTAGCCGAGCGCCGAGGCGATTACGCTAATTGAACAGGCGGATTCCAAAGTCTGCTAAATCGATTTGCTACTCCGCCGCGCGGGACCCCGGAGGAGCCGTTCTCAACCGTGAACGACACTTTGGAAACTAAGAATATCTGCCGCGTTCGTACATACGTACGCGTGCGTGCGTGCGTGCGTGCGTGCGTGCGTGCGGGCATCTACAAAGTATCGGAGAAGCGTAAGACAAGTTCGTCGATATGAAAATATTATGTCGGATGAAAAATATTGATAAATTTACTCGTTGCGTTGGGAAATCCACCGCTCGACGATTCTGCGACGGTTTTGTCGAGACGTCGCGATCTGGGTCGGGTAATAATCGAGGATATCGTCGTCCGGCAGGAAGCAATTAGGCGACCCGAATAACGCGCTTTAAGCCCCGCCGCGGGAGGGAGACGGCGAATCATCGACTTCGGTGGGAAGGAAAGAGTCGCCGTCGATGTTAACCCAGAAATCCTATTTTTCAGCTGCCGCAACGTTTCGCCAGGTAGGTGAAGTGAAACGGAGGGAAAAAGGAGACGAAAAGTGCGGGAGCGGAGGCCGGTGCGACGAGATTTTGGTGAAAAGTTTTGGAAGAAAAGAAACGTTTCGAAAGTCCGTCGCAAACGGGCGGCCGCTCAAACCTATAAATAGCGACTAACGACTCTTTGGTCTGGAATAAAAAAGCAGAGCGAATATCCGTAATTCTGTTAATGGATCGTAGAGAAAATTCGTCCTAGAATCACGTCAAAGAACGCTCTGCCGCCCGCCGTCTCGCATTTAAATATCTTCTCTTCTCCTCTCCTCTCCTCTCCTCCCCTCTGCTCTCCTCTCCTCTCCTCTCCTCTCCTCTCCTCTCCTCTCCTCTCCTCTCCTCTCCTCTCCTCTCCTCTCCTCTCCTCTCCTCTCCTCTCCTCTCCTCTTCTCTCTGTTCCTCTCCGCGTCTTCTCTCCTCTCCTGGAGAGCAGCTCTTTCGACCGAGAGAACGCTTTCTCTTTGCACTCTCGCCAATTGACCTCGGTGTCTATTAAAACTTTTTTGCGCCGCATAGAGACAACGTTTTTCGTCGTTTCACCGTCTTTTACCACCGACCACCGTTTTTCTCTCACGAATCTCTAATTACGTATCGGAAAGGATCCCTCCCGTTCGGTCTCCACGGCATTAAAGTGTCGGAGGATTCGTAGACGGGACGCTCTGGCCGCATACGCGTAACGACTAACGCGAAGCCTGGTATTGAAACGCGAGATAATCGGAATCTAAGTTGTTTCCGCGTCTCCGTCTTCGGAAGCTTTAGCGGGTGGTGGTAGATCTTTTGAAAACCGTAGCGTCGTTAAGCTCGAGCTAGTGGAAAACGAAGACGTGGCCGAGCCGCGGAGAAGCGTCCGCGTTACATAGCATACGTAGCATACGTAGCATATGTACGTAGCATAGATACGCATACGGCAGGAACGGGCGGACGAACGGGCGCGAATCGAATCGACGTAGTTTATTTGCGGAATGTCGCGGTTGGTCTTTGATATTTGACACCGAACCCCGAGTTTCGAGGGCTGTCGATATCGGGTCTGGCTCTGCTCCGCAAACTTTCCACCCTCTAACCAATTTACTCCGTTCAAGGTCGTATCCCGGTACGTCCTGGGTCATCGTCTGGGAGGTTCGATCGTCGAAAGAACGTTCTACGAGGGCATCGTTTCGGTCCCACTTATCGCTCGGTTGCGGTAGGCATTCCCCACGTTGAAACTGGTGGGTGGAGGTGACACCGTTTAAAGTTTAAACGAAACAGGGTTGATACTTTGGAAAATTGCCACTCAGCCGACTCGGTCGGTAAGCGGAAAGCGGAAAGCGAAAAGTGTCCGCGGGCACTCGTGCGAATCGAGCACCGTGACTTCTCGTTGGGTAGATTCGAGGTTTTTTTCTTCCACCACGCGACGAGAAGAAAACGTCTGTTTCGAAAAGTTCTGAAATGGGCTTTAGAAGCTCTATGACTCTCGAGTCTCGGAGAGTCGAAAGTACGAAACGCCGGCGACGTTGTTTTCCGCGATGTGAAAACGCTTCGAGCCGAAACGTAGTCGACGAAGAGCGACTCTCGGAACGTGCAACGCGTAACGCGCGACTTTGGAACGGACAGGAACGTCGCTAGAAACTTAACCGAGCCATTATACTCGCTCTCTCGTTCTCGCTCTCGCTCTCGCTCTCGCTCTCGTTCTCGCTCTCGCTAGGAGAGCAAAATATACGCAACAGAAGCTCGCAGAGTTAATTACAGGTTGTTTCAAAACTGAAAGTATACTCGAGCTCGTCAAACAATTTGCCGACTTCATTAGGCGGAATACACGGGACTCGACCTCGACCACCCCGAATACATTTATTATGGATTCTCCGCGTAAAACGCCCTCGGTTACACCCTCGGGAGACTGATCCGACTCGTCCCACAGGCCACCTCCCGACTTTTCTATTCGCTTCCTGCGTATCGTTTGTCAAGAATATCATCGCGTTCTCAAACGGTTTACGCCGCCGTCCCGCTAATTATCCGAGCTTTCGGCAAAAACTTTTGCGGCCTCGTACTCTTCTACTTTACCCGCTACGAAGCTACCGATTCAGACGACGCCCTTAATACGTTACGTTATCGATGACACTAGTGCGTCTCGTACAATCAAAATTCACCGATCGCTCGACCGTTCGACCGTCCGCCCGTGCAATTTTACGCGCGGTATACACGTATGCATGTATTACCTATTAAATGGCGAGCGTTTAACTAATATAAAGGGAATGCTTCGCGGCCGAACAAAAGATATCCCGAATATTTCCGACTCCGAACGAGCCGACCCCGCTTTCCCGGATAACGAACGTTCGCCGATGCCAGAAACGTAAATGGGGATTCCCGAATCCACGCGGGATATCGAAAGGAGAAAAAGGAAATGTTGCGACGGGCGCGCATTAAATTCCCATTAACGCGTTCCGCCGCCGCTACCCCCCCCCCCACCCCCCACCACCGTTTCCGTCCCTCTTGCCCCCTTCGTTCCCCTCGCCTTATTTTTCCTCTTGCTTTTTTCTTTCACCCCGGGATATCTTTCCTCTCGATCGATTTTCTCTCGAATTTACCGCGAGAATCGCGATTTCATTTCCTTTTCCTGTAGTCGTTCCGTTCGTTTTCGTTCGCCTCCGTTTGCGGTAGGAGTAGACGCGAATGCCGTGGGAGAGTGTAATTTCGAGAATTTATTAACAGGAAACTCGGAGGGTTTGCACCTATAAGCAAAGATTCGTGGGTTCGACCGGCAAACGAGGTGCGCTTCGAATATAGAGTACAGGACAAACGATAGCGGAGTGAACGTTGCGGGACAGTTTTTGGGTAATTTCCTGCCGACGCGACGAAAGATTCGACCAGGGCCGATATCCGCGGTAAACCGGTTCGGCGGCGTTTTCACTCGATCCGAATGTCCATCGCGCGAAAAATGTTCGATATCGATTCCGTAAAACGCGTTCGTCGACACCGCTCTGCTATCCCGGATATCCAGCAGCGGGGAAAATTTGCGACGGTTGTACACGGAGGGTAACGTGTCGGCGGAACGAAATAAATTCGTTGGTACGAAGCACGCTCGCGCCATGATCGCCATCGAAGAGGGGCAAACGATTTTCGGAACCTGTTTCCGTCTTCGTGAATGTTACAGAACCGACTCGCAAAGGACGTGCCGATTGTCCCCGATGACGCTTCGTTACCGTCATCGTTATCGTCACCGTCACCGTCACCGGCAGTCCGTCTTACGGGTCCTCTTACGGGTCGAGTAAAGGGAGCTCCCGATTCCTTCTTCCGTGGTACTCGATACGCAGCCGAAGCGATGTGCAGCGTCGTTCGCGCCAGGCTTCGTGTCGGAACGAGGATACTTGCAAACGGACAAAGAGTAGGGCGAACAAAATAACTATCAAGCGGCAGAAAAACCGAGAGATTTCTTCCTAATAGGGTTGTTAGCGGCACTCCCGCTAAATATTCTCCGTTGGTAACCGACTCTGCCGTTAACGGGCATCGTTTCTCCTCCCTGCCTTCTTCCCTCCCCCTAGAGATTCCTCTCTCCACCCTTTGTGTTTTTCGGTCTCGAGATCGACGTCGTTGATAACGTTAATGGAGTCGAATAAGTGGGTCGACGATCGGGACAATTAGAAAAAGCAGCTCCGAGTGCAATGGCGCTTGTATCTGGGTCATTCGGTTCTTTCTTTCGGATCGTCCGTAATTACATGCGAAGTCTTACGTACATCTTGATCGGACATCTCTATGTCGGGCGATGCCAGCCAGGTATGGCCTATTCGCACGTGCCATGGGCTAGCTAGACGAACAATTTCCAGGAGCGTGTGGCACTTAATTAACGGTTAACGACGAGTGACAATTTTCGACGGGAGTGTCTGCAACGGGGGGGGGGGGGGACGTAGAGATAATCGGGCGGACGATTCGCCATCGCTGGTAATCGCGAATAATCACGGATAATCTACCGCAACTGTCCTCTCGAGTATCCACTTGCCTGATTCGACGGTCCACGGCCGACTCGAGGAAACCGGAGAAATTCATCGAAAATATGAAGAACGCCTCGAAGCCAGCCAGAGGCCGTGAGCGCAAACAGGAGCGGACAATTTTTTTCGGAGGATGGTAATATAAAGATTTGAAAGAAACGATCGCCGGCTGTTCGCGAGGACGGGGGATGGCGAGCGGGACTCGGGGCCGTAGTCTCTTTGGGAGACTCGTCGTTTTTCCTTTTGGCAAATAGGGCTGCCGACATACCGTTTTCCCTTCCGGACTCGCCGATACACGGTCGATTTTGCTTTTTGTCGGTCGAGCACCCAGACGCGATCCAATTCCGTCGAAATACGAGGGGGTCCGATTCGCGCTATCGACCATTGTCCACGCGATTCGAAAACGTATTGAACGGACCAATCTCTTTCTCTTCGCCCTCTGCTTTTTCTGCTCTTCCCGTTTCGCTCTCTTCCAACTCCTTTCCCCTCTCGCCACGTCGCGTGCCGATCCGTTTTCCTCTTTTCGATTTCTCTCTAGGGGAAAAAGTCCGTTTTCGTGGAATTATCGGGCGAATCGGCGAGGGAATCGACCGCGGGCTCGCACCTCCACCTCCCCCCCCCCCCCTCTCCCTCCTCACGCGTCGTTTCATCTTGCTTTAGGATCCTGTCGCAGGTTCGAGCGTCGTTCGCGGTACGTCGTAACGAATTCTGGAAACCGTAGCTTCGTCGATGACGATCCCGCCGACGCCAACGTCTCGTTATCGTTATCGACGCACGCTTAAACTTTCGTCCTCGCTGGACCCTGGTAGCGACGAATTCGTAGGGAAAACGAAAGAACGACTGGGGCAGGGGTAATTTTTCTTGTTTGTTCTCACGCCGGAGAAAGATATCTAGCTGTCCAGACCAGTCGTTGTTACCGATGACGTACGGCCCGTATGGAACCAAGATCGCGCCTTTTCACGCGTGATTTATTTTTCCGCCGGTAGAATACGGAAGGTAAACACGAACGCTGCACGCTCGACGATCTTCCACAAATTTATCGTTATTTTTCGACCACCCTTTCGCCCTTTCACCCATTCACCCTGTCACCCTTACACCGTTTCACCATTTCACCATTTCACTCTTACACCCTTACACCCTTACACCCTTACACCCTTTCACCCTCCGGCTCTTTTAGCCTCTCTTGAAACGTGAAACGTGAAACGTGAATCAGCCCGGAATCGCTGTTAAAAGCGAACGTAAAGTTTTCTCCCGCGAAGACACAGGAAGGAAAGTTTTCGTATAAATAGAACCACGGGGAACTCCTTCGAAAGCTTTCGATGGAAATATCTACGTCCTCCCTCCGTTCCGACCCTTTATTTCCCCCGGAAGGAAGAAAGCTGTGTAATTTATGTTTACGGTAATCGAGAGGAAAGGGGACAAGGTACTACGAGTTTTCGATGATCGAAAAGTTTGCCAGCGGAACGAGGTGGACGTTCGACGAAATAAAGTCGTCGAGTGAATCGCCTTGCCGGAGAGATCTTTACGTCGCTTCCCGGCAAACTGACCGACCGGATACGCGTTACACCCGTGACGGACAAAGTCTCTCCACACCGTGCCCGATATTTTCGAGCTTCTTTCGCGGCCGCCATACCCCATCGCCGAAAGTCTCCCCTCGCGACAAAGTGGAAAATTGATTTTCCGACTGGTCGGTTCCTCGAACGTCGAGTCGAATGCACGTATGTACATACATACGTATCTACGTACGTATACAACGTGGAGGATGTACGAGAACGGCAAGAGTAATTAACGCAGATGCTTGGGCAGAATCGTTGGCGCGAAATGTAAATAGGACGATTAACGAGACACGACGATCCCTACGCGTTCATCGATGCAACGGCTCGAGGGATGCTACCACCGAACAAGTGTTTCCGGCTATTCGTGCGTGATCCCGCTCAGCATAATTTCGAAAAGAAACGGCCGGATCGACCGGTTCGATTCGGGTACCGCGACGTTACCGCTCACGCCGACGTTGACGCCGACGCCGTCGCCGACGCCGACGGCGGCCCGTGGAGAGCAGTTTTACGTAAACGACACCGCATCGAGGGTCGCAAGGATCCCGTCGAGCCGCGAAAACGATCGCAAACGTCGTCCGAAGAAGCCTAGGCGAGGCTTAATTAAAGGCCCGACTCAAACGTAGTCATCCTCTCCTACTTTCTTTATTTCTCTTCTTTCCACCGCCTTTCCTTCTTTGCTCTCACCGTCGGATGCGGAAAGCGAGCGAGGGAAAGGACCAAAGACACAGGGAAGCAAAGTTCCCACGGACACTCGAGTCGCTGGCTCGGAATTAATTACAGTAATTGCTGTAAGCAAGACCGTCGACTAATTGCCGAGCCTACCGATCGAGAGGATGGCTCTTCGTTCTCGCGTCTCGCAAACGATCGAAATTTAGGAAAATACTTAATTGTACGTCGGGTCTACGCATCGATTCTCTTACCTTCGATGGGTATTTCAACGATAAGACAGTTATATTTTCTATCGATCGAACGGACCGGTCGATTTTCTCCGATGTAATCGGTGCATCGGTGAACGAGGGGATCTGCTTAGGACACGCTCCTAAGCTCCGTCTCTCTAATTCGTAGATTCGTAGATTCGTCCGCGCACGCAAAGACACTCGAGCGGTTCCTCGGCGGAGTGGCGGGTACGATAGCTCGGAAGGCTCTCGCTTGGTTCGATAAAAAAATCAGCCTCGGGGCCTGCTTGCCTCCCGATCGCTTCTAGACTGCCGGCAAATCGCGAATATTCAGTCACGTAGAACGATGGTAGGGAGCAGATGGATAAGTCTAGTCAGACGGGAAGGGGTCTGGTTAGGTACCCTTAGGTGTGGTTCTCGGCGTCGTAATAGAAAGGAGACCTAAGGGCACCGAAGGTACGGCCTTGCGGTACGTATCCAATCTTTCGTCGTCTTTCGACGCACTTTCGATGTGATTTCTTGCCGCTTTCTCGCGTTCCCGGTGTCGAACCCTAGCGCGTGCGCGTTATTCATCTATCCATCCATCTCCGTAGGCAGGGTAAAGAGGATGAAGACGACGAAGAGGGTGCTGCGTAGGATCGAGTGCAGAGGCCGAGGCAGGAGGAACGGATGGAAACGACCGGGATCCGTGACACCGTTCGCGGATGTTATACACGCGTAATAGACGTGGTACGCGCCTAGCCCCGTGGATCAATCTTACACGCGCAGACCTATAACAGTCGAAAGGGGTGCCAAAGGGAAAGAGAAAGCAAGGAGGAGTGAAAGTTAACACAGGGAGACCGAGGGAGACCGAAGGAGGCCGAGGAGGGGAAAGGTCTCTATTAAACGCCCGCCAAATTAGAACGAAATTAAACTATACCAACCCGGTGAAATACCTTTAAGCATCTCCATCAAGAAGCCATTAATTTGCCGAGAACTCTCTTATTTCAAGGAACGTCGGGTATCCGGACAGAAGTATGCGAGAAACGGCGAGAATTGGCGAGAAATGGCGAGAAATGGCGAGAAATGGCGAGAAATGGCGAGAAATGGCGAGATGTGGCGAGAAACTGCGAGAAACGTAGTCACGGAAGACTTGCCTCCCAAGATCTTCCATCCGGCAGCTATGGAAGACGTAGGCCGACAAATCGAATTAATTACGATTAACGGTGCACTTTAAAGCGACCGTTTATTTTCTACGTAGTTGGGTCGATAGTTGGTCGGAGAAACGTCGTCGCTTCGTCAAGGGAGTCGCAAAAATATTTTCCACGTAATTCCAATTCTATATCAGCACGAACGGGTAAAAAGTACGCGTTCCTTTAAGGGCAGGTTTTGGTATACGTCAACGGAAATTCTGCACACGTTATACCTACACGTTAGGCATGTATGTACATGTACGAACGATACGCACAAATTGATTTCTCGGGAAAATCGAGGGGTCTGGAATCCGGGATCAGCGCTCTTTCGGCCGATGGATTAATTTTATCCGTAGGAATCGACGTCTGGCCGGTCTATAAGAGGAGAAAAGTTGCTTCGTGTCTGGCCGGTTCGTTTAGCAGATCGTGAAAACAAACGAGCGCGGACACGATCGAGAACAATGGCTTTTTAGTTTCTTCTCAAAGTTGCCGCGAGTAAGTAATCCACGACTTGGAAGAAATCCTCGGTCTCTTTCTCGCTCTGGGATTACCCGGATGTTTCTCCATTGGTAGATGATAATCTTTCGCGGTGACGCTAAACGCTCTTCAGATAGTAGGAAAAAGTAACGAGCTACGTAAACGTGACTGTGGCGTTAAAAGGTCGTAAATTTAAAATCAAAGTTTTCCACTCCGGAATCATCGCGGAACGGAGGAAGGAGGAAAGCCGAGGTGGAGGAGAGGAGAGAGGCATACAGAATAGTCAGCGAACTCGAAGGGAAGCCACCGAGAGGAAAGTTAAACGAGTCGGTCGGCAAGTCGGTGGACACGAGTGAAATTTCCAACTCGCTAATTCGGCGCGTTCGATCGGGAAGACTTACCGTATACTCGACCGATATAAGACGCAACTTTTCGACAGTTGGTAACGGCCTTTGAAAACTCGGAGAGATTTCTTCCCTTTCTTCGTCTCGTTCTTGCACGGAAAGTTTCGTGGACGCGGGGGTCGCGGGGATCGCGGGGGTCGCGGGGCAGCTGGCGGGGTATCCGCGTTTCTAAGGCGGAGTTTCTGGCTAAGGCTAATTCGTGAATCGCTCGCAACGACCCGACATCCCGCTGCAACTTTTCTCCCGAGGGAAAATTATTAACAAGTCGCCCGGTGTGTCCCGGACCGAAGAAAACTCGACTCACGGACGAGCTCGAGGATTTATCTCGGCTGTATGTACGAGAATGATGCGCGATATACCTACACCCCGGGGTAAACCTTTTAAACGGTCTTTTCGTAACTTCGAATACGATCGACTATCGGTGATAGAAAAACTTAGTTTTCGTCCGAAAAGTCTCGTTTCGCCGCTTCGATTTTCCAAACTATTCTTAACAAGTTCGTACAACTCTGCGGGGAAGAATAACGCTATCGAGGAAATTCCAAAGATGATTCCTAAGGAATTTTACGGACACGTATCGATCTGTCAACCTCGGAAACGTTTCTGATCGCGTCGTCGGTAGTCGGAGAGAGACGGTAGGCCGGATACCGGTCGCGGCGACAATGGAAGACGCGGAGAAGAAAACGGTACGGTCCGTCAAGCCGAAATCACGGGGAGCCGTCGTACCTACGTGTAGAGAAGCGACCGCGACCGCGACCGCGACGGTGCTTTGTCGTTGCCTCCTGCCCTCCCGCCCTCCCGCCCGAGGAGCGGCGAGGCCCGGCCGTTCGCTGGAAACGCTGGAATTCCGGAGCGAATACCGAACTCGGTCACCGTCCTAATCGGCTTCCGGTGAAATTCCTGCTCCTTCCATAGTCGGCGAACCGACCGAACCAAGCTTTTTTTAACCGATTCAAAGAGCAACGCGGTCCGCTCATCCCGTAAACTCCCGTGTCGCTGGGCTCGATATTAACATGGGCTCTCTATTTCGGGACCTCGCAGACTACCACCGGGACTTGCCGAGGGTTCGCATATTTACCGGGCATACGCCACTCGATTACGCGTCCCGCGGCGCTCACGGAAATAACCGGGATGCAGGCACGTGCGAACCAACGACGAGCAAACAAGTATGTACTGAAAATCGGGACGGAACGGACCTTTTTTAGCACGGATAACGCGAAATACCTGAAATACGCGGCAGAGTCCCGAGAAAATCCGACTCTCCGGTAAAGAGAAAATTGTAGAAATTTCCTCGAGTGACGGTATTATAGAGTTTCGAGTGAAATTTGCTGCTCGATTTTATCGTAGTCGGCGGTTTCGCTGGTATCGCTGGAAAGCGGTTCGACGCTGCGGCTTAATTAATTGCCGCGGTGCGCGGGCAACTTCGTTATTACTTCGGGAGAGCGTTCTAATGAATTTCGAAGATGACTCGGCGGCCTTTACACGGCTTACCGATTCGCTCGAGACTTATCCCGCAAACTTTCGACGCTCTTGTCCGTGTTCGCCCCATTCTCCGGCCTTTCGAATACGCCGCAACGAAAAGTTTGAAACGATGGTCCACACCAGACGTCCCGTTAACGAAGACGTCGGGCGGTGTAACAGGGATTAACGTCGACATGGCTCGTACAACGACGATTCAAAGTGCAACGCTTCCGACAGACCCTGTACATACATTCGATAAGCTGCTTGACGGAGCGTGCCGACGCGACGAGCAGTTGTCGGACGGTTGTCGGACGGTTGTCGGACGGTTGGTCGGTGCATCGACACCGTTTACGTGCCGATGATTACCTTTCGATTACCCTTTCGCGGCCCGATCATCGAAATCGTCCTTCGTCCGTGAAAATCGGTCGATTAGACGGCCGATGGAAGGTTCGACCGTAGCCGCGACGACTCGGACATCGTTTCGTCGTAACAAGACCGACGGATCGGTATCGAGCGGAACGCTGGGAGGTTCGCTTTATCGTTTGCTTTTGCCACGCGGAAACTTTTCCACCGACACTAGGCAGGCTTGCATTTGTCGAGAAAGGAACGTTTTTGCCTGGCGGAACATCGTAGACGGAAAAATTTATCACGTTATTTTCTGCCTTTTAGCAGCGTGTCGCGTGCTGCCTTTTATCTCGAGCTGCCACGGACCAGAGAAAGAGCGAACGAGAGAGGACGGGAACGGTACGGAGAAAAACAGTGGCCGAGTTTGTGTTTTCGCGCTTTCGAACAAAAGTCGCACCGCGGAACATGAAAGGTGTAAGAGAAAATAAACGCGTCGCGCAACCGGAGGCTATTGGGTGAGAAGCGCAGCGGCCCGGAGAGGGACCTTTCTTTTCAAAACAGACGGGAAGATGCACGCGCCGAAAGTGCCAAGACGACCTACCACCTAAATCAGTTTCGAAAAGTCCTTTCGCAAAGTCCCGCGAAACTCGACCGATTGTCCAATCCACGGTAATTTCGATGCGCGCGGACGATAGGGAAAGGGAGAGTAACGCTCCGTTTTACAGCGAACTGACCAATTATTCCCATTTTGTCGGCGACTCTGCGTTGACGCAAAATCTTGTGGAAATTTCAGCGGCGAAGAAATGGTTTCATCGGTCGTCATTTCCGTAATTTTTGAGCTATTAAAATGAACGAGGGCATTTTGTACGCGGAGTCCAAAGCCGAATAAGACAGTGAAAGGAGCAGATCGATATCAACAAAATTGTGGAAATGACGAGCGATTTACGAAAAACGCGAAAGATCGTTAAATTAGAACAGTTTTTCGTTCGGCATTCGCTCAATTTTAGAGATAGCGACCTGAGACGTGTACCATTGATTTAGTTGGGAAATTCTACGTCAGAACAATGTATAATAGTTGTACTTTTCGAAAATTTAATTTTTCGCAAAAATCTGAAGGGGGTAGGTCAGGATTTTTTGCGATTTTCGTAAATCGCTCGTCATTTCCACAATTTTTTAGATATCGATCTGATTCTTTCTGCATCTTATGCGGCTTCGGATTCCGCGTCCAAAATGTCCCGGATCATTTTAATAGCTCAAAAATTACGGAAATGACGAGCGATTTACGAAAATCGCAAAAATTCCTGACCTACCCCCTTCAGATTTTTGCGAAAAATTAAATTTTCGAAAAGTACAACTATTATATGTTGATCTGCCGTAGAATTTCCTAACTAAAAGAATGGTACCGGTTTCAGACCGCTATCTCAAAAATTGAGCGAATGCCGAACGAAAAACTGCTTCAGATTGATGAATTTTCGCGATTTTCGTAATTTATTCGTCATTTCCGTAATTTTTGAGCTATTCAAATGATCCGAGACGTTTTGGACGCGGAATCCGAAGCCGAATAAGACCGTGGAAGATTCAGGTCGATATCTGAAAATTTGTGGAAATGACGAATGAATTACGAAAATCACGATAAATCGTCATTTTCAAACAGTTTTTTTATCGGCATTCGGTCAATTTTAAAGATAGCGATCTGAAACTGGTGCCATTGTTTTAGTTAGGAAATTCTACGGCAGATCAACATATAATAGTTGTACTTTTCGAAAATTTAATTTTTCGCAAAAATCTGAAGGGGGTAGGTCAGGATTTTTTGCGATTTTCGTAAATCGCTTGCCATTTCCGTAATTTTTGAGCTATTAAAATGATCCAGGGCGTTTTGGACGCGGAATCCGAAGCCGCATAAGATGCAGAAAGAATCAGATCGATATCTAAAAAATTGTGGAAATGGCAAAGGATTTACGAAAATCGCAAAAAATCCTGACCTACCCCCTTCAGATTTTTGCGAAAAATTAAATTTTCGAAAAGTACAACTATTATATGTTGATCTGCCGTAGAATTTCCTAACTAAAACAATGGTACCGGTTTCAGACCGCTATCTTAAAAATTGAGCGAATGCCGCTCGATAAACAGCTTTAATTTGCAAGTTTTTCGCGATTTTCGTAATATGCGTGTCATATCTGTAATTTTTGAGCTATTAACCAGTTGAGTGTGTTTGACGACTGTACTCGTCATCGGTTGATTATCGCAACACGCCCTGGTGCACGCTCTGCACAGAGATCGGCACACTTAATAGGTGAATAGCCTAAAACGGCGGTAACCGGTACGTACACGGGTAAGGCGATACGCAAACACCTTTGCGGAAAAACAGTCTTTTCTTTCGGTTAACGCGTTTCGCGCGTGCATCGGTTCGCTGATATCGGCGCACGATATTCGGGTTAATTATAGCAGTTCCGGTATTCGACTAAACTTTCAGGGACGAGGACTAGGATTGGCCGCTAAAGGGTTTCTACGCCACGGGTCGATAGCGTATCCCCTGCCTCTCTACCCAAGGCTGATCTCGATCGTCTCGATCCTCCAACGGATCCGGCCATTGACGTCCGCGTTAATTCCGGCGATGCGTTAGGCGTGTTCTATGTAAGCGACCGGTGTAACTAGATCGATCTACGGGACAGATTGTTTGCAATCGGATTACGTTTCCGATAACGCCTCGATAACGCGTCGACAGGTTTATCGGTTAATTACTCCGGCAATATACTTCCTGCGATATTTCGCTTCGAATCTCAAAACATTTCTACCGTGTCGTATATTTGTCCGAAGAATACGCGCAATTAACGCGCTGGGACCGTTGGTCGAAGCAAGCCGACACATTCGTTCTATTTCGGCGACGTATATGTACAATAAATGATCTTTGGTAAAATTCGACCGTGTCGCGTACAGAAACGGCGATACGTTCCATCGGTTTTCAACCCGCGTCGTTAAAACGCGACGAAACGTCGAGCGTACCGCAGGATAGAAACGATCGGAATCGTCGCGACGCAATGATTCCAATTCCCAGGGTTGCAATCACATTTAACGCGGAAACGATAGCTCCTTTGGCATGCTACGCACCGGTCGGTAATCGGTCTCGCATCCATTCGTGGATTTACGTAAACTTCAAAGAGGTATTCAGTCGAGCGATATCGAGTAACGGCCGACTCCAGCCCTTCCACTGATTACTCAAGTATGTATTCGGCGCTAGCTGCATACGAACGTATCGGGACCGGACCGCGGTATTTGACACCGTTGCCTTTGCCCCTCCTGCGCGGCGTTCTTTTCATTCGACGGATCCGTGACAAGTAAATTTGCTTGGAACGAAACGGTACTCTCTACCGAGATTAAGTATACCACTGGATAGCAAGGTATCGTTTCTTCTCTTTCGTTGGAATAAAGTTTGTTCGTTCGTCCTCGGTCGCGTTTATGCAAATCTGGATGATACGCCGGTACATGGATACATACACGGGCGGGCCACGGGCGGGCCACGGGCGGGCCACGGAGCGGGAAGGAGAAGGATAAGAGGGGCAAGAGGGAGGCGAGTGGCGTGACGGAAGGTCTCGTTAGCTAAGCTGATTCCGGCGAAAGAAGAGTCTCTCGATCTTTGCGAGTGGCAACGACCTATAGCATACTCTCGAGGAAAATATCGCGCTCGGCGAC
This sequence comes from Mimumesa dahlbomi, assembly GCA_917499265.3. Taxonomy (NCBI): domain Eukaryota; kingdom Metazoa; phylum Arthropoda; class Insecta; order Hymenoptera; family Crabronidae; genus Mimumesa; species Mimumesa dahlbomi. The sequence goes on along the minus strand of OU824115.1, from coordinate 19,316,820 downwards.
GACTCGAAACGTTCCAACGTCTTCGAAGCGGCGGTGTTTAGCGGTCGTTTCACCTCCGCCGTCTCTACCGAGAAGAAAGTATGTATGTACAATACATACGTATGTACGGACGAAACGGGGACCGGTGTTGCCTCGGAACGGAGATAAGCGTGTAGGACGGTGCCGAGTCAGCGCGTCGCTGAAAAGGGGCGGAAGAGAATTACTCGCGAATTACGTGGTCGTGCATCGATCACACGCTTCGTTAGTTACGCCGGGTCGCGTAATTTTCAAAACTCGACGCATTCGCCGCGCTTCTCGACTCACCCCTCAACCTAGGTATCTGGGTTTCCATTGGCACTCGCAAAGAGATCCGTCGACGCGAAATCTATTTGTTCCAGAAACGTCGGACGGCTCGGCACCATGTTACGAACGAGAAGGGACGAGAAGGTTAAAGGGTAAAAAACGAGCCGAAACGAGAAGAGAGAATCCAGTAGAATCTCCGTCGCTAATCTGCTTCTGTATTCGATTACCGGACGATCCGACCTGACTCGGCGATCTCTGGCCGAGTATTCACCGGGTATTCACCGAGTATCCGTCTCGCCGACCGGATTACGCGAGGGACGAAAATCCCGCTTTCGTCGAGACACGAATCGATCCAAGAAATTGCAAAAATTTCGCCCCGAGATTATCTCTTGCCGTGAAAAGGATTTCGCGGAATCTTCCTCCCACCCGTCCATAGCTTCCTACCGTTCTTATTCTTCCGGGTGAACCGTCCTAAGCCAACCTGCCAAGTTCGTCGCGGTTTCCGGTGTCGCGACGACAGGATATAATTGCGGCACTCGCTGAGAAACGATCGAGCGAACGATCCTCGCGGGCTCTACGATCGCGTCCCATTAAGGTCGTTTCTTTGGAAACTCGCTATACATACTTACGGCCGAACAGTTTGCGAATGCTCCTTGCGGACTATTCGTGCGGATTATTCGTGCGGACTAATCGATCTATTCGACTCGACTAACTACGTCGGACTCGGAGTTCACCGGTGGGGAACCAACCTCCGCCCTCCCCCTCCCCCTCCCCCTCCCCGTCCCCGTCCCCGTCTCCGGCTCGGAACGGTTTCCCTGTAAACAGAGCTTTGCGGTGAATAGTCGGAGAATCGGTTTCTCGACCCGCTAAGTTTTTACCCTTCCGGAACAACCGTTCGAAACGAAACGACTCGGTCGAATCTGTTCGCCCTTGAAAATGCTAAATGGCTCCGAAATCATCGACGGGCCGTTACGAACGTCGATACGCGTGGCTCGGCTTTTCGTTGACTCGTTGGACGGTTCGAGGCTACGAAAATGCCTTCGAGTGCGGACGACGCTTAGCCGCGGCGCGGCCGAGGCAACCGTTCACTCCAAGTCGGACTAACCTAAATGGAGACGAGAAGGTGAAGACGACAAAAGAAAGGAGCGAAAGAGCGGAGTCCGAGCGGACGGAAAGGCAGAAATGAACGCGCAGGCACGAATGAAACTGAAAATGAAGTTTCTCGTATTTGAAAAGCCTCGGTTGAGTGGGAACCGAGAGAGGCACGGTTGACCGAGCAGCTCGGCAAATACCGGGCCAAAGACACACAATATTATCGCGCTCTCGGGATCTAAACTATCGTTCCGGGCTGTCCGGGTTGTCCGGGTTGTCCGGGTATGCGTGGTGTGTCGCGCTACTTCCTGCTAACAGGGCTCTTTCAACGCGATCTCGTCACCGTGGTGCCCTCCGAGACCACCGAGCTTCCAAGAACTTTTCAAAAGGCTCGATTCCGAGGCCGAGAAATCCTCGAGCTGTAGGTGTATACAAAAAGACTGCTAGATGAAACGTGGAAAAACAATCCCGAGACGTCGCGTTGGCCGAACAAAACTGAATAATACGATAAGTAATCGATCTGAAAACCTAACCTTCGAATTGAACGTTGTTTTCGCGTCACGGTTATCGAGCTGTCGAAATCGAACGGTCAACGCGACGGCCGCGATGTATGTTATTGGCTCGCTCGCAGCTCGTTTCGCTCCGTATCACGCGTACGCTATAGAAATAGGCGACTGCAGCTGTCGCGTACGAGCTCGTTTGCGATCAGATTAATTCCGACCCGTTCGTCCGATTTCATGCAATTTCTTCCGCTCGTTGCGGGGAGAGCGTCTCCGACTGTTCCTTAAAGGCAATCTAAGCCCTCCAACGACCGAGATTCGCGTAAAATACGTGAAATTTTGCGAGAAATCGGTCGATCGGAGCTCGCGGGCGATCATGCACCGTTCGGGGACTCGAAACACCTAGTGGTAACACGATCGCTCCCCATTCATCGAGGAAAATTCAATTTGATGACCCGTCCGCAAAGCGAAACCCTCGGATACACCTGATAATAATTTCATCGGCCGCCATCGGGGAATAAACTAATTTCCACGTCCTTTGTATCTCCCGCCTATCCATCGCTCGGGGAACAAAGAGTCGATGTATGTAATCACATCGGCATCCTACTTTATCTCTATCTCTCTGCCCCTCTCAACGTATTCCATTACATGCTCCTCTACTTCCCTTTCAAAGAGAAACTGAAAAACTACGAGACAGAGACGAAAAGATCGAGAGGCTAGGGCGAGCATAAAATTATCCGGACTCGTTGTTCCGGAATGCCGGAAAGCCAAAAAGCCGGAAAACCGGAAAGCCGGAAAGCTGAAAAACCGAAAAACCGGACCGAGATGGATAATAATTACTGCTTCGAACGGACCAACGTAATTTTCCGTAACATTCCTATGCCAGGGCTACCAGAGCTTTTGCCGTGGTTGTACGTCGACGAAAAAAGTCGATGCGGCAGATCGATGGATCGCGGCAGCCACGGGTTCGTTATTTTTTACGAGTCCCATCGAACATTCGAAAGTAAGATTACACAGGTTGGCGGATTTACGCTCGAGCCGAGTGTGATATATCGCGACAGATTGGCGGAAAAGACCGATTTATCTCGGAGGATCAGTTTTTCGCGCGGTTCCACGCAGCCCCTCGCAAACTCGATTACCGGGCCGCCGACTAACCGGATTAAATCAACGAACCTTCAAAGCCAAAGAGAACGCCTCGTTCCGCCGGCATGTTCGAAATTCTATCTCGAAACCGTGTCTGCGTATATTCCGCGCCCCGGATGTCCTTTACGTCCTCCCGATATACATACATACGTACCTACGTATTGTCGCGTCGGGTCGCGTCCTTTCAATTTCACGTGCCAGAAGGAGCCATTTACAAGAGGCAAAACGTCTCCGCGCGCATGCAAAAACGTCGCTTAATCGTTGCGCGACATGCATCGGATGCCGGACCGCGAAATCCTGCCGATATCGCGGAAAATCCAGGCGCGCACCAGCTTTCCTCGTGTCGCGCATACGGAGCGTGCGTCGTCCGAAAAGAGCTCTCGCTGACAATGAGAGAAATACGCGGAGGCAAGTTCTTGAATTCCGTTCGACGGCCGACGACCGAGCAAACGAGAAAAGAAAAGAAAAGAAAAGGAAAGGAAAGGAAAGGAAAGGAAAGAAAAGAAAAACGAGCAAAACATTCCGATCGTTCCAAGTCGAATAATTCCCGAGCAATTAATGCCGTGACATTGCCGCATTTAACGAACACGCCGTGAAAATCCGACCTACGGAACACGGTCGGTGGTTTAAGAAAATTTCATCTCTGCTCCGCGTAGCTCCGAGGTCGAACGTTACCCGAATCGCTTTACGGTCGGACAAATCGGCGCGAATTAACGAGCTGCGATGAGCTGAGAGAACAATTTTTCTCCTATTTTCCGTGGCGTTGTCCGACTGCCTAAAAACCTCGCCAGAACTCCAAGGAACGAGGTAGATATTTCGGTACGCGGACGGTGTTCAAGATTCCCAAAACGTAGGCACACGCGTGTATACTTCCATTCCGAAAGAACGACGTATACGGAGTATGAGAGGGACGCGGAAAGAGAGAAGGCACGGAGACACGGCAGAAGGAGGATAACTAGCGAAGGTTCGCGTCGCCGATCGAGATCGAGATCGAGATCGAGATCGAATCACGAGAAAATAGAATTGCATCGGATATCAGTGCCGCGTGTGACGTCGAATCGTACAGGCGCGCAGAGAAAAGCTGGAAAATTGATTCGATCGGTTGGTCGATTGGTCGATCCCCGCGAGGGATAGACGTGGCCGGGAGAAAACGAGCCGCGAGCTGGCTTTTCGGAAAGTCGCCCGTCGAGTCGAAGACTAAAACATTTTCAGGGAACGTCAGGCTCGTTAGCTGGTCTCTATTTTCGAAAGGAACGTTCGCGTACGGCGGTCGAAAAATTAGGGAGACGGTAGGGGAGCACCGTCGGACCGGTTTACGCCGGTGAAAATGTTCGAGCAAACTTTCAGGCTCGAGAAATTACGTTCCGGTACGAAACGTGCGAAAGGGTTACCGACAACGAGAGGAAAAACCTGCCACCAGCGGGCCTTTGGAAAGACGCGGTTTCCGTGTCGAATATTCAAATAATAAATTGAATTCTATAGCGGGATAATATCATTTACCCAGACTAACCGGTAGGTAGATACGGATGTACGGATGTACGGATGTACGTATGTACGTACGTGTTTCCTCGTTCTCTCGTCGCGCGTTGCTCATCGAACGCGCAACTCCTCGCCGACGACTTGCCAAAGCGTAACGCAAGGGTAACATAAATGTGTAATATAATAGTATATAATAGTATAATAGTGGGAGGGTGATTCCGGAGGCGGTTTCAGACGCGTCAAACTGATTCCCATAAATCGCGTTAACGAGAAGCCGCCTGTACGCTGGGCGATCCGCGCTTAATAGCTTTTCTAAAGGCGGCGTATCTCTATTGAGAAAATCTATGCCGGCCACGCTTACGTTATTAAGCTGCACGCGTGTTTTTCAGCAGGAAAAATCAACGGCGCGATCAAAAGAGGCGCCTCTTTCATTCTTTCTTTCTTTCGAGTTTCGCGTGTAGCTGGTACATTACCATCCACAAGTCGGGAGGACGAAATTCCCAGCAACGTCGACGGGGTAACATACGAACACGGAAGAGAAAGCTTGTCGCCGGCAGACGTCGAGACCACGAGACCACGAGACCACGAGACCACGAGACCACGAGGCCACGAGAAACCGTTCGAATTTGGTGAATTCGCATAGGACGGATCAACGGTGAATCCGAATTCACCGGGCGTACACCCCGTGCACTTCTGAACCGCAATGTACCTCTATGCTACGCTATTGTGAGGTCGAATGAAAGACTCCCTCGATGAGACTCCCCTTTTTCTTTTATTCTCTCTTTCTCGTCGCTGTCTTTTTCGAGGTTGCAAATACCACGGAATCGACACGATTCTTCCCAGTAGATATCCCGTGGGACCTTTCGAGATGCGACGCGATCTCGCCAAGGTCCACGTGTCGACGCGTGTCTCGCATCGCCATACTCGCTAATTAGAAATTACTAATTACCGAGGAATCGCGAGGATGAACGCAGTCCCGACGGAAACCGGGCTATATGTATAATTATGTACTCTTATCGGCCCGGCCTTTCTCTGGCTGTCGCGTACAGCTTCCAAAGTATAGCTGTCGTACCTAACCTAACCTGGCGATCCCCGCTTTTTCATCCTTCGAACCAAACACACGCGGCGCTCCATTATTTCGAACGCCGTCGAATCGAATTCCCCGTTTTAACGAATAGGCGAAACTCGCGAAACGTCGTGTGCCGTATAAGACGATTATCCTAGAGCGACTCGAGTCTCGACTGAAAATGCATCACAGTCCGAAAACGAGCGTAGACGGCGACTAACGTGAAACGCCACCGTGCTTAAAGTTTCGCCCAACAGACACCTATGACCTCGTTTTACGAGGACGGTTTTCCACCAGTTTCTTGCTTCTGCCTCGCTTAGCTGGCAGCTCGGCACTCGAAACTTGGGAAACCGGTGGAGTGGTTCGCCGGCAGAAGCGACGGAAACGGCAAGGAAAGACGAAGGGAACGCGAAGGGAACGCGAAGGGAACGCGAAGGGAACGCGAAGGGAACGCGAAGGGAACGCGAAGGGACCGGAGCACCGCTCTCGACTCTTTGCTTACATTCGCAACGATAACTCCCTAAATAATTCAGCGATAACGTTTCTCCGAAGGAAACCAACCCCGAGGTCGCGAGAGGAATTAGTTCGAAAAGTCGGTACGAGGGTAAAACCAGCGAACAGCACCAGCCGCCGGGTTGGTAAGGGAAAACGTTCGCTTTTTCCGGGCGTGCTCGTCCGACGTTTCTATCGTACCAATATCCATCGACAAACGGCGGTCGTACGGCAGTTATTATCGGCTACCGAGTACCGTGGTTCCGTGTACTTGGCCCACTCGCCGATTCGTTTCGAAGAAGCAACGAAACGAGAAACCACTCTATTCCCCGGTTGCTTTTTAATTCTGCCGTCGGTTCTAGCGAACACCGCCGCGGCGGAAGTCGCGCGACCGCGCTTTATACAACCCGCAACCCGATACCACCTACCGCCGAATCTTGTTCTGGTGAAAACAAAGCGTGTTTCGTGCGCGGTTCGTTCGCGTTCCGAGAAAGAAATGGAAACGATAAGCCTTCCTTTCGAACGCCGAGACTCGATATCCACCTCCGTACTAAGCAAACCGATCTACGTCAGAAATTCCTACGATGTGAAGACGATTGCCTTGCCGGCTAGACGAGGTTCCGGTGCGGTCCCTCGAGGTTTCCCTATCGTTTCCCTATCGTTTCCCTATCGTTTCCCTATCGTTTCCCTATCGTCTTGTCGTTCCGCGAAGCTTCTTTCTTGACGAAGCATCGACGCTCGCGTTTAAGTCGATTCGCATGCCCGGTCACGCACAGCGATACGTAGCGATGCGTGCGAGTACACACCGACACCGGCGAAAATGCCTTTAATGCTCGGCGTGGCGGAAGGTACCGTTGGGACAGAGCACTTAAGCGTTTGGTTGACCTCCCTAACACTGTCTGCGAAAGCTTTTACGGCCTCGCCTCGAGTGGCAGCCTTCTATCGCTCTGTTCTGCCCAGAGACAGAGAGACGGAGAGACGGAGAGACGGAGAGACGAAGAGACGGAAGAGCCTCCCCGACCGCGTCTCGTGCCACCTACGAACCACCTACGAGCCACCTACGAGCCACCCAACCCAGACCTAGACGCAACCTACGCCCGAACTGCCTCCTCGCCGGAATCACCTGCCACTCGCGTGCACTCGGAAACGGGTACACCGATTCCAAAGCCGCGTCCTCTTGCACCGGGCGCGTATCTTTGCATTTTTTATGCTTGTCGAACGAGATCTCACGTTAGAAAAACTCGCGTCTACCGCGGTGCTAGCTTTGCGAGGTCCAACCGCGGCCTGACGTCGGCCATTTTATCCCCCTCTTTTCCCACGTTTTTTTTTATCCTTTCTCGTTTGCTATCGCGCGCCTCCTATCATCGACCACTCGTAAATGGTAATTTTTATCAATCGCCGCTCGTAGTTCGTTGCAGCCGTTACCGTCGGTAGCCGCTACCGAGGCTATTGAATGGTGTACAAAATAAATTCCTTTGATCGACAACGCTCCAACAGATATTTGCCGAATGGTACGTCCATTTCAATGATACGCTCGCGTTTCTACGCGTACACGTGTGCACGTGGCGCTCGATACCTTTATTCGATCGTGGGACAAATTAATTTTATTCGACGATCGATCGTCGCGTTCGCCCTGACGAACGTTAGCTTTCGCAAAACTCGTTAGACGCGCCGCGTTTTCTACGCTGTCGATCGTCGACGCGTCTTCCGATCCCGTGTCGCCCTTTGTGTTTAAATTTCTAAACGCGGGAGACTGGTAAAAACTGGCTTTGAATTTCGGCAGGTTTTCAACAATCGGCGAACGCGTGGGTCGCCAGTTGTTCGACGGGAACCGCGGTGTCGCCGTCTCGCCATTATTCCGGTACATTTTCGTAGTCGGACCCCGGCCGATTCCAACCGGAGGGCCGAATAATAACTCGAGGAGAAAAATGGAAGGTGAGGAGCGAAATAACGAGGAGACTTTAATAATGGGTGTATCACCGCAAACAAAGGGGTACTGGTCCGGGTCGCACGCCGTTACGCCGTTACGCCGTTACGCCGTTACGCCGTTACACCCCCGTCGCAGCATCGAGACGCGACGTTATCCCCACGCGTAGACATGATACAGTCTTCCGTATTACGGGCCGCGCGATTTCATTTCAAGCTACGAGTTAGCCTTGGTTGGCCGCTCGTCGAAAAACGTACGCCACTAGTTTCCGCTAGTTTCCGTTCCGAGGTTGAAAAAAAAACCTCCCGAATACTCGGAGGTATTTAATCACGAGTTGTTTCCCTTCGATTTGCCTTTTTTCCATTCCCTCTATCCAATTCCCAGCGCGTTTCCCTTTTATTTCTATGTCCGTGTGCCCAGGCCGGTCTCGTCTGATTTAGTTACATACGTGCGTACATCCTACACGTATACGTACATACGTGTATGGCGAGCGGTATCCTTGTTTTTCGGCGTGATTTACAGGAGCCATTTAACACGAATCGATAGTCGGGTCTGGTTAGGTCTGGTGGAACTCGTGATGCGAGACTTTAACGCGACGAACGATAAATTACTAACGGATGAAATCTCGGTCGTCGAAAATTCCGAGTCGACGTGCCGCTCCATTTTTCCTTTGAACGGCTTTCCAGCGAATTCTTCGCGAAAACGAAGCAACCGAAATCGTCCGAAAGGAGCTCAACGCCCCTAAACTTCTCGTCCCCTGTCTCGACAGGCCAATCCGTACTTTTCCATCGAGCGATTCGGAAGTATTTGACAAAGATAAACGTCGGTTAAGCAGAAACTCGATAGAGCAAAGAAAGAGATGGCGAGGCGTCCGTCTTGATCGGGGCGGCCGCGATTAAAATGTAAACGAATTCGTGCCACGCGGCCAATTTATACGCGTCCGGCTATTCTTCTTCTGAAATATCTCTCCACCCTACCTTTCTCTTTCTCCACTCCCTTTCGCCCGAACGACATCCAACGTTCCATTTTTCTCACCATTTTCCCCTTTCTTTCCCTTTCATTTTGCTCTGACTTCGCGATCTCCCGTGACTTGGACGAAATCGATTTGAATCGACTCGAGACCAAGTCCCTACCGACGACCGATGCCTAAGGATATTCCCTGTCGAGTAAATTACAGGCCAAACGGCTTTCGAAATAGAAAACTGTTGCAACTTTTGTAGCAACAGGCACGAACGAATATAAAGCCGCCCTACCGCTGGGTTACGCGATACCTGACACACACGCCCCTACCAAGCACTTCAACGATCGAGAAACCGCGAACGTTTCCTTTGACCGCTTAATTAAAACGGAAGAAAGACCAAATACCCGGGTAAAGAAAATCGCGGACGTTGTGAGTGCAGAAACAGAGGGGCGTGGTTATTTCAGAGAAAACAATTTCGGTAGTCGGAGCGGAAGCTTTAGACAGAAAACGCTAAAGCGAAAAGCCCCTGGGAAGATCAAGTATAAACGTCGGTATGTAGGATAATGAGGTGCTACTCCTCGAGCGAGTCAAAGTCTTCAAGCAGTAGTTATAAATGAAAGCAGCGGCGGCGGCGGCGGCGGCGGCGGCGGCGGCGGCGGCGGCGGCGACGGCGGCGGCAGCAACATCAGCGGCTGCAGCAGCAACCCCGACTAGTAGCTTTCATGGAAACGCGTTCATCGTGCCTCGCGCAAGCTTTTCCTCTACTACCCGCTGAAAGAGGTCCACTGGATCTAATTGCTCGAGAAAAAGGATGCAAACGTGGCGATTACGTCTCCATAATTCAGCAGAAACCGCAAGTAGGTATAGGATGGAGAGACGGAGAGGGGAAGAGGCAACACGGTTTTGAAAGATGTCGAGCGGGATACACCAGACCCTGTTTCGTTACCGTTGCACGTATCTCGAAAAAAAAGTACGAGCTAAACGTGGACACGAGGCGTCGTGAAACGTTGAGCCAAGAGTCCGACGTTACCGCGGTGTTACGTACGTGACTAAGTGCACAGGTAGATAAGAAATAAACAGGTGCCGATAAGAGGACGTGCAACGCGTTCCACCGTCCACCTTTCACGACACCAAACCCAACCGAGAAAAATAATGTGACGTGGTTCAAAGTTCTCTAGGGAAAAGAAAACTGCCGGATTCGATAAAGCGGAGATATCTCGGTGATTCCGGGCCGATTTACTATTTTAATAAAGTGGATGCGAAAAGGCGGCTGCTGAAATTACGGTGGCAGAGAGTGCGTACTGCTGGGAGGAAAGAACTATACGGTAGGAAGGGTCATGCTAATGGCACCATAGATTTCCACCCTCCATTTACCCCTTCCGCGCACCGTAGAAACGACAGAAACGAGAGAGAACGAGAGAAACGAGAGAGAACGAGAGAAACGAGAGAAACGAGAGAAACGAGAAAAACGAGAGAAACTGAAGAAACAGCAGAGACGGTAGAAATGGGAGAAGGGGATGAGACTGGCTGAAAGGGGCGCGAGTCGCTTAACCCCTAAACGCACCGAATAATTTACGATCGGTTCCATCCACCTTCACGACCACGATCTTCGTCGAGCTTTTCTTCCCCTCGTTCTTTCTTTTCTAGTTTTTTTTAACCGCCTGAAACCGCATCCCTCCCGTCTTCTTTCACTCCCAGCCTCTCGTAAACTCGTGAAAGGGAGATCGATAGACTTATCCGCGATCTTCGATTTCCCCTTTCCCTTTCGTTTTATCCTCGGGCCGTCTATCCCTGTCACTTAAATGTTCAATCGGGCCGTGGATATCCGGAATATCGTGCGAATCTTAATGCTTCGCGCTTTCTTCTTTGAGCTCGCGAACGAGCTTTTTCTCGCGATCGACGCCAACGGAAGAGAGAAGCGGACACGGGTAGGATGATAAACTTTCTCGCCCCAACTTTACCTGCCGATCCGTAATCCTGCGTCGTAGCTTACCTGCAACCAGAGAAAAAGTAACATATTTTAGAACGTCACGGTTTTACAAACCGAATCTCCAAAGTTACGATCGAAACGACTTTCGCGGGTAGAAATTTCTACGAGATTTTCGAAGCGAACGGGAATGGACGGGGGAATACTCGGAGTAGTAATAACGTCGAAAAGGTTTCCGGACGTTGATTCGATCAGGAATAGCTCGCAGAGATATTCCCAGAACGCTGAACGATATCTACTAGGTAAATCCTTCTTCCCAAGTTTTGCTGTATCGCGTTTTTGAAACGTAACTAGAGAAACGGACGACGACGACGACAACGATGACGAAAAGTAGGTGACCGTAGCGTATCTAGCAGCGATCTCGACGTAACTCGATAAGCATTTAACAACGCAAGCAAAGGAGCAAGAATACGGAAAAGAAAAGGAATGAAAATATACATATATGTATTCCGAAGGGTTATCGGTCCAATGTCCCGCTGCGAATGAAAAGTCGGTTTCTCTTCCGCAGTGGCGAACGTAAACCAAAGCCCGGCGCGTGGAACGTGTTTGCACGAAACCAGAAGTACTTGGCGTTCCCCGTGCTGCACCAATCCCCGACGACAAATAGAAAAAGAATCGTGTCGTCCGTGAAAGTGGTAGAAAAATTACAACGGTTTACAATTTTATAACTCGATCTGCGTGTTTCTGCGATTCATCCGACTCGCTTTTCAATCCCCCGCGGGGTAAAACGGCAATATCGCGAGTCCATTGTGGAGCGATAATTACGGAGCCGGATATTTAACAAGCATTGGGAGGGGAAATAATTAATACTCGCGCTTGGGTAATTATGTACTTACGAATCGGACGACCCAGTTTTCCCGGGAATAAATCCCCGTCAAAGTTTTCGCATCGCGCGTAACGCTTCGAGTTGTCGTTTAAAAGAGTCGCTGGTACGATTCCGCTGTGTGGGTTCTTTACAAAACCAAGCAAGAAAATTCGCGTGAAAAACGTTTCTTCGTTCTCCCATTTTCAGCGGCGCGATGCGCGGGAAAACGAAACAATTCCATCGGAGTCGCAGATGCGTTCGTAACGTCCTACGTACGGTACGTATGGTACGTATGGTACGTATGGTACGAAGGGTAAGTATGTAGGTACATACATACATGCATACATACATAGATACGTCGGTAACGGTGACGAATAATTGATCAAACGAACATCATCGACGTACCCGACGGAAATCTAATCGTAGGCACCGCATTCTCCGGAGAGGCTTTGACAGTTGTTCCTTATAAGTAGACATCGCCCAGGCGTTATCGTATTCGGAAATCGATGGAACGAGACTGAGAGGAGGTAAAGTGCTCGTTGCGCTCGCTTAATGGAATCTTTAGCGTGTTAAAAACGAGTCCCTTGGTGCGTGCTTCGGTACAAGGTTACCACTGCACTGGACGTAATTTCACTTGTTTTTGGAAATGTTAATCGTCGAAAAAACATTTTAATACGCCGAATAAAAGGAGAAACAAATCCGGGAGACGTTCGCAATCTTCTGGCATAAACACGCTAAAGACGAGTCGGCTCATCGTCTCGCCGTCTCGTCGTCGCATTGTCTCATCGTCTCATCGTCTCATCTTCTCATCGTCTCATCGTCTCATCGTCCCATCGTCTCATCGTCTCATCGTCTTGTTCAATCGAATGGAACGTCGAGAGAGGAAAAGGATGGTCGAAATAATTGCCATTCTACCGGCGATCGATAGGCTAACCACTGATCGGCTAAACGACTCTCACGCTCGACAAACCGAGACCGATATTTTTTCACGAAATTTTCCCGAGACCCTTTGCAGCCGTTTACAGAAATTTTCCAGAGAAATTTCCGCGTGGGAAATCGTTCAGCCGTGAATGATCGATTTCGGCGCCGCGGCTGGATATTGTATACGTATATGTATACGATGCATACGTAGAAGCGAGAAGGGTCGAAAGCTGGTCAACCGCCCTCGACCTCGCCTATCGATACGATCCTTTGTATATTTTTAACGAACTCGCGTAAAGAGACAACAAAGTCAAACACCTTTTGCACCGTCTGCAAGAAAGCCTTTTTTCCCCAGTGTCTACGTTCGTCCAATGGAGCCGAGCAATTTCCGTCCGATCCGAAACAACGAGCTTTTCCTCTGCCGTTCCAGGGCCATCTTTCGTAATCTCATTGCCCGTTCCTCTCCTTCTCTCCGTATTTCCTTTGCTATCCGGGGTACGATTGCCCGTTAAACGACGTAGAGTTAAAGAATAACGAACCGTCACTCTGTTAACGGCGCATCCTCGGCTGTCTCGCGCAAGTGCCATCGAGGTGCTAATTCGAGAGCGCTACGATGCAAACGGATCAAGAAAACGAACAACGTTTCGAGATAAATAAAACGGATGGTACGAGAACGAGTAGAGGTAAATCGTTCGGTCCGAGCTGTCTTTTACGCTAGAGGTTGATCCACCGAAGTACGTTGAAAAGTTCCGTGCCGATCCGTAAGATCCGTTTTAACATGTAGTCGATATTTCGGCATTACTTTGGATGGAAATTAAAACATGTCTATGAGTCGGAGGCTTCGAGCGTTCAACCTTCCCTGGAATGTTCTCACCAAATGTCTTAAACGGCCGAATCCAAGCGGAATAGGTGAAAAATACTTCATCGACGTGCGTTTCCCGAGATTGAAATAACCTCGTTATTCGTAATAAGAACGACCGAGGAACGATAAGTCTTCGAGCGCTGCGACGAGGGATAAGCGTGATAAATCATAGAATCAATTTCGTTAAAACGGGAATCGACGTCCTAACGAAATTCAACGTTAATTGGATGTGTTCGAGAGAATAAGAAAAGTGACAAGCGTTCCGAGGGTTTTCCCCCGGTGTCGGAAGTCGGAATACATCGACTCGTTGCTCCGTAGCAGCAGTTTGGTAGCCGGCGTCTCGCGTCTCGCGTCTCGCGTCTCGCGTCTCGCGCCTCCCGTCCACGGGGACGCTCAGGAATTATTAATTTCGCCCTGCGCCGACTGGCATTGTCACGGAGACGCGTTTCCTATCGACAGGGTTTCACGGCGTTCAAAGGCGTCCCACGCTTCGAGATTTGCTTGATTTTAATCGAGATATATATGCGATCGATATCAACGAATAATAACGCCAACGGTTTACGCGGGCTGCGAATACTCACGGGATCTTGACAACTCGTGTCGTTGATTCCGATCAATTTTATTCCAAACAAGCGCTTCGTTATCTATCCCATATTCTCGCGAGATTTACCCTAACCAGACTATCTTCCGACGGAAAATGCCGATTTAACGCGCTAAAACTTGCGCTCTTCGATTTCTAGATCTGGACATTTTTTCGCCTATCGCCGGCACGAACGCGCACGAGCGCATAGAGTACATACGTGCAGAAAAGTGTCGCGTCTTACAAATATGTTTCGTAGGAGATTATCGTCTCGGTGAGTATGACTCGCGGTGTCTATGTAATTCGTTTCTCACCGCGCCCAGCCATGCGGGGTTCGACCGAACGAGCAGGGCTAGAGGAGAAAAGGTTTCTCGGATCGAAAAGAAGCTACGGAACCAAGCGTAACGCGAATACGATAAATAAAAGGAAAAACGAGAGAGACAGAGAGGGACGGAGCGAAAAATAAACTGAGCGTAGGAACGAAGTGGTCGCGAGGATTACGAAGTCTACGTAAGGGATCCGTTTTCCAGCCAGACGTTCCCGGCATTCATCTTCCCCGAAGGTTAAACGCTGTGGTGTTAAAAAAAAGGAAGGGGCGGAAAGAAAAAGAGAAAAAGGCAGGAAAAAGAAGAAAGACACGGGCAACCTGGCCCGAATGTTAAAAAAAAAGAAAACGAACGAGTCCGATAGTTGGTACTATCAATGGTTGGTAATGTCAAGAGCTCTCGAGCAATTGAAAGTCTATTTTTGAAAAAAAAAACTGTAACGCCGTATCTTGAGCGAGTAAATATCTTTGATAACGTTCACGTTCGACGAAGCGACGACTGGAGGTGAAACCTGGCGGTGTGGGGCGGGGTGGGGCGGTGCTAGGCGAGACGAGGCGAGACGGCAGGCGTCGCGACACCACCCCGCGGCCCGTGGGGCTTCTACATTGTATCTGTATCGAGGTACGTCGACGAGGGTGGAGTGGCCGCAGGAAAAAAAGTAACGGAACTAAAGCCTCGACTCAATTAGCTACATCCAGCTTAATGAAAGCGGTCGCAGCGATCCAATAAAATTCTAATAAAGTCGCGCGCTGCTGCGTTGCAACGAGAGAAGCACACGGACCAGAGCGATAGAAAGAGAGAAGAAGAGCGAGGGGGATAGCGGAGGTAGGAAACGAAATAAAAGAGAGAAAAAAAAGAAGAAGAGATAGGGAGAGAGCATTCGACGAACGGCAACGTCAATAGACGCGGATTCGTATCGCCCGAACAATGTGCCGTGCCACTGGACAAGGCTTGAATGCGGCAACGGGTGCAGAAAACGAGAGAATACCTCTCCTCCGCCCTCCTCAGCCCTCCTCCGCCCTCCTCCACCCTCCTTCGCCCTCCTCCGCCCTCCACCGCCCTCTTCCGCCCTCCTCCGCTTTCCTGGTCGACAAAGTCGATCCACGGCACAGGGTATTCTCCGCGACTGTACGTGGAGGGGAAAAAATTAGGCTTCGATTCGCGGCAGGACTTCCCCCCTAATTGCATTTCTGGGCACGAGCCTCTCGTGATTCTCCGAAGGTGAACGACGAACGGACGGAAACACTGAAAGCACCGATTTTTTCTGCAAGCATCGCCGATCCTTTACCGCGATAACTCTTGGTGCCACCACTGTATTATCGTTAGTCGCAGCGTTCACCCCCGAAACAAAAATAAATCGCGCTGCCGGCGAGGAAGAAGAAGAAGAAGAAGAAGAAGAAGAAGAAGAAGAAGAAGAAGAAGAAGGAGGAGGAGGAATCGCTCACGACGGTGTGACGTTTTTGGGCGCGAATTACTAACGTAATACAAGTTGAACATATACGAAAGGTAAAGGACAAGTCTTAAACTTCTTCTCGACGTATCAATCGAGCGAAATTTAAGAAACGCTACCACGAACAGAACCGAGGAAACGATAAAAACGCAAAGTGGCGTGAGATAAAGAGAGAAAGAGAAGCAGGAACCGAGAGAGAACAAAGGCGACTTCCCGTGGTGTAAGCTACGCAAGTAGAATTCATCGACTTCCGACGACGCGTTAATTCCCTTATTCGTAGCCAATCGCCGTTTTCCCCTGTTGCTGTTCCATTTCCGATGTCCGATTCGCCCTCGGCCGCTTCTTCTGCTGGAACTTTTCGTTGAACGTTACGATTCTGTAAATTCCATCGTGCTCGGCTTGTAGAGGACGACGATAACCTCTCGTACACCATTTTTCCGTCGTTCACCGCGAGCCGATCGAATTCGAACATAGACATTGATTAAATGACACACGAAGCTTGAAACGGTCGTATCTCGAAAATATGTTCGTACGTATCTATGTATGTACGCACATACATACATACGGGCGTGTGGACTATGTATTACCGAAGTCGCGTATCGTCAGGATGGTTTTTATGGTCGCCACATGTGGCGGCAAAAAAATTGTGTTTTACGGCTGCTGGCATGCGGCTTTGCCCGAGACGGATAAAATATAGATCGTCGTTTATCAAACGCCACCTTCGCATCTATGTATGTACATACATACATACATACATACATACGTACGTATGTATGCACGTACAATTCACGAACGTCCGGTTGTTAGTCTTTCGCCGCGTGCCTGCTTCTGGAACGCGCGGTCTGTGTTTAAACGATACCGGAATAATCTGCGGCTATCCTCGGCAACACCACCTCTAATTCCGTCGGGATCTGACAATGTCGACGAAATCGACGAAATCGACGAAATCGACGAACCACTGATTTAGGCATTCGCTCCGCGTGGAAGTACGTAGCTCGAGCCGTTCTATTTACATACTTCCGTACGATTTTCCTTTACTTCTCTTCGAGAAAACCTACGGTACTTACGCAAAGATTAACTTCGAGGGCGGTAATACTTGGATTGCTTTTCAAAAACTGGCTAACAAATCCGGAAGTCGGACATTCCTTCGTCGAGTGAATTTCTCCAGCCTCGAGAACCACGAGAACCACGAGAACCGGTGTTCTCCTTGCCGTTTCGTTTCAACCACTCTCTCCCGTCGAGTCAAACAGCTGTCGCTCGATCAAACCTTCTCTCTTTCCGTTTATCATTACTCTTCATCCTCTCTTTATCTCTACCTAACCTAACCCAGACCTACCTAGTCTCTTGCTTCGTCTTGTCATGACCCTACTTTTTCCATTTTTATATTTCGATCACGGTCTGCCATGGATTATCGCCTATCACCTATCGCCTGCGCCTATCGCCCATCGCCCATCGCGCCTATCGAACATTACCTACCGAGTACGTTGGAAAAGGTAGTCTGTCCGAAAGAGGCTTATCGAATTGCCCAAGCGTATAATTTCGGCAAAAGCATTACCTGCCAATCGCAGGGAAACAAATACTGTCGACCGACCACGGTACGATCACTGGGTACATACTAAATCGTATATGCGGACGATAAACATACACGTACATACACGAGATTCAAGTCAAACTTCCACGATTCTACAATAAATTTAATAATGAAGCTACTGTATCGCGTATCGATGCATCGATACGAAGATCACCGAAAACGCTTCGGCGACGCGCAAGGAAAAGATAAACGTAAAGTTGAACAGGCATGCGAGGCAGACTGTAGATAATATCGTACATATACATTATACACAGGAGAATGAATAACCCAAGGTACTACATCTTGATTCTCGATAACTTCGGAAGGATTATCATATATCCCTGAGTATGGTAAAGAAACGATAGGAGTTACATGTAGAAGAGTCAAAGAAAAAGGAAAAGAAAGAAATATAAGAAAACATGCATTCAACGAGCCCGAGGGCGAGCGGATGGTCGGTTTCTTATTCGCGTAGCAATGGAAAGAAATACCCTCGGTATCTTGGAAGAAGCTTTCGGAAATGGTTGCTCGCATAACCCATATCTTTTGTCCGTTCGCTCGGTGTTCCGTCTCATCATCGCCGGTAAGCCTTTCGGTCATTCGCCTTGATAGACTCGCACACATAGCCTCTACACGTATATCGGATATTTTGTTCGTTTATGTGTCTGTGTGCGTGGATGGGTGTGTATCGTGGGACATTTAACTCAGGATCGATTCTACGCTGAGAACGGTAGGCGGAAAGTTTTTCAGTGGATTATTGAGGAAAATCAGATCTTGAAAACATCGTGCAGGTTTGGTGTACGTCGGAACGATAGCAGAAAAGATCAAAGTTACTTGAAGAACCAGCTGCGTGTTCGATACCTTCGAGAAGCCTCGAGATATCGGTCACGGAAAGTTGGAAAGAAATACGAGACAGGAGCAATTTTGTTCTAAAGAACAGCGGGACTAGGACGAGAGCTGTGCTAAATTATTGGCGTTTTAGGTATTATACATGTAACTCGTATTAAGAACCGAGCCACGTTACCGTCAACACTTTGTTAGAGTAAACGAATAAAAAAGATCGGTCGCAGAAAAATACGCAGGTTTGCTCCGGGACACGCTGTACAGACGTAGAGGGAAACGTAAAGAGAAACGAGGAGGGAAACGCGGAGGGAAACGCGGAGGGAAACGCGGAGGGAAACGTGGATGGAAACGTGGATGGAAACGTAGAGCAGAAGGGAAATTCTGATTCTCCGACTAGAACGGACAATGGATGCATCCATCGTTGGGATATGCTCCACTTTCCCTCTGTATTCGCTCCCCTTGCTACCCCTCGTCTATTTCTACTCCAGCCTCGGCGTTCCACTCCCCCCCCCCTATCTCCCTCCTGCCAGTACGGTTGATACCGAGAAATATCTTTCTCCGCGCCCCTCGTTCGTTTTCTTTCTCTCGCAATTCCTCGGATAGGCGTATCTAGCTACAACGGAAGTTGACCCAACAAGCTCGCGCTTTTTCGTCATTTGAAATATCTAAGCTTTCCAGACGTACGAGAATGGGTCGGGTTGCTGGGTGAATTTTACGGGTCAGATAAAATTCTCATCAGTGATCGGCCCTTTTCCACGAACGTTGGAAGCATCGCGACGCGCTCAAACATTTCTGCGCGAAAAGAACGTGGTTTCGTGACTTTGCCATTGTCTTGCCCACTCCCTAGATCGACGAAATCTCATTTTTCTCCCAGAATTCACCGAGCGCTATCGTAGAATAGAAAGTAATAAAACATTTTTCAAACCGTGAAACCCACGAAACGATTAGTATCGAGCCGGTACTCGAAGGATAGAATTCTGCGATATATGTATGTATGCGTATAAATAAACATGTATATACTTGTCGATAAGCGTACGAGGAAGCGTAAGAGGAAGCGTAAGAGGAACCGTTTTCACCCCGAGGTGTCTACAACGCTTTTCGCTTTGAACAAAGTCTGTTCCGAGGTTCGGTCTCGGACCTCTCGACGCTGCGTTAGGAGTCAAGAATCCCTCGTACCGGAAGACAAGAAAAGACGTTACTCTTCATACTCGAAGAAACGTTGAAACTGGGACAGCTTTTGTCCCCTCCTCTCCCCCCGTGGAGAAAGATATTTTCATAGCCGTATCGCAAAGCCGTGATTATTTCACGATATGAAAACGCGACTGCTGTCGTCTCGAGAACCGGTGGAGTAAAACGGCTTTTGCTGCCCTTTCGCGCTTTCTCTCTGCCATGTGCACCCTCCATTTAGCCGTTCGCGACTCCCTGTCTGCCATCGCAGAGTGCTAACAGCTCTGAAAGCGGTGAAACCCGAACGGTAATCGATGCCGGCGCAACTCGCTATCGTCCCTGGTGATGGCCATTCAATTTTCTCTCTCTCTCTCTCTCTCTCTCTCTCTCTCTCTCTCTCTCTCCCTATCTATCTATCTATCTCTCGCTCACTCTCGCTCACTCTCGCTCACTCTCTCTCTCTCTATCTATCTCAGTCCGTCTCGCTCACTTTCGCCCTCTCTCGTAAGCACGCGAGTTTTCAAGCGATTCTCCTGGTCCGTAGGGTGAAATATTGGAATACGAACGATCATGAAAAGTGTTGAAAACGTAGAACGTACCGATTTGTTTCAGACGGAAGAAATGAGAAACCGTCGTCGAGTTTGCGAAAGACGAGGGCTGCTATTCGTACGAACGTTTCCGATCCGACTTGAGCGATCGCGTTCGTCCAGTCGGGCCATATATCTTCTCTAGAAAGATGACTATTTTTACTTTAAGTCCGGCGCGCGTATCCTTCGGGTCGAATCGAAGATCGTAATTTCGTATAGCGTAATAATTTCAAAAGTGTCAGCCAAGGAAGAGTCGGCTCTTCGGGAAACGAGCTACAACCTCGTCCGCGGCGACGGCAGCCGCAGTGGATAGACAGTTTCGAAAAGTTTCTACAAATGATTTCCTAGCCCAGCGTCGTTAGACAAAAGCGTCGCAGGTAGTAAGTTATGCTCTCGCGATTTCTCTTCGATTCTCTCGGCGATTTATCGATTATCGGGCAAGTGGCCGCTTAATTGCACAGTCGTGTCGACTTCTCGCGTTAATTGATTGCCTTTCTTAGTCGAAACTTTCGCCGCGTCGATTAATTTTTCCAGCTCGATAATAACTCTGACGCCTGGTGAACGGAAGAAGAGGAGAAGAGGAGAAGAGGAGAAGGAGAGAAGGAGAAAGGAGGAAAAGAGGAAAAGAGGAAAAGGGAAAAACGCAAGAACCGAAGAATAAATTATTCGAGGACCCACCGAGGGTGGTAGGCGGTCGAATCCCGATTTCAACTTTTCCAAGATTACGTGCCCCCCTCTCGCTCGAACGATTTCTTATCGATAACGGGCAGCGTGTAAGTACCTTTCTCCCATATACATGTAGAAACAACGGAGCCACGGCAAAAAACCTAACGAAAAATCCAACGGCTCGCACGACAAACGACTTGGAAGAGATTGCAAGGGAACTTATCAATCGTATTTTCCAGATTCCAAGTAAAACGCGCGGCAAATACTATCCTTACGATCGATCAGCGAGCGTGTTAGCGACGAAGGTGGTGGCAAACGTTCACGGTGTGTCGCACTTTTGTCGATCGCGCACCATGCAAAAGGCTCCGTGTCGTTCTATTATTAGCCGGCGACTGTTCGCACGTATGTATGTATGTATGTACATACGTACGACGGTATACACGTTCATACGTAACGTGCTCGCTGAGAACCCAGTGAATCACGCCCCGCTGCATCCCGCGAAACAAGCTACAGCCTCCATACTCGACTGATAATTATACGTGTCGCGGAATATTACGAAGCGATAGATGTGAAATGCCTCCGGAAGAAACGTATGGTTATATATTTGCGAGAGCACCGTGTGCCCAACGGTTGCGGAAAGTCGCAGCAAGCAAGGGAGATTTCAAACTTTCGTGTTTCTCAACCGTGTTCGTTAACGTCGGCGCTTGTGGCGCGAGTCCAACGATAACCGTGGCAAGTCCCAGTGTACCCCCCTTTGTGACGGCAGGTAAGCTAACGATAGCGCTAAATTTCGTTAGTAGAACCGTCCGTGGATCGTACGAAAGATTCGAGCCGGATCGAGGAAAATTCGTTTAATAGGTGGTACATATTATCTTCTCGCACGTTCTCCTCGCCGCGCAGTGGCGGCAGGCCGGAAGTGTTAGACTTAATTCGCAAAGTTATTCCGTCCTAGTTGTCTGAAATTTCTCTCTCGGCGATCCGATTAGGGTCGACTTAACGAAGTCAAGACCTACGGAGACGTTGGTTTCTCACCGTATACCACCTGGAAACAACTTTTGACGTACGCTTCGCCAGCAACGGCAAAATTACATACCCGAGCCTTTCGCCTCTCTTCTTTTCACTCTCGTCCGAGTAGCATTCGTCCTTCGTACGGACGCGATCTCCTTTAACAGGGTCCGTACCGGTAAATCGAATAATCCGGTCGAGCGATTCTTCGCGTTAATTCTTCGCTCGAACCGAGAGCAGAAAAAACGAGAGTAAAAATGGATATAGAAACAAGAAGGAGGAAAAAAGGCTGATCGATTGTGCGGACAAATGGATCGTGAAACGTGCACGCGTCACGGAAATATCGAGGGCTTGGTGCATATACATGTATCAGGAATCGGTTGGATGGCGTATGAACGTATACGGGCGTGTGCGCGTCAGGCGACATTTATAGGCGCAAAGGTGGCACGTAAGTATCGTTGAAAGGCAGACGCGACGCGATCGCGTACAAGTGCGATGGGAAGCGTTCGTAGGTGCGTAGGCTCGGACAGGTGTAGACGGGGACGGGGCAGGGTGAGCGCGTTTGTAGCCGGCACACCCACCGACGTATCACTATACAATTCAAACGAAACACGTCGGGTTAGGGAGATGTACGCTGCTCGGTTTTGGAATACCACGGACGAGGATGGGACGCGCGTTCGGAGAAGGGGACACTTAACTCTGATTGCGAATGCGTATGATAGGCGCAGTCTCTGGAGACGGGTTCAAAATCCACTGCATCCCGCTGTCCTCTCCGTTATACACGCATCGAGCGACGACGACGACGACCAGCGCTCGCTCCACGTCCCGAGACGCGACTACGTTACTCTATGTACACGCGCTCTCTTCTCCCTTCTCTCTCCTCTCTCCTACGCCCTGCCCTGTCCTGCCCTGTCCTGCCCTGCCCTGTCCTGCCCTGCCCTGTCCTGCCCTGTCCTGCCCTGCCCTACCCTGCCCTGCCCTGCCCTGCCCTGCCCTGCCCTGGTCTGGTCTGCCCTGACCCGATCTGACCTGACGCGACTTGCCCTGCTCTATTCGGCTCTACTTCTTACCCCATCTTCGATCTGGAAACGCAGCGATCGTACGCACGACAATGTATCGTCCAATATTCGCGTTCCTCGAAAAGATTGTCACGTATCCTCGGACAATGTTCGGGCGAAAAATGTGTTCGCGGTACGTATGTCGTTATCGCGAACGTAAAGCCTCCACCTTATCTCGAACCGGAAAACGGTCAAGGGATCAAGAAACTGAATCGTGCGATTCTTTTGTTTACTTTCTATGGACATACGTATACGTAAATGCATACATGCGTATACTGCGTGTATATCCGTACGGTTGAGGGTATTTATACTTATCGAGGACACACGGATAAATTTCCAAGCCACTCGTGGGGTGAAACGGTGCGAGGGATGAGAGCATCTGCCAGGGCCGCAAATTGCGCGTCAGTTTTCGCGAAATGAAATTGATTTAACGCAAATTAGCGGGTATTCATTCGTTTGGATCCAGCGTGTGGATACACACGTGGACGGGGTGATATATTAGCCGCGTCCCCTTGCTCATCCCGCACCGCCTACTCTTTCCACGCATGTATACCGCAGCCCTTAAATGATGTATTCGTAGCTGTCTCCCCCAATCGCAGACCATTTTTTCCAGTGCGCGCACGGTTTTCGAACGTGGGAACGAACAACGAGATTTCGTTATAACGAACTTGCCAACTGTTTCGTGTTCTTCGTGAATAATAGACGGACAGCGTGTGAAAAGCTTGCGATGTTAACCGCGTGTAAACAAGTAGAGACGTTTGTTCGGTGAACGGTGGCTCGTGGCGTCGTTCGTGTAATCGTAAGGCATCGCGGAGAAGGCGTTTGAGTGACTTGTGAAAACAATCGAGAGCAACGGATCCCTAAGCGGTCGATCCTTTCTCTCCGTTTGTCCAGAATCTGTATACGTATCTGGTCGCGCACGCTATACCGGAGACAAAGAAAGTAAACTGACGAAGAAACGAGGAAACAGAGATGAAAAGTAAGGGTAAAAACGCACCGAGACAAAAAGGGAAAGGCAAACGGAAAAACACGCGAGCGACGCGCGAGTCCGTAAAAAATTTCGCGGCCGCTCTACGGAACGCAACCCCGTGTCGTATTTCTTTCTTTCCCTTTTCCATTTCTCCTCCGTTGTCACCGGGAGAAAGAAAACAAAAGAAACTGCAAACGGTAACTCGGCAAAGTCGACCGTTTGCTCCGAGCAAACTGCGATCTCCGCGAGTCTTCCGACGCGATATCTTTTCGAGTTTAGACAAAGGGAACGAGGTGCCACTGCTAAGAGGTCCTTACGGAATACCCTCCGATCTAACCTGACTCTAGATGACTCGTATCTTCGGTAGGGGTCCTTTGCCCGGTTTCGCGAATCTCGGAAAATTGAAGAACAATGGATCGTTTCGTTACCAAGAGGAACGACGAGCAAAGTGCGACTAATGCCGGCAGTGGCAGCAGGGAACACCGATGAGTTAAAAATATTGCATGTTTTAATCCTTTATACTCCTCGAATACGAATAGCAATCCGAATATGAAAATGAATATGAATATGAAAATGAAAATGAAAATGAAAATGAAAATGAAAATGAAAATGAAAATGAAAATGAAAATGAAAATGAAGACGAATTTAAATGAGAATGTGGACACGAGTACGAAGATAAATATGAGAAAAGTGTATTCGTTATGCGCGGATAAACAAACCCTAAAACCGCAGGTTGGTCCTGCTAGTCATAAACGGCTCGACACCGTTCGCATCGCAGCGTGCATTTCTTCGCGATCTAATTAATCGGTCCATTAATCGCATCCTCGCGTATGCGGGTAAACCGACTATTCGCGCATACGTCGTCGAGATCGTGCAGAATTCGCGTTTCGGTGGCAAGTATCCGCATAATCCACCGCACCGTATCGTTCGATCGACACGCGTATAACGCACTTGTATTTACCTACCTACATACATACATAGATACGTACGTACGCGGTGGTGAAACGGCAGGACGTCTGCGCGGACGTCGCGCGTTAGAGATACGTCAGAGAGACGTGCATACTTGAAAGAAAAGAAAGTGAGTACATACATGTATGTAAACCTCTCACGTCCTACCGTTGCGATAGAACAACGGCGAACCTCTGTTGGAGGAAACATCTATACGTACAGGTGGGAAAGGAAAAAAGCGCGTAACGTTGCACGGACGGGCGACTGCTCACCGTCGAACCGGTGAACCGTTCGATCGGCAGCGATTTCCGACGAAATCGAACCCACCGAAACGGAACGTGGAGCGACGTGGAGCGACGTGGAGCGACGTGGAGCGACGTGGAGCGACGTGGAGCGACGTGGAGCGACGTGGAGCGGTGCGGTCGAACCGTCATCCGGCTACTCTGCAGCTATATTGTCAGCCGTCGCTGTGTGACTCTCTGACGCTGTGACGCATTGTTTAATCGGTTGCACGCCAATTGCCTTTCGAATAACCAAATGCTCGTTAGACCACCGACACGTCGACCGTCTCTTCGTTTAATTCGAAACGCGCCCCTGCCCAATTCCCGTTCCACCGTGCTTCGCCATCCCATTAGCAGTCTGTCGAACCGAATCACCTCCCGCGGTAGCCTGGAATCATTGCTATCCCCGGAACTCTCATAACTTTATGGATCGCGTTACACGTTCTGGAGCGAATGCAAAGAGAATTTTCGCTTTTCGACAGCTCGATTAATCCTTTCGGTATCCCCGACGAAGAATGTCGCGAGGGGCGCAGGTTTAAAACGTTTACGACGTAATATCGCTGCATGGCTCGCCGGCCAGGGCAACCCTGGACCGAGACTCGCTTCGAACAGTCCATCGGTCCTGATACGCGCGTCCATTTCTTTCGCAAACGGATCGAGAAACGCGACTCGACGAGAAGCAAACTCGCAAAGCTACGTCCAATTCCGTAAATGGATGGAATCGTAGCGAACGATGAATACGTTCGCCCAATAATGCCCGGCCACGAATATATCAATACCGGCTTAATTATTGTTCGGACTAGCCGCGACGGGGCACGCGTACCAAGAAATCGCGACGGGATCACCGCAAACGGAAAGAATTTCCAAATAACGTTCCGACCAAATATTTGCCAACCATACGTCGCTTTTGACTAATTTTAATTATACGGCTGAATTTACCACCGTAACGCCGACCGATCGATCGACCGCGGATATTACGAATATTTTATACGCTTCACCGAAGACTCATCGACGTTAAGGTAGGTGCCCATGGATATTTAAAAACCAGCGACCGAGCAAACGATTCGCTGGACGCGCGTATGGCATTCGATTTTCCGCGTTTTCACCTTTCTACCTAGGCCTACGCGTTTAGACGAGACACTGAGCTATCTAAAACACACGAGGGTCAACCGGGAGCTAGGAAATTCTTTTCGTAAAACGGATCAACTTTCTCGGGGAGTATGAAAGGTATCGAACACCATCTCCTTTATAGCGCCGCCTAGAAACCAACCCAGAGATGTTTCTCGTTGGTTTTAATCCGTTTCAAACGACGATCGTATCTTCCGCTTTTTCTCGGGTCTAGGCTGTCCCTTCTCTTCGCTCGCTTGCTGAATGCAACCCATTCAACGTCACTCTGCCTCTCTCCCTCCTGCAGACGGGAACGGAGGGAAGGACAGAGACGTAGAGGTAGAGCTGACACCGAAAACTTTCGGCGGTTCTCCTCGGGATACCGTAATTATGCACGGAAACGTCCGAGGTAAGCAAAAGCCGAAAGCAAAACTCTCGTAAACGCTGAGCTATCGTGGGAATAGGAATTTTGTAAAATTATTTTAAATCTGCCACCATGGTGTCCGAGCCTGGGTTAGGAACGAAAGCGTAACGAGTCGATCGAATTCCCGACTCGTTACCATTTTATCTTTTTTACATTTCACGTTCTTACACGAACACTTCGTCCTCGTCTATTTCGATGGAAGATATCGTGCCTTTGGGGATACAGAGATTACACGGACCCGTTTCAGCAGTCCCGACGTAAGATTCGAGAAAAATGTCTCATTCCACGCAGCCGCTTGCTTTGCTGGCCCTTTTTTTCGTCCAGAGAACGGAGATGAGAGTAAAATCAGACATCAGAAATCGTAGAATGGGACGCGGGGCATACCCACGGCATTGTACACAGGGGCACTCGTTGCCGTGACAGTGGCAGTGGCCGGAAACCGCGCGAGTATGCCGATGTATGTATGCACGTAAGTACGTATCCATACGACGTACATACGTAATATACATATACGTAAAAGCGACCACCTCGAGGAACGTCAGCGAATCAAGGATTTAAGCACGATCGATTAATCTCGAACCCGAGAGTGACTTTGATCTTTCGTCTTGAGAACATACAAGTCCTAAGACCTGGAAGCTCGGCCGCGCAGAAATTTCATGCCTCCGACTGACTGGGGAATACACGTCCAGCGTAAGATGGCAGCTTTGGATCGGGCGTAGGTGGAACGAGTCCTAAACGTATCCGTGTCTGGGTCTGCGTCTACGTCTGTGACGGCTGCGTTGCTCCGTAGCGGTGCACGGTATGGAATGTTAACGCGATTACGATGTAATTCATAAACTATGCTGGTAAGCCTCTAGGTACAGGGGAGCACGGGGACAGGGGTCGGAGGCACTTTCCGAGTTTCGAGCGGCGACGTGTACTCGAAACACGCACATACCGGGTGATCCGATTAGTCGGCATCTTCATCCCCCACCCCCTTCTCCTATCCTATCCTATCCTATCCTATCCTATCCTATTCCATCCCATCTCATCCCGTCCCATCCCATCCCGTCCCGTTCCGACTCGACCCGTCCCGTTCCATCCCACCCCCAACCACCTATCCTATCCTATCCTATCCTATCCTATCCTATCCTATCCCACCCTACTCGGTCTAGAGCCGAGAGTTTCGTAAGGCCTCTCTAACTGAGAGTTTCCTCGAATCAAGTATACCTCTTTTTAGGAAGAACCTTGTGCGCGAGCATCCTCGAGATTCCTTGGAGAAGTCAATTCTCCGAGTCAAGAAACGAGAAGATTACGTCGTGCCACAGAACTAGGAAGGTTTGCTCTTGCGCGACAGAATACGTTTCGCTTTAAACCCGAGTTAAAATTTGAAATACGTACACACGTACGAGGAGCAACGATAGTCGTCGGACAAACTGAAATTTATTCAATTTAAATCTACCGCTTTCGCTAACAACATTTTTAGAGCAGTATAAAGAGTTTCATCGGTCTCCGTGTATGTACGTATTTGCACATCCGTTGCAAACACACCATGGAACATTTACGAAGGCCAAAAAATCTGCGTTTTATCGCGACTTCGATCACATACAGGAGTTTAAAAAATATTGCACGGTAAACGGTAAACGGTAAAGAGTAAACGGTAAACTGCAAACTGTAAACGGTAAACGGCAAACGGCAAACGGTAAACGAACTTGTATGAGCTACGGTGCATAGGTATTGCGTATAACGCGCCAATATTCATTCGTTCATCCATCCATTCATCCGTCCATCCTTCTATCCTTTCTTTCATCCTTACGAGTCCGCGTCGCTTCCATATCATCGTTTAGCCGACAAAGGAACGAGACGAACACCGATAGAAAATTTAGCAATAGAATAGTTTCAACCGGAGACTACTTTAATTCCACTAATGCTTACCGTTTACGTCCGTTGCGTGGAATAGAGGGCGATGTAAACGCTTGGTGGAGATCCTCGCGATATCTTTTCTCGATCGAGTCTCCGTAATCGAGTATCCGAGCACTACCGATGCCTTCGAAAGCTCGCCGCTCGGGAAGAAGAGAAACCGAGAGGAAAAAACTAGACAAAGGAGGAAACGGTGAAAAGGACGAGCGTTCGCTGGGCGAAATAGCATCCAGAACGATGGAAGAAAGGAGGGAGATCTTACCGCGAACAACCCTCGACTCTGGGGAATCTCGACGGAACGTGATACAACGGATGCGCACAGGTATTTACAAGAGATGGAACGGGGAGTGGATGGAAATGTCGTAACGCGCACGCGAGAACTTGTTATCGGTTTGGACGAGCGTTATCGAGTATCATCCCTTTTCCAGTTCCACGCGACCGACCGTCGCGGCCGTAGACGTCGCTCGGAAGGTACGCGTCTACGCGTGTTGGAAAGCCGGTCAACTGCAGGGCCGGTGATAGGACGTACGTGGCAACGACGGGTCCAGGGAACCCTGCCCGTGGCAACGTTTGCGTTTTGTCGAAAACATAGCTTGTCAAGATTCGCGGACAGATACGCCACGTGCGTTTCTTCCTCGTTTGAATTCCCTTGTTTTCTATCGGTCCATCGGTCCATCGGACCACCGGTTCATCGGTCTATCGATCTATCGATGCATCGGCCGCGAGGAGGAGAGAATCGTACGGTCGCCCGATGTTCGTCGATACGCGAGATAATCGGCTTTCCGCTTCTCTTATTCGTTTTCCCCGGATTCTCGTTGCGCCAGAATATACGTATGTGTGTATAGTAAGCGATAATGGAACGTACGTACGTACGTACGTACGTAGGCAGAAAAGGCAGAGCTCGTCGAAATTAATTTGATGATTCGATGGTGCCTGCGAGCCGGGTGTACAAGTATAGCAAGTAAACGAGAAAAATACGTCTAAGTGCACCGCTGGCAACGTGTGCAACGATTATGCACTTGTAGATTCGTTAAGCCCACTTTATTTAATGATTTCGCGTTCGAATATAGTTACCGAATAAGGACGTACTCCTCGTGGGCGACGCTCGTGTAAAGTCGATAAATGGGGATGCACATAGTTACGCCGGATACGTATGCAGGCACGTAGGTACTCGTACGCCTTGGTAGGTAGGCTCTAGCAAAGAAAGATTGGAACGACCCAGTTTCCATCGCTACTCGCTACTTGGTACTTGCTTGCAAAACTCTCGACAGGGAAGATAGAGAGGATCGTCGAACGAATAGTCTGCCGTGTTTGCAGTGTGATGCCACCTTGGTTTCGCTGCGATCGAACGCGCTTTAATTTTAAAAGCACGTAATTAGGAAAGAAAAATAATGGACCACCTGTGTCGGGGGTATCGATCTTTCTCAAGCCCTTCTCTCTCCCTCTCCCTACTTCTTTACTCGCCGCCTCCACTTTTCCTCTTTTCCTCTTTTCCCTCTTATTCTCCTCTCCTCGCTTCAGCTCTCCTCTCCTCTCCTCTCCTCTCCTCTCGTCTCCTCTCGTCTCCTCTCCTCTCCTCTCCTCTCCTCTCCTCTCCTCTCCTCTCCTCTCCTCTCCTCTCCTCTCCTCTCCTCTCCGCTCCTCTCCACTCCTCTTCGCGCGACTCCTCTCTCTTTTCGCTCCACATTCTACGCACAAGTTGTACGCGCGGAAACGTACTCGAGGCGGCGATCGTTAAACGAAATCGAACTCTCCTCGGTTTTCCTTTCGACTGGAGCCGGTTGTCTCGCCGGCAGTCCTACGCTCTCCTCGATATGCATTATTATCGCTACTAAACGACTTTTAGTGTGCTAACGAGCACCGACCAACGCCGAGACCGACATCGACGAGTGCGTGGAACACGTTCCTATGAAAAATCGATATCCGTTAACGATGCTGCGTCTCCGCTGTCGAATTGTGTGCGAATAAGAGTAATTAACCGATCGAAAAACGTCGCCTGTCCTTGTCCACCGAATTACCGCATCCCATGAATACGTTCAACCGGTCGAACCAGCGTCGTCGCCAGGCGTCAAAACGGTATGGCTTTTCAGATTTCAACGCTTTGCAGTAAAAGTCTTTCGAGCCGTGTTTCTGCAACTGGTCTTGGCTCGACTCGGCACTCGTGCTGCGAAACCAGCCTTAGGTCGCATTCATAGGTTCTCGAGTCTATTGGACACTCGTAACGAACCCTCGTGACGAGAAGAGACGAAATGCAACGAAGAAGAATTTTAAAAAAAGGGCCAACTAAGGGTTCGAAAAAGTAAGCGAACCAAGGAAAGACGAGGAATCCGGAGAATGGAACAAGACGAAAGCGACGACAGCGACGAAATAAACTCAGGTGGAGACTCTGGGTGCTGGGTTCTGGGTGCTACTCGTACAAACGGTTCCCGTAAGCTGGCAAACGAAACAGCTCGGGCGAGATTACCTTGGATACCCTTCTTGGTTACTTTAGGTTATACACGTACATACGAGTAGATACCACGACAAGTCCTTTCTACGCGTGGCTCGAAGATTCTTCAACAATTTTATCGCTGTTTTTGCGGGAGAAAACGTTTTCCTGCTGCCGCTGCCGCCGCCGCTACCACGACGTCCCTTTTCTATACCCGCCTTTTTCTCACCCCCTCTTACCCCGTCTTTATCGTGCGATACGCCTTAAACGTTCAAAACGTATGTCGTCGGCTTTTACGCTCATACTCGGACTCGGACTTCTGCGAAAGTCCGCCGCGTTAACTTTAAAATAAAAACGGAAGACAATTTTATCGCAAGGCGACCGAGGCCTGACGTGGTCGCGGTTAGATTTAGATTCGTATTGGCTTTGACACGACGTCAATGATATCACGACGACCCTACGATCATCTTCGCCCAGATCGTTCTATTGTTCCGGTCCGCTTGCAAGGAAACGGACGCGTCGACCGTAGATTTCACGCAGCCATTTGATAATCACGTATGCGAAAGTGTCGTCACGCTTAACAAAGGACGGTCGGTGAGACATTCGTCGAACGTTTGGTCGCGTTTCAACGGTTCGTAGTCGTAGATGTCCGGGAGCCGGTGCTGCCCGAACTGTACGGGCGTGCCAGGGATGCTGGAAAACGGGGTTAGAAGGATACGCACGCACGCACGCACGCACCCCCCGTTGGCAGAGCCGTCGAGCCTGAAATTCGTGCCCCGCGCGCCCCTGGAGCCCGATCCAAAAATATCCGATTGCAGCCAGCTAAACGGACACGCGGTACACATGTACAAATACTCCCGTGCACCTCGAGAAGCAGAAAGAAAAGGAGAGGAACGATGGGGAGGGCTCCAAGGCGGTAATAAATGTTTCTTCGAGCAACGTATGTTTGCCACACGAAAAACCGAACTACGAACTTGAGACGCTGACGTGGAAAAACGAGCGCGCTCGTGAGAATCGTTCGGCTCGGTGAAAATAGAATTTATTCGCATTAACGACCGCGCCAAACTGTTCTCTAATTAACACTGTGTATTTTGTCGTCCGGCTTGTAAACTTTTCAACCGTACGTCGAATTCCAAAAAGAGCAAGGAAGCGTACGTACGTGTTCGTGTCGCATACGTATGTATGTATCTATGTATGTACACACATGGGTACTCTGCTGTACGTGGACAACCGGCTACTCCGCAGTACCTGCGGAAGAAGAGACAAAGTGCCGCGGACAAGGAGCGATGTCACGTGATACCGACCAGCTTAAAGAAAGCAACTTTTTCGCTAACAAAAAAGCGGCAGCACGTTGTCAGCACGTTGCCAGTCCGCCGGCAGCGCGACCCCGGCGCCTCTCTTGGCAACTAGCGTTGCCAGCTAAGCTGCCAGCTAAGTTGCCAGCTGTACCCGACGTTCGTATGCCTCTATGTATGGACGTATAGACGTATATGTATGCACGCATGCAAGTGTAACACGGACTACCGATGTAACCAGAGACACGAAACGCGAGTCGCACGACTCGAATCGACGAAAACTTTTCTCCCTACGCGATCGCGCCGCCCCTCCAACCTTTCCTCGCCCCAAGAAAAAGCCTGTGAGAATTCGTTACGATTGTCTCCGAGGACGATTCATTTTTTTAAAAGGTTTTTTCGTCAACCTTTTCAACGACGGGAAAAAGGGCACGCGTTAACCCGTAACCGCCTGGATTACTTTTGTACGTCGTGTCCCCGCCTTCTGTTCGCGGTGTCGATGACTTCGCGGTTGTCACCCTCGGGTTCGTTGGAATAGATAAAATGAAAGGAATATCTCCAGATCTCCAGTTGTCTGTCTGTCTGTCCGCGATCGTAGGATCGTCTATCGCCGTGAATGGAGAGACGAGCGTAGGCGAAATCCATTCTCAACGATAGCGAGCCGAATAATTCGGATAATTAGGTATTTCATCATCCGAGCGAAAGTACATTTATGCCCTCGTCTACAGGTTCGTGCTCTTATCTAACCTTCTCTGCCAATTTACCCGCAAACACAGCCGGTTTGGTTTTCGGTTCCGCTCGATGACGACGTTGCCAATGTTGCCGATGGTACCTAGTTCGCGTAATTAGTAATTATCCCGGGACGCAGGGATGTCTAACTAGTAGGCGGACTCTAATTCCTGTGTTTGAGACGCACGGCAAATCTCTCTCTTTCGTGCCGTTGCCGCCGTTGCCGCCGTTGCCGCCGCCGTCGCCGTCTGCTAACCCATACATCTAAAGGCACCTGTTACCTTTATCGCGCTGACGCTTCGAGGACTAATCAACACCGGCCTTAATCGTTCTACAACCAAGTTGGCTGTCGCCGGGTCGATAAACCACTCCTGCCATCCTGCCGATCTCACGCGAATTTCCATGATCGTTATGGACGGTGGGGTATCCGGGCGTACCGATTGTAACGAATATCAAGGAGACGAAAGTTGAAACCTTTGATATTGCGTTTCACAGTTTTCAATGTTCCGTCACAGCCCGGCAAAGTACGGTCGCCTATAGGCGCAACGTGTTTCCCCGAAACGTTTAAGTGTCAAGGCAAATACGTTGGGTAGCGTTGCTCGGCACTCGCAAGGGGGGATCTCCAATTAGTTTGGCGTACTTGCGTCTTGTAACGACGTTATCGCCAGTGAAACGTGTAGAGAGTTCGTTAAATCGAAAGGAGACGATGAAATCGCAAAAATTGCTCGACAGCCAGGAATGGCGGAAGTATTTTAATTCTTTTCCCCCGACACTCTCCGCGCTCTTGAGATAATTGCCATTTGCGCCAATAAAGATGGGATCTCAGGGGTTCCCTGTATCCCCCCAGCCCTTCCTCTACATTCGTCACCGCGTTTTGCGACTCTTCGTTTCTCTGTCGTTTCTCTGTCGTTTCTCTGTCGTTTCTCCGCCGTTTCTCCGCCATTTCTCCACCGTTTCTCCACCGCTTTTCTGTCGTTTCCCTACCGTTTCTCTAATGCATCCCCTCCTCTCACGGCTCGCCAATTCTTCGGTTAACGGCGTCGTCGTCGTCGTCGTCGTCGTCGTCGTCGTCGTCGTCGTCGTCGTCGTCGTCGTCGTCGTCGTCGTCGTCGTCATCGGTTAACGACCTTCCCTCTTCCAGCTGTCCGTCGACCGTCGACGGTTATTAGCTTCGATTTCTCGAATTACCACCAACCGCCGTATACCGCGATACTTTTAATATCGGCCGCCGTGCCGGTACGGTCCGAAAAGTTTGTCCATGGACGTTCGATAGATCGTGAATTTTGTGAAACTTGAATCGAAACTTGTGGGAAAAGTGCCGGTGGGGTGAAAGCTTCGTAATCTGCGAAATCCTCCGGGCGCAGAAATCTAGCATTAAATTCGCGTTTCGACCGACTGTTTTATGGTCGGTTAATCAGGTTTTTAAAACGAGCGGTTCGAGAGTGATCTCTCTTATCACCGTATATGTAATCGCAGTCGTTACTATACAACTCTATAAATTTCCCGAAACGTTGCGCACGTTCCACATTCGTACGTTCGTTACTATCCGCAAATATGCTATCGACGCAAGCCGCGTAACGTATTCGGGACATTTTAATCAAGCCACTCCTTCGCGATTAGCAGTTTCCCATCCGTTACGTCTTAGTCGCGTAATTTCCAATCTCCGATATCGAAGAGACATCGATTATAAAATACGGTAACGATAAATTATTTACCGCGAAAGAATCTCTCGAAATATTTCCGCAGGTTTTAACGGAATATTACGATTTCGAACGCGCCTCCGATCTAAGCGAAAACTTCGATTCAACGTTCAACTCGCGTCCTTCGTTCTTCTCTTTTTCCTGTACCTTTCGCCGTATCCTTCGCGGTACGCTTCGCGGTACCCTTCGCGGTACCCTTCGCGGTACCCTTCGCCGTCCCTTCGTTTCCATTCGTAGTTTTACTTTTACTCTCGCTCTTACTTTATCTTTGACTTTTACTTTCGCAATCATGTTCTTGTTTGCCGCGGGAAACCCACCACTAGCTAGTCGGTCGCGGTGGTTCACTCTTCTCGGACGACAATCGCGTCCTTTTCCTTGCTTGTTCCCCCGCGATCTCTCTTTTCGTTTATTCCTGTTCCCCTCTTTCCCGCGGATATTCTCTTGCTCTCGTTCGCGTTCAACCTCTCTATCGACCGTTTCGCGAGTATGAAATCCTCGAGTTGTTTCGTATTGCGCGATATTAAACGTCCAATAACGGTTTTCGACGGTCGTCTTCCCTCTATCTGGCGCGGGGGTTCATTCTGTCCTGCGCAACGTGTGTACGAAGTATGTAATGATATAAGACTTGAACGTGCAAACAGTGATTTCCTGGTCAACGACGTTGACAGAGTCGGCAGAGTTTACGTTACTTTGCTGCCACAACGCGTCCCAATTATTCGACCGTCGTCCTTTCCCCGACTCTTCCGATAGCCTGACCAAACGATCGGCAAAAGGGCCCCTAATCGCGTATACTCTCGAGACTACGCCCACTTCTTCGTCCGACATCTATCGCACGCGGGTTTCATACGCGTTCCAAACGGATCGAGGAATTTCGTAATCCCTTTTAATCGCTTTCGGAATCTGCGCGATAACCGGAGCGATAGCTCGAGCGGCAGCTGGTCGCAACTATGTCGATAATGCTTAGCGTTCTACCACTTTGTGGTCCGTCGCTAAACACGATGTAAATTCACCACGGCTTACGATCCCTTCGTGGGTAACCACTTATGCTCCTGTCACGGTGTAAGTGGCTGTGGTTGTGTATCCCAATGGTGCCGCCGCGTTGTCTACGAGGGCCGCAAGTGCGACCCAATTTTTTTCGGAGTCGTTTAGACCGTATAAATTGTATGCACTTCGTTCGACAAAGAAACACGGATACACGGCATTCCGATATTTCTTCAAAGATACCAAAGTGTCAGCGCTCGATCGATTCGTCGTTCATCCACTCGAGGAGGAGCTTTGGAAACGATTCCGGTTCGCGGACCGGTGCCAGATCGGATATACTACCATTCGTGGAAGTATGTACTCGCATACTGGCTGCAACGTGGCATCTTCTACCGCAGCCATCGGTCGGTTACGATAATCTAAAGCCCGACGCGAAACCAGAGTCACCGTGACACGCGGACAAATTGCCTATCGATAGATTAAAGCGACACTAGCGTTTCTTCTACACCGTCGTTCAGCCGTCGAGCTTTCCTTTCCTTAAAAACTTGCCTACTATACTGGCGAAACAGCGACCCGCTGGCAATGACAATAGAAACACCGAGAGAACATCTACGTGGTTTCGTGCGTAGGTGGGGTATACGTGTAGATACGAAAACAGATTCCGCTCGCCTTGTCAGATCGATCGATCGACGAAACGAAAAGACGAGAAAGGTAAGAATACGAGTAGAGACGAGGTGGAATTTGAAAGTAATAATTAGCGGACAAGTCTGTCGTTTCAGTTTTTCGAGGGAAGCAATGGAGGACTGGCATTCCGAGACGCGGTTGTCGCGCGGCCCTGCATTCTGGTGCGAAGATTGCCATCATAATTTCCGTAATGGTCCGCACGGCGATGCTGATTTCACGCTAGGATGCTTTTTCTTTTGTCATTCGAGAGGTCTATCCCCGTCGCCATCTACGATCACTCGAGTATGCTCGAAAACACCCCGCGATATTTTACCAACGACGTCCCGACACGGACGCAGCGTTGTTTCGCGAATTACACGCTTGTCAACTTCGGCTGCGATTACGCAAAAGCAACATACGCGACGTGACATTTTTTACGCGTCCAAGAGTGTGTACGCAATCGACACGCGTCCTTCGTACGATCCTCGAGAAAACCGGAAGAACAGACGATGGACACTTCACCCGGCTAGACGGCGTGCTTACCG
The DNA here is from genome assembly GCA_917499265.3 of Mimumesa dahlbomi. NCBI lineage: Eukaryota > Metazoa > Arthropoda > Insecta > Hymenoptera > Crabronidae > Mimumesa > Mimumesa dahlbomi. The sequence continues at coordinate 19,280,087 of OU824115.1, read as the reverse complement.
TCATACGTAGTATTATACATACTTACGGTTTATCGGCCACCGGTGCCACTCGTTTCGACGATTCTCTCTCGGATAGTGGCAAACACAGGGAACCTCGTTCTTTTCGCTCCCGATGGCATGATACATACTTTTTTTTTTCGTTCAGACTTGCAAACAAATCGTACGTACATACATACAGTCTTAAATCTTATCGACGGACGAGAGCGTGTAATCTTGCTTCCCATAGCGAAGTAGCCAACAGTGGTATAGAAAAGATCGCTTGCGTCTGTAGCAAGTGAGAAATCTAGTCAACCACGAATCGTAGCATTTTTCGGAGTGGAAGCTGTTACGGGATCGGCATTCGACAGTTATACCGATAAATGTAGCTTACGTGTATCCGCGTATGTACCAGAGAAATCGCTTTCTGTACAACGAAATAGAAATAGAATGAAATTTCGAGCTACGAATTTGGCACCTCGCTGCCGTTAGATCGCCCTTTCGAGCTGCACGCCCTACCTAGTCCGTTTTTCATGAATCCACGTCGGGATTATGTATTTCGTACTCGCCTCGATGATCAAGCGGTAATGCGATAACTGGCACGCCGGACAGTAATTACACAGCAACGCCGATGAAAATGAAGAAAAAGAAACGAAGCAAGACGACACAGAGTGTACGCTAACCCCTTATCGTTACGTGAATGTACGCGAATATGCGCGACGCCGTACAAAGTCGATCTTTCCCATTCCCTTTTTCCTTTTCCTTCTATATCGTCTCCCTCTCTCCCTCTCCCTCTCCTCTCCCCCACGCTCTCTCTCTCTCTCTCTCTCTCTCTCTCTGTTTTTTCTTCTGTTTGCTCAGGACTGGACCGGAATGAAACGAATATTACTTTCCCTTTTCCTCCGCACACGAAAAGCAGATTCGCGATTTCGTTATTATCCGTGCTAGCGACGAGCAGAATTCTCGCAGTTTGTCGCGACCGCGTAATAATAGCAACGATAATAATAATATGGTGAGACTGCTGGTGCAAACCGTAACACACAGGCGCGCGCACACACACACTTGCCACGAATGGTTTTCAAGTTATCGGAAAATATGCAAGACTTTAAACCACTTCAGCGTTCCATAATATGTACTTCCCTTGTGATAATTTTCTTTCGATTCACGTTCAAAATAGATAGAAATTGTGTGCAGTCGACTCCGATTGTAACTTGGACGAAAAGATTTCAAGTTCGATCTATGTTCGATGAATATTTTTGAAAAATATTTTTCCATCCAAACCTCGCGATATCCGGTCCACGCAATTTCGGAAACGCTGCTCATCGAGCCAGCGAGAATAAAAATTCTTTATACGCTTGCAACATACACGATTCTACGTACTACGGAGGTCGTTCGTGAACGAAAACAAACAAATGTCAAAGACCCGGTTGTTGTCTTTCGGCCGAGATCAGCAATACGAAAGACCTTGAACGGTCACGCGGCGGCAACCGGCGTGAAATTCTTTTCATCGGCCATTCCATATGCAATAAAGGCACCCGCACCGTTTTACGTCCTTCGGCTGATTAAAAGTCAGGAAATAAACGATGAATGTTGAAACGTTCAGCCCAGCATTTCGATAGAACGGTTCGGTTGTATACTGTATTTCACGTCGATGGTTTAACCAACAACTTTCTACATGTTTCTGACGACTGAAGCGTCAACGCGCGAGAATCGTTCACAGTTCCGAAAACACAACGAACTTGCAGGGTGAAGAAAACTCTTACCTTTAGTATAACGAAGTCCATGTCTGTCTCTCTCTCTCTCTCTCTCTCCCTCTCTGCTCTCCTCCTTACTCGTGACGCTCTCGAGTCTCGCGGTCCGTCTAGAAGCTACGGAGGAATGCCAACCGTTCCTCAGCTTCTCGAAGATACGAATTCGTCCGGCAACGAAGCAGATCACTCGCGGCGAAGACAAGAGGAAAACCAAATGGGCAGAGAAAGCGGTTCGCGCACTCGGTACACTTGCACTGTCACTGTCGCTCTCACTGGCTACCCATGACCGCGACACCGTTCGAAATGTAGCAATGATTTCTGACGCGAGACACACGGACTAACGCGCGGTGCGGCTCGGCGTCGACTAAAGTTGCCGCGCGCGCGACACGCCGTGCCACGACTGCCACCGCCACACTTCCCTGCGTTCCTACGTTCCCTGTGTTCCCGTAGGACTGCCCACCTGCGCGTATCCAACAGGCAGAGAGACAGAGACAGACAGACGGATTGGGAGAGCAAGAGGGACGTACGTACACTGCGTGCCGTTCGTCGGTCCGCTACGAGAAACTGGGAACGAGGGTGTATAGGCGAGAGCCGGAACGGGATGGAACGGAACGAAATGGAACAGCGTGGATCGGAATGGCGGAGAAGGGCGAGAGGGAATTGTTATGCGGTTTTCATAGTGGAAGAACCGAGAATGCGAACGTTATAAAGAGGAGTTTTCTTTTCAGCTTCGTTCAGTTGTCTCCGCGTTGCTGCAGTTTTATCCCGCCCGAGATATTGTTCGTTTGCTTCTGCACATCGGTGAAATACGTCCTGTGTACAGTTTCATCGAATTTCTTTGCCGTTTCTTTCCGTAACGTTCGTGGCCTGATGCGATATTCCGAATACGATACGTTTATTTCGCTGAATGTACCAAAATGATACGCAATAGCTGACGGTCGTGTCTGCTGTTCGCTCGATAGTGCTCGATAGTGCTCGATAATTCTCTTTTGTTAGTTGTGAATCGAGCTTTAGAAGCGAAAAGAGACCAAGACGAAGCTACGCAAAGGAGCGAGTGAAAAGGAATTAAATACCGTTTGCAGCACTGTCGTTGCGATAGTGCCGGAATGTGTCCGGGTCGATACGTTTTGCTTGTAACGATAACCGCCGCGTCTAGTATTGCGCCGAGCGATCGGCCAAAAAAGACAACCAAAGTTGAACGAAAACCGATAGCCATCGATGATGCAAAATTAGCTTCCAGGTTAAACTTGGCGCGCTGCAAAGTTCTTAAACATTGTCACGAGACAACGTGAAAAACGCTATTAGCTCTGGTGTAGATACTTTCTCCATACATATGCATGTACTCGTATATCGAGGGACGATATTCGTTCTAGGGGAGAAGTAAAACGAGAGATAGTGCCCTTTTGCTTTTAGTTTGTCGGACAACCACCCGCGCGATGCACCCTGGGTTTCAATGCTATCCTGTCCTCTTTCTCTCGTTCTACCTTGCTGTTCACGTATACCTTCCACCTACCTCCTCCGCATACCGCAGACTGTCGCCAATTGCTTGCGCGTTTTCGGTCTTGCATGGTCTCGCATCGAGTTACCGCGTTACCGGATGTGCGCTGCCGTAAATGCTGTCGCGTCGCCGCGATAATACTCGAGTACAAGCATGAAACCCGTACCTTCGTTCCTGCGTGTTCGTCAGATTTCCGTCTTTTTTTCATACGAAGCGTTAGTGGCAGCGCGAATCCAAATTTCCGTGCCGTACGATCCTAGAAGATAGTTATCGCAGGAACAGGTAGAATTACGATATAGCAGGGATACGTTTGGTTCGCGAGCGTTTGAAAATCGTATCGCGGACTATCGCCTACTAAGTTTTCTTTCCTCTATAGCTTTCCCAGCCACGTTAGTTACGAAGTTACTCATTTTGTTCGCTTTGATCATTCGCCGTTAGACGGAAGACTTTCTTTAGCAAATTACTCGCTGGGTATGCGGTCCCGTGGGTATGCACCGCGTCGGGGTCGTCGCGAAAAGAACGTTGGTATAGGGGAATCGGTTCTGTCTGAAGTCTGTGCCGCGGCACGAAAACGAAGTGAAACGAAACGAAACAAAACGAAAGGAAATGAAACGAACGAAGAAGCTCGTCTCCCTCTTGCATCGTCCAAGGATATAAGGCTGCGGTTCCACCGGATGATTCCTCGTGGCTATACCACGTATGCATACATGTATTTTATGTATGTTCGTACGTACGTATGTACGTCGCCTATCTTTTGTATCGGCGGTCTCCGGACCTTCCTTCCAACCCTTGATCCGCTAATCGGGGCACGACATCACTTTGGGCTTGTTTCGAACTTGAATTGGGGCGACAACGTGTCCAATGTGAATCGACCTAACCGCATGCCAACGACCAACGTCTAGTAGTCTCGTTTGCGTTTGCAGGGTAAACGGACTGCGATCACGAGGGGGGGGGCGAGAGAGCGAGGCCGATCGCAGAGGATCGCCAAGCCAGAAATTGAAATAAGAAGGAAAAAAGAGTGAACTAAGAAGATGCTTGACAGATCACAGGCGGCCTAATGAAAAGATTCGTCGCCACGTACCGAGCCTCCCTCTTTGCTCGCCCCCGTTTCGAGTAGAACTCCGTTCGCTGGAAAATCAAAGGAAACTAACGCACCCTCTTTCCTTCTGTTGCGACAGGAGCCTATCTAGCAGAGCACGTCTCTCATCTTTGCTCAATGAGTTATCGTCTGGTTTTCGAACTTTCCAGTGTTTCGTCGCGAACGACGTGATAAAGATGATCGGGGAAAGGGGGACAAAAATGCTTGATTCGCGAACGCGGCGGAATAGATCTTTCACACTTTCCCAGGAAGCAGAGATTCAAGCATTTCCACACGGACCAAACGGGATTTTCGTTTTTACCTCGGTACCGAAGATTTTGCGATTCTCTCCGCGATCGTCGTCCGTTTTGCTTTCACCGAATCGATTCGGACATTCCCTTTCGACGTAACAAACTTTCAGCAGGGGTTTCCCTGCAGCTACCACAAGTACGATGAACAATTTGCATTCTTTGTCCCGCGATTCGCGTTCTCCTTTCCACCTTTCCACCTTTCCACCCTTACCCGTTTTCTCCTCGTCTCCTTTTCTCCTATTCACCTTTTCACCTTTCCTACTTTCCTCTGTTCGTCCACGCGAATGTAAACCTTCGCGGAAACAGCCGCCCCTTCGTACGAAAGACGAAGTTTAAGGAACCTTCAAGAACCGGCCAATTAAATTGCGATTCGTAAATTAACTTTGGTAATTATGAGTGGGCTTCGAGTGCGGCGCAATGGGGAAGGGTTGGAAAGTTCGAATTACAAACGAGACGGCGGGAACTTGGCAACTTTCCAACTTTTCAGTCGCGTTTTACGCAACTTTTCTTGTTAAGATCGTGATTATGAATTTTTGGATCGGCCATTCCCCTCGACGCAAACCCGAGGCATACGTATATGGATACTCTTGTGCTATCATCCACGAAGGTCCGTCAAACGTTAGGTCTACCTGAACCGATGTCTGTGGTTCTCTCGTTACCTGTGAACCGTCTAACAAACCTTAGACTCGAAGGGATCATGCCTGGCACGCACGGAGCACGTAGCAACCGATCACCGCCCGCAGCCGACAGATACATGCAAACCTTCCGATACTCTTGATAAACTTTGTTGGATCGACCGCACACGGTTTTCTCTTCGAGCTGGTCTAGTTGGTCCGACTTTCGTCGGCGTATGTGCACCTATGTATCGGGACGGAACGCTGGAAATTTGAAAACTATAAAATGGATAAGATGTAGGAAATTTGATGTGACATTGATAAACGGGCTTCCACGACGGAGCGTCACTGCCGTTGCGTGAAGCTCTTTAGCGGCTAGTTCCTCGTATGTAGCTACGTGCTGCTTTAATTTTCCCCGTCTCGCTCTTGTTGCATTCCCTCTCTCTCTCTCTCTCTCTCTCTCTCTCTCTCTCTCTCTCTCTCTCTCTTTCTCTCTCTCTCGCTCTCTTCGTTGCTGTACGTCTCTTTTCTCTTCTCACCCACGCGTGGCTACACGCATCGCCGTTTCACAGTATGCGCTAGTAGCGTTCGTTCTATCTCCTCTCGGGGCAAGCGACCTCGTCGCGAATCGGTTTTCATAGGAGAGGAAGGGCGAGGAAGGGACACGGAGAGAAAGAGAATTGGAGATAGTATTATGCGCGCGTCATGGAGTGATAGATATCGCGGAAGATAATATTGTGTATGGTCCTGAGTATGCTGCGGTTACACTGAACGCGTATTGCCCACTAATCGAACTTTCTAGCATCGAAAATTTCTACTTGTCCCGGTTTCGACCCTCGGCGAGTTCCGCTCCTTGAAATACAATATATGTATGTACATACATGGCAATCTATTCTACCTAGTACAGACATAACGCAAGTATATCTTAACCGATTATACTATCAACGAGAGAGGATATGAAGAGATATCCGTGTCGGGAGTGCCGTCTGTACTACCGTATATCGATAAATGTAAGTATATGCATGGACAGAGGCGAAGACGACGGTGGTGCAAAGGTAGCGAAGGGATAGGGTGAAAGCGGAAGGCAGGGTGGTTCCTCGAGAACAATGGCCAGTGGACAGAGCAGAGTGTCTGGTCGAGGCGTAGCGGTATTGAAAGTAATTTCAATGCCGCTTGTATTATATAACGCTGGAATAAAACGCATACGGCGTAGGAAACGGCGAGTAGGTACCGCGAACGGATAGCACGGAACGCCGGCTAAAGAGAGACCGTGCCATCCGTGCCATCCGTGCGTACATTCGGACAGGCTTTATATACACGGTGTCTGTTTCGTTCTCGAATAACATTTCGAATCGTATGTATGCCCAAGCTTCAAACTGACGCGGAGCAATCCTTCGAACAGACCTCCGCGAGTTTCAATTAATCTACTTTACCATGGTGTAAAATAGAAATTATATCTAAACTGTTGAATTATCGGGTAGCACGTTTTAGCAGACCGATTGGTTCGCCGTTTTTCTGAATTCCAATGGTACGCACAGTCCTCTGAACGGTAGAAATAGCAAACGGTGATTAATAGTAGCAGAAACAAATCGTCACCATCCCGCGGAACACGTTACGGATCGTAGCGCGTGGAATAGGAATCGGACAGACACCCTGTATAGCGGCCAGCACGCGGAACGCGTACACACTCGCGCACTCTTGCATTCGCAGATGGCACACACACCCACAGGCGTTACCATTCGCGTCCTCAATAGGCGTCGGGGTACAGGAGAATAAATTAACGAGGTGTTTGTCCGCTATCGCCGCCTCTTTTTTCTCCCTGTGGAGCCGGATTAAAATCATCGTGCCTTTAATAATTACGCCGACCGAATGCGTTAAATGAGGCGCGCGTCGCGACGCGTTTCCCTATCTGTCGCTTTTTGATAATGTTATTTACAGTCCCGATTCACAATGGACCACCGCGAATACGCGCGAATTACTCCCTAACCATTGTACGGCGTCGATTCAGAATGGAAATAAAAAAAACAAAATCTGATATGCGAGTTTCGCGCGCGGAGGCCTTGTTGGCTTTGCTGAAAGCGAAGAGCTGCTCGTTGCACCGCTCGGTGCAATCTTATTCAAAGGGTAATAGCTGTCTATACGCAAAATAAAGAAAACGATAATAAAGCAACTTTCAGCAAAAAGACTGTCTCGCTGTTTACTGGTTTACCGATCGCATACATCACGGGTTTCCCTTCGGATAGTTGCACGCGTATCGCGAATAGGCGAATCGTTTACGATCCGCACAGTAGAAAATCTTGCGTCGGCGAAATCATGCTGTGGATATGACTAATAAATTCATTACAAATGTCCGCTTATCGGTCGTGACACTTGTAACCGACGAAAGGATGGATCGCTGCTATAACTGGCGTAACGAACCTGCAACGTGACACCGGTGTTGGGTATTCTTTTCCGATTCTCGATTCTATCCACCCCTCTTTATTACAATTGAATAGACTCGATCGAATACAGAAGATTCAAAGGTAACGAGACATTGCTTGATTAACAATAAATTAATGTTTAATTGTTCAATGCTTAAGTAACAATAATTACATTAAAAAGGTGCCCGATTAACTTAACATTCCAACGGTAATAGACAAGACGTAAGCTCTAGATGGAATTGGTTTTCTTTCTTCTCGTTAATCGAAAATAACACCGACGGTCAGCTTTTCACCGACATGCTTGCGACAAGAGTAAATCGTAAACGTCTTATGCATATTTTATAAATTCATTGCGCTTTCAAAAAGTTCCAACATCCTCTTCATTTCCTTGCTGAAACGCGAAGAAAACATAATTAAGATAGCGGGGATTCGAGAGATGAGAAAAGCTATACTTACATTTGTTCTGCAAGTTTGTAGATCGGTGCCATTGACTTTGATAATTCTTCGCACTTTGCCATTAACTGATACATAGACTTAATATTGTGATCAACCGCGTCGCATGTCTTGCATACTGCATCCCGATACGTTTCCAAACAACCAACGGTAAGCGCAGATGCCTATCAGAACGGGACATGAAATTTATGATTTTCTGAGAGTAAACGTAATAGCTTAACGGTAAGTAGAGTTGAAAACAATTACACTATGCAAAATGGCAGCCAAGTTCTCTGTCAATGCATCCACGGAAGTGGCTACTTTTCTCGCCTCCATTTCTAGTTCGTTTAACACATTATGATCAAGGAGAGGTAACTGAGGCGTTAATGCCTGCCTGTATAAACAAGGAGTGGAGCTACGAGAGCCAGGAAAGGATGGAGTTTCGCCTTTCTTGGTCACAGGACTGGACAACTTGATCTTGTTTTCCAAATCCTCTGCGACGAACAACACCATATCTCCATCCTGCATTACAGTTCCTTCGAGCTGCAGATAACCCATGGCTTTGTGATAGCTCGGAGGATCCAAATCCTCATCCTCTACTGGACTGTCTTCTCTGTGCTTTAAATTCAACTGATCTGGTCTGCTACTCATCTTCTCTAGACTGTCCTCCAGAAACTTTGCTCCATCGATATCCGGAGAGTCTATAAGAGATCTCAACTCCGAAATTGGAGGGGATGATTGAGAATCGAACGATATTTCAGAATAGGATGCTGTCATCTCGTGCAGCTGAAATTCAGAAAATAGTTAACGTTCCATAGCACATTGGCTTGTCATATTTGACAGTTCGAAGAATATACATGACTGTATTCATGCCCATATACCGGCAACTTCCACTACTCTCAAACTGAACGTGGAACATCAGCCTCGCGTTTACATCCCTTACATAGCCGCAGTATAAACAAAAGAAAGTTCGAAAAGAAATAGTCTAAACACGATACAATAACTCTAACCTTACTCTATCTTCGTCGTAGTCGATGCCAACATTTTTCTCGCTACGGACGGGAGCCCCTTGTTTCAAATGCAGTTCATTCTCCTCCGGTTCCATGTTTACACGGAAACAGACTCGTTTGCAATTTCCTTTCACTCTTGATACGATACTTGTTTCCGCTTGTTGACTTTGAAATTTCTTATCGATTCCCTCGCGATACGTGCACAACATACGAGAATCATTGCGCTGCCGCTACGTGGGCTACAAACGTTCAATTCTGTCATACGATTGCGTGCGCGCGTACGTGAGATGAGCGTAGTTCTGCGCAGATCTGTGTATGCAAGTGTCACGAAACAGCACAGAACGGCACAGAACCGCGCGGCTCTGATTTGCATTTACATCTAGGTATCCGAGTCTGTTAAATGCTGTCGGTCTCAGATGCCTTTTAAGTTGTTGAAATGAATATATTTTCCATGTCTTCTGAAAATGTTAGATAAACAAGCGGAAGATTTCTACTTTCGTTGAATAATATTCAAACAAAGAAACAGAGACCCCAAGGAACTCCAAACAAGTACCTCCATAACCTCGACAAGATGACATCGAAAAGACCATTATTCCTTGCGGTGTTTGTTGGTATTGTACATCTCAGCGCGTCCTACAAAGACTTCTTCGACGAAGAATTAATGCTGAAACCTTTGCCGAGTAATCATGTCTACGCATACTTCCAGTTCACCACGGTATGGGAAACATCGAAACTGGCGAAAACGCGTAAGTATTTATCGCAGACTGCTCCTAAAATGTGCCGATATACATGTTAATAAGATTTCAGTCCAACATTCGCACTTGTTTCCGAGGGGATTGGGGGAGATTATAAGTCGGCACGGTGTAGATGAGTTACATCTTACGTTAACCGAGGGATTGTGGGATTACCAGAAATGGGGCTATCCTTATCATGACGCCGGTCCTGGCGCCGAAATCTTTGCATGGTTTCAGAATGATGTTGTCAAGTAAGATATCTTTGTAATGTGAAAGCACCGTTTAACAGAGAGCTATGCAAAAGGAAGTTACATAGGAGTTGGTATTAATATCAAAGTTATTCTTTACTTTCGCAGTGTAGACGATGAATGGAAAGGTCTGACGAATGCTTTAGCTGGACAGTTTTGTGCTTCGTTCAATTTTGTTAATCCTTCCAACAGTATGTCACCGGAATTCACGTTCCGTCCCACCGGCGTTAGGGAACACAGTATTAATTCTAGTCAATTACGATACTCGTCATTACCAAAAGAAATAGTTTGCACTGAAAACTTAACACCGTTTAAAAAGTTACTGCCATGTAATTCTAAAGTACGTATATATAAAGCTTGTTGCTATTTCATGATAATAACATACAATGTACTAATGCTGCTTAAATATTTGATAGAAAGGTTTAGCAACGTTATTGAACTCGGCGTATATTCACAATACAAATTATCATTCGATCGGGATACACTTCCGTGTGATTTGCTCAAATACAGCATGTACCAAAACATCCCTAGAATTACGTCAAACTGTTTCCTTGGTTTACGACACTATTGCAGACATATCACAGGTAATTGCAGAAATATCCATGGCGATATGTCCATTGTTTTACATTCGCTCTGTCGTGTCTCTTAGAATTGGTCTATACGACAATTTTTTGGATTGGGTATCAAGGGAGCGTGTCCTCTCGCCACGTTGAGTAATATATACATCGATGTGTCCAATAACAATACGAATCAAGCTTACGAGCTACTGCCTCCGCCGAGCGCTAAAATCGTTAGCTTACGGGGCGGACAAGTAAACGAAATAGCTGTGTACGACATTCGATCGCATTCCAGCAAAGGAATATTTAATATCGGAGTCGCGCATAGTTCTGTACAAAAGGCTAATTTAAACTACCCTTCGATCTTATACGCCAACAGATATATTATAGGTATGTAGAAAGTAAGCATATGACGCACAGATAATACAGGGAAATATTGGACGGATCTGTTCTTCACAGGATATGGTCAAGAGAGGGGTAGCTTAGTAACGAAACTCTATAATAATTACTGGCAGGCCCTCGATATAGTGCTGCTGGAAAATATCCCATGGTACTTGCCGGTATATTTGCATTCAATTGCTATAACTTGTGGCGGAAAACGCGTTGTCCCACGTAAGAAAACGACTTCGCTGTATAAACGAAGAATATGGTTTCGCTTTATTTAACATACATTAACGGCACGTTGTAGTGGCGCAGCGTTATCTACCAGGGAAAGAAAGGAAGAGTCCTTATTATTTAGAATTAATTTTGCGATTACCGCCACGATCGGTGACGAAATTTTCGATAGAAATGGATTATTCCTTTCTAAAATGGCAAGAGTATCCACCGGACGCCAATCACGGATTTTACATGGGCTCGGCTGTGATTACCGCATTGTTGCCTATTGCACGAAATTATACCGCGTTACCACTCGATGGAAGCACCATCACATCAAGGTGAAACTCGTAATGATTTTGTAAGACAAGTAAACGCAGGCAAAGTGTGAGTACAGATTGTAAGAGAGGTATTTAAATTTACAGCTTCAATGCATCGAGGACTGGCTATTTGGTACAGCTTAGAACGGAGTCTCTACTCATTAGTCTTCCAACACCTGATTTCAGTATGCCTTACAACGTAATCTGTCTAGCCTGTACAGCAGTAGCACTAGCATTCGGCCCGCTGCATAACATCTCAACGAAAAGATTAGTGCTGAAGAACATCGGTATGGATTGGAAAGAGAAATTATTTTCATTTTTAGTGCAAAAATTTAAGCCAGGGGATTGGAGACTACTGCCTTCTCTGATGCAAAAGATTAAACCAAAGAATAAACAGGAATAAACAAATGTTAATCATGTAAATACAAATGTTTTTGATATCGAATAAAAGATCGAATCCGTTTTTCGTGTAGAAATAAGGCAACGATCTTACTTGTACAGGAGTAGTTGGATGTCCGGTAATATTTATTCTTATTCTCTTGCTTCTTTTCCGCCCATTTTATAGAACATTTTTTAACAAATTGTTTCTTTTTGTAACAACCAACGAGTATACATTAACTTACAATGTTTATTACACAAAGTACAAAAAATGCGTGCGCCTTCTGTCCTATAATACTTACATAAAGATATATCGGTTTAAAAATATCTACCATTATTGTGAATACTAAAAAGGGGATCTTTTATGAAAAAATTTACAACTCGCTGCAAAAGATACAATTCTTTTATATTGTGTAAACTTTTTAATAATTAATATTCCTAAACATTCTCATTACATTCCTCCAACCATGCTCTTCAATTAAATGCTATAACTATATATAAAAACAAGAAGAAAACATAACGATCAGACGGTGTCACCGTCGATCCGTTGAATTCAATTGTTACTATACATATAATTAACCGTTATTATAATGCAAATAATAAATATATCATAACAATTAAAACTCGCGCGTTGATCGAATAAAATGAACCAAATAGGTATATATGAATACTTTTACGGTGCTGGTCTAAGGATCGGAGACAGATTCGTACAAGTGTTCAACATCACGGTATTTCGATAATTGTTCGTACAGTTCTCACTGTCTTCGTTTAATATGTTGTCCGACAACCAGTCGCTCGTTGTGTCTGCAGGAAAAATGCGAGGTGTCGAACAAATTTTATTGGGAACAAACTTGCCTAACACTGACTTCTTAACATCACTTTCAACATAGTTCATAGGATCTCTATTTTCATCGGAGGACGCGGGCGTTAGATCTTCTTCGTCCGAGGAACATAGGTCGATCAACATAATCGAGTTCGTAATTTTATTTGTGTTCCTATGTACACTTGCATTTGTATTCGTATCAATAGGTTTACGCGTGGTTTCCTTCGGTGCAGTGATGCTTGGTAATGCGGTGATTTTCGACGAATTCGTTTCGACTCTATGAATCGTTAAGGCCCCTGTGCTTGCAGTAGCATTTTCTTTCTTTTTTCCTGTACTCGATTCGTTCTCTACTTCCACAATTTTACGTTTCCAAGGCCCAATGCGCCCTGTTTCTTCATCTCGCCTAATACATTCCATATCTTTGTCAACCGCTGAATTTCTTCGAATTGCACGATACTTGATTTGATCACGCTTTAATTTGCTTACATGCTCTTTGTTCAAACGTGTTAAGAGAACGTGAACAGGTCGGCAAACAACATACAACAATTGCGACTGTATGCTCAGTGCTATAAAAACATTTATTTTACTTAGATTTTTTCGTGAAATGAATTACTGTAGATGAAATGTTGTTAATCAAAAGAAATTCCGATACAACAATCAGATACTCACTTGGCTTTCTCTTAACAGAATTGACGAACTTGTACTCGTGTACATAGTCATCCACTGGTTTATCCCTACTCGGTTTGTGCGTAACGATCCACCTATCGCGATCTACCTCGGCATCCAACCATTTCGGTCTACACGAGCTGCTTAATACCGGCGCAATTAGGTGTCTTTCTATCCTTTCCAATCGCTCTTGCTGCGTGTCCTCGGTCATGGCTTTCGATTTTTTTGCCAACATTATGCCAGCGGGAGAAGAAAAGGGTATGGTTGGACATCTGGTTAAGTTGAGAGTACCACGAACACGACGGGATGTACGTTTTGTGACATTGATATCTGCCGTATAAGCAGTATTCGTTGCGATCGGTTTCGATTCACTCCTGGTGGAACATAGGTGAAAGTATTCGAAAAAATTTTCCTGTCTGATTTCCGGTACGGTTGTGGATAGATCCGGTGAGGCTGGACGAGAATTGCTGTTGTGTTCGGGTTCGTAGCATGTTTGTTCGTGCTCCTGTATCATTCGAGAAGATAAAAACGTTTGTAATTATGTTCATTTCCAAACACGAACGTCCATGTTTTATATGTGTTACCTTCATCTTCTGAAACCCTACGAATTCGGCATCACAGTTGTCACACAAATAAATGTCTTCCGTTGGCGGCTCTACCATCACAAGGGATTGCTGTTGTTGTTTAATTTTATTAGGATAACCAGGAGCAACTCCTTTACGAGAAAGCAGCTTTCTGCGCGGGCTCTTGTTTCTTCTGTCGTAGCTCTACAAACGAGAAATGATGCTATTTAACGTGAAACGTTTAGGGATACGTAGTACGAGACAATCTCTGCTAACCATGTTTTCAGTTCGAAATGTAACCAACAGTTTTCCTGAACTTCTATGATACAAACTAGTCGTAGAATCCCAATTGTCAACATACTCCAGCTCTTCGCGCGGACATTGTGCGATGTAAGAGCAAAAACGAAGAATATGTTCGCTTCTGTGATACGTGTAGCATCTGAAGACTAATTTTTTCAACTTGGCTTTCCAGTTCTGAAACACATCGGTGCATTTATGCATCTTTCAACAATAATTTTAAATAATTATTTATTGGTAGTATACGCTTTAATTGTTAATTGACTTACATCGTTAGCTTGTGCAGGTCTCATTAAGGGATTCGAAAATTTTACTTCTTTAGGCCACCATTGTGGTTGAGTTATGGTTTCGCTAGTGTTGTCACCTAAAGAACACTGAACCATGAATGTTATGAAGCGTTCGAGTTGTGCCTGAAAATTTGTAATAATTAGTGTTATTCAGTTTGTATTATATTATTGATAGTTTTATTAATGAAAAGCTACGAATCCGCACCAATGTGAAATCTTCCAATGATGTAGGACATCCGTCGACAAATAACAAAGGAAGGCCAGATACCAGAGGACGATCCTCTATGAAATTGTAGTTAGTGAACTCTATGTCTTCAGAGTCATCCATCACTACTTCATTTGTATCACTGGGGATTCGGTCCTGAGGCAAGCCTACCCCGTAACCATTCTCTTGCAAGGCCGAGAGTCTCATGTTTTCACAGTCATAAACATTATTTTCATCAAATGCACCATTTAACATAAACGAATCTTCATGGTTCTTTCTTCCAGCTTGATGCCTATTCTACACAAAGGGTGTTTCTTGGATTAACAAATAGCATTTATGAAGGAAGCAAGTTAAATGGTTATTGAGGAAAACTATTTGATTTCTAAGTATGTATTATAGCGATATATGTAGCAATTGCAAAGGAACAACGCCTGTTATGTGAGGTATAAAAGTATCACTTTCGATTTATCGTCGTAATAAATACTACAATATACTTCACATATATTTGAATCTGTGATTGTTTTGAAAATGTACGATGGAAGTAACAGGATCACGTAAAATGGGATATGTAAACGCAATAGTTTTCCAACATTTGCCGACAGTACTGGAATAATTTTGAAAACATTGCTAAACAAAGCGAAAAGCCAGTTTGCAGCGTTACTTGAATGAAAAATACGCGTGTACATCTATAAAAAAAAGACGATCGATGTGTTGCAACTATGCGTGCGCTTATACTTGTTCGTCACTGTTTGCCACCTTCCATATTCCAACTTTCATATTTCTTTATTCACTTTCACGATGTGTACCAAATAACACACGCACAAGGGTTTCTAGTCTAATCTCTAGTTACCAAACAGGCTTTCGAAAGTTAGAATTCTTGGCAGTCGTTGACGAGGGAAACTGACCAACACTGATCAGGAAAAGAATTGCGCCTTTCAAAGGCTTTAAGGGATTTCACGAACACATACAACAAAACGTTCGTAAGGAATTTAATATGCCTCACAGGATTTCGAAGTTTCTGAATAAAGAATAACACGGGAGTAACGTACATACAAGAGTACAACGGTATAGAAGCAACCAACAGTGACCGCGATCAGGTAACGATACAACTCAAGATGGCGGTGTTGTGCTCAACCCCCGTTTGACAGTGTTTTCTGTGCACTTCTTCGAACGCTTACAGTCGTGTAAGTCTTACAGATACGTTTCGCCTATGAAGTTGTTATGCCGATATTTCCCTTAGCGTTTGATGAGAAATTGTCAATAGCAAGACGTTTCGCTGGGCTCATGCGAGAACACGTTACATCGATTAATACGAGTATACAGAGTGTTTCGGAAGGTATACACATTGATATGAGTACGATGTATTCACAGATGTTGAAAACGAGCTTTCCCGGATGTCAAGTTCTCCTTGCATGGGACCGTGAATATCAATTTGAATTGAAGGATTCACAATGGTATTTCAAGGCGAGTCACGTTGAGGTGTGGACATTTCTACGTTTTGAAGATTCTAGGCCTTGAAATTATCAGTCGTAATCATTGACACGATGAACGATATTGCGCTTGGAAATATCTACGCGTTCAAGTTTTTAACCTTCAAATCTACAACCGTACAACTTAATTATCTGGATAATTCTTTGAAACATCTCTTACGAGATATTGCATCATGATTTGTTCGAATATAAATGATGTAGGGACAGTGAAATCGTTGATACAGAGTCAACAAAACATCTATTGTAACTGTAGGTTTGGTCACATGGCATGTTCGCCGTGTTATTAGCATGTAACGTTTTTAATCGCAGTTTGTTGTTCTTAATGGCTACAGGATTCATACAACAAGGAACAGAAAAAATGGCGCGAAATGCATATATGTAGTATTTAGACTTGGCGCGTGGTATCCTTTGAATGTTAACCACTAGAAGATCTGTCATCCATACCAGCAGTGCCATCTAGTGACATTTATTGTTGGCAAATGTGATAACTTCAACCTATTTGCGCAATTTGTTGTCAACAACCCGAATTTAAGCCACAGACGACAGATAGGAGTAAACAGGACATCCAATGGGATTTCGTGTCAGGTATATGTACATACGAGGCCGAAATTGAGGGTTACTGCGGCACCCTCTGGGTCTAGAGAGTGGCTAGTCTAAGAACTACGTTGAAAAATATTCGAAGCTAAAGCTGTCAAATGTTAGCGGTTATACAACGTTGTCCGGATATGCTCTTATATTGTTCGATCGTGATCATACAGTGTAGCCGTGTTAACCAAGAGAATTTTAGCTTCGCTACTCAAAGGAAAATTTTAGCTTCAGACTAAGGACGCTACCCATAGACTCAAACAAAGCCTATATCCGAACAATTGTTTACTTCTTGCCTAAGTATATATCCTGCACTAACTTTAATACGGCTGCTTCATCGAAAAATTGTATGTGCTAACAACTTGCGGAAACGGCGAGAGAATTACAAAAGTCGCGAAAAATCGTCAAATTACAACAGTTATTCGTTCGGTATTCGCTCAATTTTTGAGATAGCGGTCTGAAACTGGTACCATTGTTTTAGTTAGGAAATTCTACGCCAGATCAATATATAATAGTTGTGGTTTTCGAATATTTAATTTTTCGCAAAAATCTGAAGGGGGTAGGTCAGGATTTTTTGCGATTTTCGTAAATCGCTCGTCATTTCCGCAATTTTTGAGCTATTAAAATGATCCAGGGCGTTTTGGACGCGGAATCCGAAGCCGAATAAGATGCAGAAAGAATCAGATCGATATCTAAAAAATTGTGGAAATGACGAGCGATTTACGAAAATCGCAAAAAATCCTGACCTACCCCCTTCAGATTTTTGCGAAAAATTAAATTTTCGAAAAGTACAGCTATTATATGTTGATCTGGCGTAGAATTTCCTAACTAAAACAATGGTATCAGTCGCAGGTCGCTATCTTTAAAATTGAGCGAATGGCGACCAAAATACCGCCTGAATTTGAGGATTTTTCGCGATTTTCGTCATTTGTTTGTCATTTCCGCAAACTTTTAGATATCGACCTGATTCTTTCACTGTCTTATTTGGCTTCGGATTCCGCGTCCAAAACGCCTTGGATCATTTAAATAGGTCAAAAATTACGGAAATGACAAAGAAATTACGAATATTGCGAAAAATCGTCAAATTACAACAGTTATTCGTTCGGCATTCGCTCAATTTTTGAGATAGCGGTCTGAAACTGGTACCATTGTTTTAGTTAGGAAATTCTACGCCAGATCAATATATAATAGTTGTGGTTTTCGAATATTTAATTTTTCGCAAAAATCTGAAGGGGGTAGGTCAGGATTTTTTGCGATTTTCGTAAATCGCTCGTCATTTCCGCAATTTTTGAGCTATTAAAATGATCCAGGGCGTTTTGGACGCGGAATCCGAAGCCGAATAAGATGCAGAAAGAATCAGATCGATATCTAAAAAATTGTGGAAATGACGAGCGATTTACGAAAATCGCAAAAAATCCTGACCTACCCCCTTCAGATTTTTGCGAAAAATTAAATATTCGAAAACCACAACTATTATATATTGATCTGGCGTAGAATTTCCTAACTAAAACAATGGTACCAGTTTCAGACCGCTATCTCAAAAATTGAGCGAATGGCGACCAAAATACCGCCTGAATTTGAGGATTTTTCGCGATTTTTGTCATTTGTTCGTCATTTCCGCAAACTTTTAGATATCGACCTGATTCTTTCACTGTCTTATTTGGCTTCGGATTCCGCGTCCAAAACGCCTTGGATCATTTAAATAGGTCAAAAATTACGGAAATGACAAAGAAATTACGAATATTGCGAAAAATCGTCAAATTACAACAGTTATTCGTTCGGCATTCGCTCAATTTTTGAGATAGCGATCTGAGACTTGTACCATTGTTTTAGTTAGGAAATTCTACGCCAGATCAATATATAATAGTTGTGGTTTTCGAAAATTTAATTTTTCGCAAAAATCTGAAGGGGGTAGGTCAGGATTTTTTGCGATTTTCGTAATTCGTTCGTCATTTCCGCAATTTTTGAGCTATTAAAATGATCCAGGGCGTTTTGGACGCGGAATCCGAAGCCGAATAAGATGCAGAAAGAATCAGATCGATATCTAAAAAATTGTGGAAATGACGAGTGATTTACGAAAATCGCAAAAAATCCTGACCTACCCCCTTCAGATTTTTGCGAAAAATTAAATATTCGAAAACCACAACTATTATATATTGATCTGGCGTAGAATTTCCTAACTAAAACAATGGTACCAGTTTCAGACCGCTATCTCAAAAATTGTGCGAATGCCGAACGAAAAACTGGTTGAATTTGACGATTTTTCGCGATTTTCGTATTTTGCTCGTCATTGTTAGCAATCGAAGAATAAGAGTATTTTGAATTCATGCTTGTATATCATTTTTTCTCCCGCCAAAAGGAATAGAGTATCATTAGTACTCACACGATATACATATACCGTATACGTGCTATTAAATACGGATCCCAGTCCAAAGACGTTAACGTTGAGCGTGTCCTTCGTGGCACAAAAATTTGCCCATCATGTCCGGTCCACTCTTATGGATGATCTATGTTTAAGCCTTGCAACTAGCTGATTCCGTCACGATCTTTCTCTGTGGAATATGTGGTCTATCGAGAGAATAAAAATGGAACGTTTCGTGTGACCAGTGCACACCGATATAGTCACGTCACAGAACATACACGAGCATTAATGTAGCACAATAAAAATTGCATAACTGTTTCAAATTGTTTATATATTTCGCTATTCTATTTAAAACATTTGCGATATATTTAGAAATATAGTGGGTGTGTAAGTAAAAATAAAACGTTTATAAAAATCTAATGTCCTTTGATTGAGTTTTGAATAACTTTAAGGATGTAGTTATGAGACATTTGCTATTCAGTATTAAATTTGATTTTGTTATTCATTAATTTTTGCTTTATTGACTGTTTCTTGCACAATTTCAAAAGGAAATGTTGTGACTATACGTATGCATCCACAAGAACATATAGTATAACGTGTTTACGATGTTTTGATTTCTCGCAAAATACATAACCGGTTTGCTACTTCAGATTTTGCGATTGCCGTATGTCGTTCGTCCAAAAAACCACCATCTATCAATGTATGCATGTGTGCCAATTCGCGTGAGAGGATTCTGTAGTAGGTGTCCATATACAGCCGGTAGAAAATAAAGATAATGTGACAGAAGAGGCTGAGTCATAAATAAGGAGAACCGTTATAACAGTACACGCATGTACGAATGACGTAAAGCTCGCTGACTTCATCCGTCAATTTTACTTAATTTTGACAGAAATAACAAAATTGCTACACGCCTACAACTATGTGCAAATTTCTCCAACTTTGTTTCTTCGAAAGACGTGCCATTAACTTTTTTAACGTTTGGCAAAAGGAAGGACGATTTCTTGCCCTTACGATTGTATTCGTTATATTTTGCAATAGACAAGGCATAGGATAGAGTCACTACGATAGCGATTACAGATTAGACCTTGCACTTAATGGGTGTTCGTGCCCGAGAACCGAATTACAGTCACGTTGTAATTTCAGTAGATTTACAACGTCTTCTTGACGAGGATGGTAATTTTTGGAACTAAAGAGTGTATCGAAGATGACCGAAACAGGTACCATTGCCCCCCCCCCCCCATACTATACGTATCAATTCCCTTTAGTAGACAGTTGTTTCTCTTGAGGAAGATTACATTATTAACAGAAATACATGTTCTATATTATATTATGTTATAGAATCGATAACACCTCCGCACATCAACCCATGATCATCCTAGATTCAAACCCACAATGGTAACGTTGAGAGTGACAGTAAAATGATAATAGGGTTCTAGAAATGAGAAAGACGTCGATATCGAAAAGCATAGAAGCCATACGTCTATCCTATCTCTCATACGTGGCCTTATTTTGATTACGTTTCGTTTAGTTCAAAATTACTTTATTAAATACTCTGTGTATACAATACGTTCTCGATAAACGTGTCAACGGTTAGATAGATATCTGTACACGCAAACGACACTGATATTTTACTCCCATCCCTGTCCCAGTTTCATTGGACCATTACAGATAATATGTACTATGGTTTCTATTAGTCTGTTGTGTAGTAAAAATAATTTTAATATTATTATCGATCGCTAAATTTGTCTTAGACCTCGTTTTAAAACTATTCGTAACGTCGGAACGAGATATACAAACATACATACGTAGAATAGAGGTATGTAGTACCGACCGCTACAATATACGCTAGACTGCAGGGAAAAAAGGACAGCAGAACCAGTTGGCCTTCGTACACAAAACACTTTCGTATCTCGGAGTAGTATTGTGTTAGTAAAGTTGGAGAAAAAAAATGTTTTCACAACTTAACGTAAACAGAATCGTCTGTGCTTGAAGTTGGAATAGTAATGCTTTTAACGGTACTATTGTCTTTTTCTAGATGACTCGTCATATTGTCGTGCTCTTTTACAGTGAGATCTTCGGCCTTTTTGCCGGTCAGTTTCATCAAGTCGGAATGAATTCTAAAGTGTAACCTAGATTCCAATAAATAACCGGTGAAGTTCTTCCTGCAGAAATAAACAAATCGATAATTAATGTCCGGTATTTGTCATACGGATCTTGAAAACGAAACCTGACGGATAATTTACTTAGCATCTTCCAGGATTCCAATAGCTTGTTGTACGTTTCCTTGATCTTGTGCTAGCAAAGCCAGTTCGACCGTTGCGTAAGGAAGTAAATAAGTGTCCTCTTTAAGCGATTTGTCCAGCTGCAGAACACGTCGCAAACAATCCTCGGATAATAGAGGATGATTCATTTGTCGTAGACAGGCACCTTTTAACAGCAACAGCAGTGCTTCGTTGTCCGCGTGAAACTCTGTCTTTCTGCGAAACATCGAAGTATCGTTTTTAACGTTTACCAAACTTGTGCAACATCTGACGTATACACGGATAAACGAGAATCGTACAAACACGCACGAAGCTCATCGAAAACTTACACGCTTTTCTTTAGTTCTCTTTCGGCTTCCTCTATTGTTTTATACATGTTCATAATTAAATCCTGTCGTTTGCCCAATATCCTGAATAAATTCCATACATACATAAGCTCGAATACGGGAAGAACTAGTAGCTTTTTTTGCGCGAAATAGCGTTCGGCTTTCTTAATCACAAATTTCTCCATCGGCAATGACTTTCCTGCGATACGTTGTTTGAATGTCGGCGCCTGCATCATTAAGTTGTCCACCGTTTGTTTCTCTTCGCTGTTTGCCGTTGGTTTCTGCATCATACGTATCGCCGCTTCCTGATACAAACAAACGGTCTTCGACCATTTCGATTCCGACGTTAAAATTTTAGCAAATGACAAAGCGTCGTTCCATTGTTGCATGGCACAATGTGCCCACATGAGATCCCAGAAACAAAGATGATGAAATTGTAGCCAAAGATCCTGGCTCTTCCAGGATCGAGTATACCATTCTATACATTCCTCGAAATTTGCTCGTGTAAATTCAAGCCTTCCTTTGAAAAATAGGAACCATACACTGTTCGGATAAAGACTCAGTTCTTCTTGTAAAACCTGCTCGCACCAATCTAAATTTCCGTCCGAATGACTTAGAACGAACGACACGATTAGATTGTAGAATAAGAGATTCATAACGCATAATACTTGTCGCAATCCCCTTCGTTCCCTGTAGCCTTTTTCTAATTCCGCTAAACCGAACTCCTATTAATAGTATTAATGTATATTAACGCGTGACGCATTTCAATGTATTAGTTTTTATGATGAAATGACTACCTTGTCACCAGAAAATCCAATAAATTCTAACAGCTTGATAACTCTTCCTGGCAGTAGTGAGATCATCTATAGAACGTGGAATGACAATTAGATTGTTGTGGTAAGAGTCTAGTCTTACCGTAAGTGAAGAAAAAGAAATCGTATGTACCAAATTAAAGACACCGATACCCATACGAACGCCGCTCTCAAAGTGTATTCTATGTACGTCATTTTCCCATTTACGATTGTTCAAAATCGTCATACATTCCCTAGAAAAAGCACGCTACATGTAAAAGAATGTCAATGTCGGGATAAGTTCGCTGCAAAGTTTCTTTACTTGTACGACAGAAAGCAGGTACGAATTTTCAATCCAGCCTTGACAAAGCTGACCAGAGTCTCGTCTTCCACAAACGTGAGCATCGATTTTAAAAGGAGTGACTCGGCATAACAGAGCTCCGCATGCACTTCCTCTGCAATATTAATTCTCTATCATTCCCTGCATGCATTGTGCTTATTTATATAACTCGGCGAAATACAGTGTTATCAATACGGGAAAAGTTAACGATCGGGCACTTTAGAAGGACAACAGTTGATATGACAGTGCTCTAGAGGTGTGACATTATATTTTTAATTCGTTATTGAATTAATCTCTATTACATTCAATAAACTTTTATTGAGAAACCGGTTTTGAAAAAACTTGATCGAATAATTATGTGGATAAGCAACTTACAAACAAATGAGTCACTATCATGCATCGTATGCAACAGGCGTTACTTGTAACCATGCTATACTAGATAAATTTGTAACATGCACTGTGTACGTGTACATTACCAATTGTATAAGCATCGTAATTAGTCTTCTTCACCATTTTGCCGATATTTTGTGTTAGCGTGACATGTTTACGATGTTTCGAGCATACGCTCATGCACTGTTTCAAAGCCTCGGCAGCCTTCTCAATGTATTTCTAAGCAATATATATATATTTAAATGCAATGTATATATATATATATATATATATATTTATATTATATATATTTATATATTTGTATAATACATAGACACATGTACATATATGTATATATATTACGAAACATTATTCAACAAACACTTATTATGTACTAGCATTTGTTCCAATTTCATACTTGTTCAAACGTAAGAATACCCTCAATGAATGCAAACACGCTAGTTCCCAATGAATGGTACATGCTGCTGCTTGCCCATGGTTCCATAATTTTCCTTGCCTCGTCAAAGTCATTGTTAAAAAAATAGTGTATAGCCTTTTTTGCTTCCATTATGGACGTATCTAAGTCCATGGACGTAGGCCTTGCAATACAAGATTTTTAAGTACGTGTTTAAAAGTACGTGTACATAGTTATTACGTACTAAACAGTTTTTACTTACTGTGGTATGGTTTCCTGAGCATCTTGGAACTGCAATCAATAATTGTCTGTTTGTATATTTAGATAGTGATGTATATAATTATTAAAATATATATACATACCTCATCTTCTTCGATGTCCGACATTTTTAATGAATTATCGATCAGAATAAACCTGTAAATATAACACATTTCAATTTGCATACTATGTGACACACATTGATATTGTTAAAACGACACTCGTATAGATTAGATGCTGCGTATGACGAGACTTCTAGTTCATGAAAAATGTTATATGTCATAATTATTACTGGTGAAAGTTATTTCTTCTTACAGATTTCTCAAGTGGTCTCCTTTAGTTTTAGGTCATTATTTTCTATTTCTAGTTTCACACAAACTCGACATTCTACTTACTTAACGGCTCCTCACTGTTATACTTTTTGAAATACAAGTTCCAGGTGTACTGATAGCATGAAAAAGGAAACGCTTAGTGACAATTATGCCTGGTGAAATTACGGACTATCAAAGCGCTGTACTGATAAAAATTGCTTTATCGACAGCAATCAAGCCTGTATCCTCAGATAAAAGGTTTGAGTATATAGACGAGATCCAAGAATAAAAAAATGATAACTTTTAATAGATGACCTTACTAAGATCATTTAACTAGGCAATATTAGTATGATATAATTGTGCAATATTGTTTGTCAGGTCATAAAGTAACGTACTCTAGGTTGCAATGACATAACAGCACTTGAAACAGAGACACTTGAGGGGGAATTAGAAAAAGAGAAATGGTTACTGATAAGAAATAGGAATAATTGTGGTGAACATTGTTAAGAACTAATATAACTTGTGGCATTGCAAGATTTTCACCAAGCTGCTGTATAAATGTAGAAAAGTAGAACAGTGAATGGTTCCATTTCTCTGATCATTGAAGTAATATCTGTTTAACGAAAAGCAGCGCATACGTGTCGAATAATGTAAGAAAACGCAAATAAGAGCGGTGTACAATCGGTAAAACTTGGCGTTGGTAAATTAAATAAAATACAATACACGTTTGAGGAGAATGCGGTCACTTACTCGAATGTTTTCAAAAAGATTATGCCAATGACGGAGTGGAAAGAACCCGGAAACGTTGCGAAGCAGAGTGTCACGAAGAAAGTACGGTATAATTGAGTTAGCGGCAACGGTACGGCCCAGATTTCAGGAAATTCATGTCGAAAATCATGCCGATCGATATTATACAAACAGTTCGAATGTGCGATTTACGTGAATTCACCATGCGTCCGATATAAAGAAAGACCAATTGGATGGGACAAAAAACAAACTTACCATTAATCCGTAAAACGGTACGCCGGAATTGTTTCTTGCAAAAAGCAAGGAAACTAACGTTTTTCCACGGACATTGCTGCTGAATTCTGATCCGTCGTTCGCACGATACGTATTATTAAAATGTTTGACACCTGAAACGGGAATATTTTCAAAATGTACTCTACATCGTTGCGTAGAATTGACGAGATACGCGCCGCTACAAATACAACGGCGTGGAGCGCACGCGATCGACTGACGTTAGGCTGATCAAAGGGGATCAATATACAACTATGCACACAACACCGTCGCGCACGTGACAGTCTTCTTTCACATACGCCAGTGTTTCTCAAGCGGGCATCGCGACTAGCTCTAATATATTATCGTCTTCCAACCTGAGTATCCAATGTATTCGAACCGATTCTGCCGGACAGACCGAATTGACTCTATTCTCAATTCCATGAAAAAGCTCTTCCGGTATATCAGAAGTTTACAAAGAAGTTTACAACACAAATGAGTCACGCAAGGTTGAGAATCGTTGGTGCGCACGTGTAGGTGTTGCATGTACACACGTTCAGCATAGGCTGTCGAGTAAAGGAACCGAATGAATTACGAAAAGTTTGACCGATCGGTCTACGACGTTTTTGCCCGCGACTATTAGACGATGAGTGGCTGTGGCGTACGCGATTGCAAAGAAATTTCAGGTAAATGCAGCAACATTCGACAGACGTGTAAGACACGTCGATGTGGTGGCACGTTTCGCGTAACGTGTCCGGACCGTTTATTCTGTAGGTGTAAGCGGTGGACGTTAGAAATGCAATTCCGATGTTGTTCGCGCCTCGACTTCAACTTTTAGATGGATAAGCCATAAGAAGAGAGTAAGTAAGTTAGTAAGTAGACGGTATAGGTGAAGGGGGCTACATAAGTCGAACATACGTTGTTTGTGTTAGTGCGTGGTGCATCAAAGTGGGGAACGCTTTTATGTGTTTATTTTCTACGTACACGTATGCATTATTCGTACGTTCCGTTGTCCTCTTTTTCGGTATTAAATCTGTCGAATGGAATAAGTGAAATTAAAAGAACATTTTCTTTGATGGGGCGAAGCATCGTAGTCATGTGTAAAACGCCATGGTAAATTACAGTAGATTATGCAACTATACCGAATAAATTTACGTTGTCCTCGAAACGATCAATCTTTTATAGAACTGACTTATTCCATATCACTTAATGGCTGAATTAATCATTCACGTTGCCCGCCTTCCTACTAAAATTATTTACAGATTCTGTACGGTGCTCAAAGTCATGGAAAATCTATCAAAGATTTACGATTTATTTAATGTCGCGTATCCAATAGTTATCATTAGATATGTACATACATACATACATACATACATACATACATACATACATACATACATACGTACGTACGTACGTACTTATATCGGAACTTGAAGCATAGCAAATTGGTAGATTTTTGTATAGTAATGGGAAATAAATCGTATGCGCGGTATTTGGTGTAGCGATTGGTTCGGCATAAGCAGCAGCAGCAGGCAGCACTAGCCAACACTGGCCAACAGCACTGAACAGCACTAACCACTAGGCCAGCAGTAGCGCGCAGCAGCGTAAACTTGTCATACGTCAAAACCGAAAACAGCGAATACTTTACCAGACGAGACATTGTTATGTGCGGCCTGTTACTCGCAAATTTGGTAAATTTTACGGATACATAGCTGGACGGTGGTTAACGGGCGATTCGTGGCTGAATCCTTTCCACGAGGATTTCTTATGGATTCCTTTCCAACGTGTGTTAAAAAAGGATCAACGCCGTTTCATTAATTGCATTCCCGGACACTGCTAATCCGTTTACATGTTTTTCTTACCTCCGTGTGTCGTATTTACATAATTGCTCGATCGACGAAACAACCGCGGGAAGTTTTCTGTTCTTTCTGCACATTATTAATAGAAGCATTGAGTAGATATATAGCGAAACGCTTAACCTAACCTGCAGTTAAAAAATAGCGTACGCAGCTGGTTCTCGGTGCGACGTGTCGTCTATTTCCTCAACAGCTTATACGCGTAAAATAGATTTTTCTTACACACTTGACTCGTCGTTATCTAAGGCATGCCATCAAGTCTCGTAAACATTTCATTATTGTTTCTATACCATTTTGAATGGAAACATTTTACTTTTCTTTCTTAGTTTGTTACAAGGTATAGATATTTACGCTAAAGGGAATTGTTCAGTTGTACTCATTGTTCCTGTGTCGCGTCTGTTTTTAGGAGTCTTGTGTAGGGGAATGAAGAACCAGTATTGCTTTTGCAATTATCTTGGTAAAGTGGCAGGCGCCAGTTAACACAATTTCCTTCAGTTATGGAAAATCAAAGTCATCACAATCAAGCTTTTCAAACGCATCAGTCCTTTTGGAAAAAGAACACCCGTGCTGTTCCAGGAAGGTGCTTATAATCTAACGAGCCAATGTATGTAATGTAACGATTCGGTATCTCATATTGAATGCGCTTATGCAGGCCAAGTCCGAAACAAGATGCCAGGCACGGTAGAATCGGTGGGGCTACGTTTGTATCCGGTGGCTCCGCTAATATTGTCTCGACCAGCGGTGGCAGCATGTCGGGAGGTGGTTCCACTTCTTTCCAGGACTTTCAGGAAAGTGTAGACGACGCGTGGGACTCGGGTGACGACGAATTTTGTACCGTTTCCGATGTAAAGATATCGAAACGTGTTAGTCACTCGGCCGCTATCAGCGTCATAAACAGTCATAGATCTGGAAAGGCATGTATCGATCCTAAACTGAATTCTAAACCACCGCAACGCGTCCAGGAAATTATTCCTGAAGAGAAGAAGGCAGAGGCTCTTCAGAGATTGGCCGTTCAACCTTTACACTTGCGGAATGCGAATTTGTCCACGCACGTCCAAGTGAACAACAGCCAACATTCCACCGAAGATGCGGAAATAAAGTACGGTGCTTCTCCGCAACATAAACCAACTCAATTTCCAGGCAGACCGCAGCCTTTGAGGCAAACGAATACCCCCGCCAAATTTTTTATACCCTCGAAGGAACAAGGTGCTTACTGAACAATTCTGTGTACCATGTCGATCGCAGGATATTCTTATCGCTCGTTTATTAATTTTAGACGGTGAAAGTAAAGTAGATAAGTTTCAGTCCCTGTTGGAAGCTTCTGTGCTAAATTTGGACGAATTGAGACAGTTGTCGTGGTCTGGTGTACCGGCTAGATTGCGTTCCGTCACCTGGAGGTTATTGTCTGTAAGTAACAAAGGTAAACTATACCAACCTTTTAACGTTGTTGCATCAGTTTTGTGTCAACGGCTGACAATTATTGTCTGTTATCGATAACGCAGGAGTATCTGCCGGCTAATTTAGAACGACGGCAACACGTGCTGGAGCGGAAGCGTTTGGATTATTGGAATCTAGTGAAACAGTATTACGATACGGAACGGGACGAAGGATTTCAGGATACATATCGTCAAATTCACATCGATATTCCGCGAATGTCGCCGTTGATATCGTTGTTCCAACAGACCACTGTGCAATTAATTTTCGAAAGAATACTTTATATCTGGGCAATCCGGCACCCAGCTTCTGGATACGTTCAAGTTAGTAGTAGACTAATTTTCCGCGTTTTTCCCTAAACTCTGACGAAAGTCCTGTTCTTTTTCCCAGGGTATGAATGACCTCGTGACCCCTTTCTTCTTGGTGTTTTTGCAAGAAGCCGTGCCGATGTCGGCATGGCAAGATTTAGAGAATTATGACGTTGCTTCTTTAGAAAAAGAGCAAAGAGACATTATCGAAGCCGATAGTTTTTGGTGTTTATCCAAGTTTCTCGATGGTATTCAGGATAATTATATCTTCGCTCAATTAGGTATTCAGCACAAAGTGAATCAATTGAAGGAACTCATACAGAGAATCGACGGTACGTATTTCTTTGAACGTCGTTGCTTTTTGCTGCATATTATCTTACCAATGTACATGTATATATTTAATTTCTTTTTCATCGCATTGTTCTCCAGCGCCATTGCACCAACACCTTCATCAGCATGGCGTAGATTATTTACAGTTTTCTTTTCGATGGATGAATAATCTGTTAACCAGAGAGATTCCGCTTCATTGTACGATTCGCCTTTGGGATACTTATCTGGCGGAGTCCGATCGGTTCGCCTCGTTTCAACTTTACGTTTGTGCCGCCTTCCTCCTGCGTTGGAGACGGCATCTATTATTGCAACCCGACTTTCAAGTGAGTCAGAAACCGTTTGTTGAATTAATGTCTCCATTAATTCCAGCTGTATTCGCGTAAAAACGAATTGTGTCGATTGCTCTGTTCAGGGACTGATGTTAATGCTACAAAACCTGCCCACTCAGAACTGGACGGATTCAGAGATAGGTATACTTGTCGCGGAAGCGTACAAATTGAAATTCACGTTCGCGGACGCTCCGAATCACCTGCAGGCCCATGATACCAGGTGACCATTTTTTCATGCGTTTAGATAACGTTATCGCGATAGTGGCCAAATAAACGCTGGCGCTGATTGTATTGTCGCGCCGGATCGTTCCTTCCGTCTTTTAATCGTTCTTGTATATTACGGAATTTGATGATTGTATGGTCATCCTAAGGTACGTATTCCGATGAACTTTGAAGCTCGGACGCGATTCAACGAGCAAAAATATCCAGGCGCGGACATTTCCAGGCACAGAAATTTCGACGGTGCAGAAGTTTCAAGGCGTGGAAATTTGATTGCGAAGTTGCACAGGTTTCTAATAACGGTGAATACGTATTTGTAGGATCTTCCGAACCATGATGTCGACGATGATGATCATTTTTTCAATCTCGCTTTATATTTTCGTTACGTTTTTCTCCCCGAAGTCCAGACATGGGTCTTTATAGGTTTTATTCTCTCTCTTTTCTTTTCTAGTATATAAATCGAATGATAACTCGTAGAAGGAAACAAAAGTATTGGCCCCGTCTGCCAGTTTTGCACGGTGTCGATGCAGGCTGAGAAGCGAAACGAATGTAACGCGAATCAATTTGCCATTTTCGATTCGTATTACATTTGCTCGTAGTATGTTTCAAGGTATTATATACAGATAATATATAAACAGATACAAATTTTATATATCAATAACATGGTTGTTCTTCTGTACGACGATTAGCACGTTTCGTTGCGCGTGTGCGCATTTAACGTCCCCCTGTCCTCGTTCGAACAAGGCTTGTTTCTTTGTTCTCTCTCCAACGAAATATCGTTTAAATCTCCGCTAATAGGGAAACGTACGCAAACATGTCGGGAACGCTATGCATCGTTTATTATTAAGTTTATGTTTTACATACGCGTCAGATTGACAATCATTTTCGTTTCTAATTTCTATCGGTTGTTCCGTTTGTATGTTAGAATTGTAGAAAATCTGCAGGTCATTGCTTATATGTGTAGGGAAATACGTTTTCACACGTTGGGAAGTGTTGACGTGGGATCTTTGCCATGTTTATTACGTTGCCATAATACGTAGGGAAAGATCTTTTGCATATCTGTGAATAGTCTCCGCATTAAATATTCTTAGCTTTCTACTTGTTTTAGTCTTCTCGCCAAATGGTTAATGCATATGATATTTTATTCGTTGTCGGCGATCTAACGTAACGGTCGGACCGTCGGCACTGACGTGCATACTTATCTGTATATGTATAGAGTTATTTGGTTGAACGTTAAAGATTTTAAATTATCCTTATCGAATATTAGTATGTCGGAAAGGACCAAGTACAACTCTGCGTAGAAAGTGAACAGTGCAGCTGATAATATAAGTTACGTTTAATATTTCAACCGATTACATATTACGATTATTTCGACCGATTCCCCTGTTTCTCAGAGGTTTTTCTATTATGAAATTGCACCATGTAACACAGAATGACGTGTATTGTCGTTTAATACCATGCTATATAAGTTTGTTTGTAATATCAACACGTAGCGTACCTATACCGACGGCTAATTTCAACAACGATACAATTAATATAAACGAGACTGTCTTTTTCGTATCGATGCATGTACATACGTATGCGTATTCCTCGAATTATTTTCCAATAAAACATCGAAACGAACGCTATTCTACAAAGTATTTAAGATTATTTATATCATTAAAATTATTTAAAGTTACGGTATGTACGATATTATTTGTCGTAGCTTTAAGCGGTTAAATCGTTATCAAAAAGGTGAGTACGTATTCTTACGTAAACGTTATTCGATATGGCGCGTTCTAATAAATAAAACCATGTGTGCGAGGGCGGTTAATAGTCTCTGTCTATAACTGGTCTGGTACATTGGTTTGCATCGTTGCCCCTTTAGATGTTTTCGATTTACCTTGCATTCTTTTACCTGGCTTCCCGGCTTTCTTAGGCGTAGAGATTTCAGATCGGTCGCGTTCGAGGCGCGGTAAATGAAAAGCTGTCCAAGGTCGTCACCGAGCCACCGCTGCGAAGCATTGTAGAATTCAGTCGTCGTCGATGTCGATTTGACCGTAATCGACATTTAGAGGCTGCAGAGCCGACAACGAGTCGTTGAGATTGAAATTTTCCTGGAAAAAACAAATTGAAAAACGATTCGGTGTTGTAAACGAATAGGGCGTAATCTGCGCGTTCGTATGTAAAGTTAAACGGTACTGACGTAGTCCACCGTGACTGCCGTGGGATAGACGCACGGTATGCACTCCATTCTCGCGACCCCGTTATTGTCTGCCGTGCATTCGCAGTTTTGACAGGAATTCGGTTGGGCCGTCAATGCGACCCTTTTCGAGAAAACACTGGCAAATTTTTTAATAGAGGCCAGTTTGTCGAATCGCAGTTTGTTGCTGCTGAATATCGTTCCGTTCGTTTCCAAGGACAACGGGGTGCAGTATCCCAGCGCGCTCTTAGACAACTTCACCTGTCGTCTGAGATCGACGTCGCCCGTTAACGTTCTAGCATCTTTCTTTGTGTAGGATCTGGTCGCGTCCAAGCCGTAAAAGATTTTGCTCAGCCGTTCTTTCTCTATCTCGAAGTCTCCGTCCATTAGGATGTGCAGTTTTATGTCGTGCTCGAGAAGGACTTGATGCAGGACCGAATAATCCAGCTGAAAAAGATCGAAGATGTCTCGTGATCGTGGGTTAATTCGTGGGACGCGCATGGGCCGGGGGGAGGGTCGAGACCCGCTTACCGTTTGGTTCTCGGGCTCGCAGTGCGAACAAGGCATCAGGACGAAGGTAGTCGAAACGCCAGGCCTAAAGACGAGTTTCGACGCGAATCCGATCGCCGCGAAGATATCCTGACTGCCATCGCCGACGGGTACGTGATCGAAGTAGTCGATAAATCTCGCGACGTTCTTGGTGAATATCTGCCCGTCCAGGATAATGCTTCGCGGTCTATCGAACACGCCATTCGCGCCGAAAACGATCAGGGACCATCTGTTCCCGATCAATCCTTGATCCTTGAACTCCTTACTCATCTGCGTGACGAGTTGTTCTATACTTCGATTCGCTTTGATTCCACGATTGCATTCCTTCGCCTCCACTATGAAGACCACGTCCGTCGATTTCGGTACGGTGTCACCTTCCAATCGTTTGAACTGCCCCTCCGGCACCTGGCTGCCGTCCACTGCGCTACAGGTGGTACACATATCCGGTATTCGCAGATAAGTGTTGTGGAACATGCAGACCTGCATGTACGACATGGCGACGGTGCACGCCGCGGATTTACTGCCGACGCGTAGACACATTTTCGTGTATTCTTCCGGATCTGTCACGGGGAAACAGGTGCTGAACTCGGAGCTCCTATTGGCGAACAGCTCGTTACAGAACTCGACGATGTACGGATCCTGCTGTTCGTTGGTCGCCGGATCGATTAGATTGCCGGAGCAATTGTCCGCGGCATCGACGGACCAACTTTCCGCGAACGCTCCGACGTCTTTCAATACGATTCCGTTTGACGCCGTTGTGTCGTCCATGGGCTCGTTGTTCATCGTGCCAAGGATTCCGGCCGTTTTTCCGTGATACCAGCCGGACAATTCCAGGGTGCAAAGGTCGAACTTCAAATTGCATTCCAGCCTGAATTGGTTTTGTTTGCGTTCGACCGTGACCACGTTGTCCATTTGATAGACGTAGGTCGTACCATTTTCCAGCTCGACCGGCAGCTGTAGATCGATCGGTGTGTTCGGTGACTGTTCCGTGACGAGTTTGACGCTCTGAAAAGGGATCGAAATCGATACGATTAGTACTAGACGATTAGAACGAAAGCGAATCCGTTCGGCGGTGTTAGATGGCTTACGTCATTGAAAATGTCCAGCTCGACGGCGTTCTTTCCGATCAGGACGATGATTCGATGCGTGATCGGCGATGCCTCCGGGTCGTACTTTAGGAGAACGGTAAAGTCGTTTCGTACGAAATCACGTGCCAGCAAATACGTGCACGGTCCAACAAAGTCCAAATGTCGTCCGTCCAGGGTGAAGAAATGCCGCGAGCCAACGATCATTGCTTGCGCTAAAACAACGACAGAGATTATATGTATGTAGGCTCGTTGGCCCGACTTTCGACCGATCTACGCCCGCGGAGACCCGGGACGGGTCCATGGTGCAGATGGCACGTGTCGGATAGTTGGCCGCTTACGGCCAACTTAAGGGCCTTTGAAAGGCTTACCTTTGAACGGTGGTAGATAATTAAAAGGCTCCGTGTACGGTTTGTACCGATAGTAAAAGCTCCAGAAGGTCATGTTGGAGGCAACGAAGTATCCCTTGATATCCGAGACGGCTCTGAACTCGGGAATCTCGTGGAATTCCGGCGTCTGATTGAACGCGTGCCACGACATCGGTAACTTCTGTTCGAGGCACAGTAGGCCTCGATTAGGATCGAAAATGAACTTGGTTTTCGCTTCCCTGTAACGGCTTTCGGCTTGCAGGGCTGTCTGACTTATGTCGACGAGTTTCGAGTGAACCAGTCGAATCGCGCTCTCCACTTTGGCTCGGATTTCAAGGTAATCGTAGATATAGTAAGCCTTGTCGTAGGCTTGCTGCAGCTTTTCCATTGCGTAGCGTACGCTCGGTAGCTTCTCCAGTTCCTTCAGCTCCGTCAGTATTTCGTCGACAACATCCTTCAGTTCTTTGCCGAACGGTACGAAGGTGAAGTACCGTTCTTTCAGGAATTGTATCAGCAGCGCCGAATACTTTTGAACGTTTGTTACGATATCGTTGGCTTTGACGTCGCGATAAAACTTGTCGATGTCCTGCGTGAAGTTTGTAAATCGATCAAAGTACGGGGAAGCGATGATATCGTTTCCTCTGTCGTAGAGGAAGTCCACCACCTCTTTGCTCGCCTTCCATACCACGGTTTCCAGGTAGTGGATAAATCTAATGAACAGCGGCTCGACCAACAGTAAGAATCGATTCCATTGTTGCGACACGGACATCGAGATCTTGTCCCACAGGTTCTGAATGTATTTGATGAACGACACGTGAAGACCTTTCATGAACTTGTCGTATCGCTCTATCAGCTCGTCGATAATGTTCGCCACTTGCGACAGAGAGTCGCCTCGCAGGATCGCCGCGACGATTTCCGAGGCCTTGTTCAAAGCGTTTTTCACGGTCTTGATAATCCACAGCAGCGAGTTCCGGATAGCTTCTCCGGATTCGCCCATTATCTCCCATATCTCGTTCAGGATGTTCGGCAGGGATTCTATGTGACTTCGTAGAGAGAGTTCGTCTATCATGTAGGCGCCGAACGACACGATGTCCTTTACGTAGAAATCGTTCGCGTTGTACGAGTCGTTTAGATAGACCTTCAGGTCCTCCAGGTCAACTTCCAGCTCCTTCAAATCGCTAAAAAGATCGATGTTTCGCTTATCGTCGGCCGGAGCAAACAAACGGATAGAGAACGGATAGAAAACGGATAGAAAACGGATCTGGTCGACGCGTGCCCGCGCTACTTACTTCCAGTCGTCGAGGAATCCTTGCAGATCGTGTTGGGCGTCCTCCCAAATATCCGAGATGACGCTTACCGTTTCGCTTTTCACGTATTGCTTCCAGTAGTCGGCGTCGTTGTTCAAGCCGTCGTACATGTCTACCGCGGTCTTCTTTACAACGTTCTAAAGAAGAAAAGCGAATGAATCGGCGATATGTATGCAAGGTACGTACCTGGGCGCGCGGCCGTTCGATAGCAGTGCAGGGTGAATGCTAAAAAAGAAATGATATCGTACGATAACGTCGCTCTTCAGTTCCGGTCTCCAGCGAAGGGTCGACGTAACGAGTCTCGAGTGATTCAATTTCAGGTAGAAAGACACGTCGGATATACTGAAGTCCTCCTCGTAAGTTCTCCAGACGTCGAAGATCGCGTTCCGCGCGTCCGGAATTTTTCCGTACATCCGCAGGCTTTCAACCGCATCTACATCGAGAATCAACGATCGATCGGTCGTTCAAATGATATTACGCAGGGTATACCTAATTCGGACTTTCCTACCTGGGGTATAGTTGACCATCATCCATGTTAGCTTGTCGTCCGGATCGAGGAAGAAGGCACCGGTCGCGTTCAGTTCCGGTGTATTTACGATACTTCCGTTAACCACGTATCGCGGTTCGGACGGATAATACCTGACGCGAAGCGACTTGACCGCCTCGTTGTACCGCCGGTCGAAGAGGACCTCGTTCGAGGCGATGTCGAGGCGAGCATCGAGCCGGCCGGACTCTTCCGGCATGTAGCTTCGCCTGTAGCTACCGTTGTTGCCAGTCTCGTACAGCACGCTGTCGTACTTGCGAACGAATCCATGGATATCCAGGTCCAACCTGGTACTCGGATGCTTGCCGGTAATCGCGTAGGTATACCTTCTGGACGACGGATCGCTGTCGTCCCGCAACAGGGCGGACAGGACGAACAGTTGGTCCGGATCGTTGGCATAGTCGGCCGTGAACGCGGCGTTCACCAGGTCGCGGCTGTCTCGTTTGAACAATTCGCCGTTGAGGGAGACGGCTTTGACGAAACTCGGATGCCTCAAGCTGAAGGTGGCGCGTTGATGGCCGAGCGTCCCGGCGGACGAAAGGTTGGTCCATTCGAAAGCGGCGCCGACGGTTCTCGGTTGGTCGGTTTCCTTGTCCCATTCCAATTTCGCCTCGGAGGTGAATTCGTTGCTGGTTATCCTATAGGAGCCGTCCAGAGTGAAATTCCTTCTGGGATACGCGAGGCTGAACACGAGGTACTGATTGTCCACGTCCTCGGTCGTTTTGTTCAGCACGTTGACGCGATAGGCGATCCAAGCGTCCTCCTCCAGACTGAGCCACGTGTTTTGATCGAACTCTCCCGGCAAGATCTCGTAGTCGGTCTTCAGCTGAAGCGTTCTGTTCGAGTGTATAGCCTTCAGGTGAACGTTTTGCCCCGTGTGCGTAGTTTTGATCCTCGACTCGGCAGCGATGTCGAACGCGGTTCTATTGTCCAGCCGATAGACGTTTACGTGTTTGTACTCTACGGTGGGATAATTGGTGCCCTCGTTGCCGGCACTGTACTCGTATTGGTTCACGTAGAGCACGCCGACGGGTTTGTAGCTGTTCTTGATCGTTATTTCTATGCGATCTTTTTCGAAACCCGCTCGGGATTCGCTCTTCGAGTTGTAACGGCCCTGAAGAACTTTCTCACCGTTGTACGTCAACTCGGAGTAGCCGGTGGTTACTTGCGGTCGCTTCTTGTAGCCGTACGTCAGGTGACCGACGTGCCGCGTGCTCAGGGGGACTTCGACGTGCAGCGCCCCGTCGAGGTTCGAGTCGAGTCGCTCGCTGTGATACGTGTAGTCGGAATCCACGATCGCCGTGTTCTGCGGCCAAAAGAATTTCGCGTACCTCTTGTTCTGCTGCCTGAAACAGACGCGACAGTTTTTTCTCCTGCGAAACAACGTTTCTCCGAAAAAGAGCCGTGAAACGGCCTATACCTACAGGGTGGTGTACACGATAAACTGGCATCCCAGGTGCGTCAAGTTGCCGAACGGTACGACGCCGTTGACCGTTCCGTTAACGTTGATCAGACTTTCGTAGGATATCTTCGCCGAGGCAACCTGCGAGCTGGCCGGATAAAAGAGCCGAGCGTTTATCAGACGCTTCTCCAGCTCGGCCGCGGTGCCGTAATTGAACAGGAACACGAGGCTCTCTTGTTGCACGTATAGCGGACTGTAGAGGGAATATTTCACTTCGATCTCCTTGCTGTCGAACGTCATGTTGAACAGATTGTTCACCGATTGCTCGGGTAACATGCCCCAGACCAGTCGAAGATGTCCGTCGATGTCCCGCGTGTCCATTCGTATCTAAAAAAAGGGGGGACACGTTTAGGAATCGGCGAAAGAACGCTTTTCATTCGAGAACGATACGAACCGATCCGTCCGACGCGTAGTTGGTCTTAGCCTTGACAGCATTGTACCCGACCACGTACGACAAGTCCTTGAACCCTCCGTTCGCGTGATAGCTGAGCAAAAATCTATGATCGTCGCGGTCCGGTGGTGGTAGCCTGACGACCAGCACCCCGTCGACGTTCTCCTCGTTTCGAAAGCCAACGGTGGCGTTCGCGGCGAATCTCCATCGTTCGCGATCGACGTCCACGTCGAAGCCTGCGTCGACGTTCCGAAAGGTGCGCCCTGGGTTACGGAAGAATATCTTGGTGTCCAGGTCCTTGTCGCCAGCCTGCGTTCGGTATCCAGCCGTTAAACCGGCCAGCATGTCGGCCATATAGATCAGCTTCCATTGCAAGCTCGCGTAACGAAGGTCGTCGTTCAGTCGGTTCTTCAGACCGATGTATCCGCTGTGGTTGCTCAGCAGCATGTTTCCGTTGAAAGTCAAGTTCCTCGCTTGTTCGATAGGCGTGTCGGCGTGCACGTAGAGGGTCGCGTTGCCGTTCACCTGGACGTTCAGGAAGGTGTTCAGTTCGACGCGCTGTCGCTCGCCCGATCGTTTCAGATACGAGACGCGCGCTCTCGCGTCCCAGTTGAACGAATTGATCAAGTTCACGGCTACGGTCGCGTTCAACGCCCGGCCCTCTATGCCGACGCTCAAGTCGTACTTTTCCCTCCTCAGCTTGAAGATAACGTTGTCGGTCGCGAGGTCGCCGGTTTTCGGAGCCAAGGTGATTTCCAGCCTGTGCAGAGCGTCG
Source organism: Mimumesa dahlbomi (assembly GCA_917499265.3). Lineage (NCBI taxonomy): Eukaryota > Metazoa > Arthropoda > Insecta > Hymenoptera > Crabronidae > Mimumesa > Mimumesa dahlbomi. The sequence goes on along the minus strand of OU824115.1, from coordinate 19,241,682 downwards.
TTTTGCGTGACGATCGCGCCCGAGACTTTGCGCGTCTCCGCGTCGAGTAGGTTGGTTAGGTCGCCGTCGAACCGATAGAGAGAATCGTTGATTTTCTTCGAGTTACCGTGAAACTGGAAATGTGGCCGATCGCACGGTGGCGTGCACAGTTCGGCATCTATCCTGCCACCGCTGTAATTGCCGGCTAGTTTGTACTCGCGATCGCGAAGGTGTTTCACGTTCACCTGCAGGTTCGCTGTGTCGTTAACGCCGATCGAATTCGAGTAGAGCACGTCTCCCTCGACGCTCTCCAGAACACCGATCCAAGTTTTCAGGGCCGCGGAAGCCTTGACGAGGCCGTCGTCGATCCTCCATGTCGACTGCAGGGACACGGACTTCGAGACAGGTTCGGCGACGTCGACGCTGAACTTTACGTACTTTTCTTTGTCGGTGAAATCCCTCTTGCCGACCACTTTGGTCTTGGGTAGTTTCACCAACGGACTGTCGATCTCCGCTACGACGACGCCGTGGACGAACGCCTCCTCCGACTCCAGGGATCCGAGGAAATCGATAACGCAGTCCTCCGTGCGAATACCGATGCTCGTCTTGTAAAAGTTTTCCTCGAGATCCAGCACGGTTTTCGTCTCGACGTTCTTCAGGAATCCCAGCGGGGTCTTAACGTTCAGCTTGATCGTGTGCGTCTTGGACTCGTCGGTTCTCTGATAAACGTAGTTCCCGTCCAATCCGGTCTCGAGCCACGTGGTATTTCTGCGAAGGTTCACCTGGATCTGCATCGTGTAGTTGCCCTCCTCTAGATCGGCCACGAACAGATTGACAGCCGTGAGCTCGTTCAAAACGTCGAACGGCGTGATCAGGCTCAGTTCGTTCTTTAAGTGAAAAACGTCCTCCATCCAGAAGGTGTCGTCCAGGATGATCTTTTGGTCCTGCAGGAATTGCAGGGTGCTCGACACCTTGTACGTCTCACCGTCCGCGTCGATGTCCAATTCTCCAAAGACGGGTTCGAAAAGGGCGGGCCATAGCTCGATCTCGCCCCTCCAGTAGAGGCTGTCCTCGTCTTCGACGTCCGCGTCCGCCTCCGCCTCCGCGTCCTCGGCCGAGTAATCTTCGTCCTCGACGTCCGGCTGCTTCGCGAGCGGCGTCTCGGTTTTGATCGTGATCTTGACCGGCGGTGGTTTCGGGCCGGCCTTCGCTCCCACGCCGATTTTCATGTCCGCGAGCCTAACGAAAAACTCGCTGTCCACGTCCATGCGTTGCTCCTTCGTGTACGTTACGATCAGCTTGGTCACGACTCCGCACTCCTCGAAGCCACGAATCGGGGTGAAAACCGAGTAGCTGTAATGGAAATCCGTGATGTCGTGATAGTGCCAGACGCCCTGGAACCCGGCCGGCATGTCGTTGTAGACGACTCTGAAGTCGACTTCTTTCTTGCTGGATTTCGCGACGAGCAGAGCTTTCTGCAGCAGATGCAACGGCGTCGCGACCAGCAGCCTGACGTTGATGTCGTACGACGGCGTGAACAGCTGACAGAGCGCCTCGAAACCGAGCGGTCCGGCCGGCGTTAAGACTTCGGCGACGATATGCTTGTTACTCTCCGACAGCCCGAAACGTCCGCGAACGTACCTGTACTTTTCCAGCGGCGTGGTCACGTTAAACCGAACCATAGACTCTTTGAATTTATGCAAATCACCGGTCAGCTTGCCCGTGTACGTTCTCTTGTCGAGCTCCAAGTTCGCCGCTCCCAGAAATCGCCAGTTCGGTAGAATCTGCAGCTGGCATTTCATATCGCTTTTCCTGTACCTGGTCACGGGCGATTCCAGATGCAGATTACCGGTCAAATTAAACACGGTGTCGGACTCTTTGTCCAGATGCCATATGCTCCAGGCGTCGATCACCTTGTCCGGGCTGTATTTCACCAGCAGACGCGTATCCGCCGTTGCCGATTCGACGATCTCGTGGGTGACGTTCACGGTCGTCCAGGCTATGGAGTGCACGGTGCTGGTGAGTCCGCAGTCGCCGCGCCACCGGGTAACCCTGTCCCGCTCGTCCACGCTGCCGTAGAACTCGGCCATCACGTGCTGCGAGTCTTTCCAGTGAGCGCTAGTACTCATCGTCAGTTTGTTTCGCTCTTGAAGGTATTTACCGCTCAGAGCGGTTCTCTTCCAATTCTCGAACGGCGTCAACAATTGACTTTCCAATTTAATCGACTTGCTCCACGGGCTCGCGTTGTAATCCGAGTCCACGGTCATTTTGATCATCTTCTCGGGGCTCCAGTCCACCGTCGCGTCCATCATGTAATTGTACCGGCCGCGTACCGCTAATTGACACGAACCAGTGATCAGGCGACCGGGATAGGTAAACGTGACGACCGCGCTCAGATTTTTTTCGGCCAGTCGCTGCTCGGGAATTCCTGCCGTTTCGCTTTTATCCAACTGCACGAAGATGGCTACCTTTAGGGCGGGATCCCTGTTCGCGTCCCACTTGACCTCCGCGCCGAAGCCTTTCTTCGCCTCCTCGTTGATGCCGGTTAACGCGAAATGAACGTCTCTCCACTTGTCCAGGTGCATCTCCAGCCTGATTTCCCGCTCCGTGTCGGCGGTACACAGCACCGAGTAGACGTTACCCTTGTACCGTCCCTCCACGTAGCTGATCAAGCTGGTCGGAGACATCACCGTGTGGTTCAGAACGAACGCGTATTTATCTCTTTCGAGCTCCTCCACGTATACGCGAATCCTCAAGTCGCTAGAGTTCTGGTACAGTTTGCAGTTGACCAGGACGTCGCTCGGGAAACTCGGTGACTTTAGAATCAGTTTTAAACTGTGGCTGACGACGCTCGCCACGGATCTGTCCGAGTAGGTGCCGCGAGCCGTAATATTGTGGCCGCTGAACCAGCTGCCGGAAAAGCCCAAATCGTATTCGCGTTTCGATCTCTCGGTCACTCGAAGGTCGAGAAGCATGGAGTTGAAGTTGGGGATCGTGAGATTCAGGTGGCTCTCCATCGAGAACATCAGGCCCCGTGGCATTATCATGTTCACCGTCAGGCTGATTTCTTTCCCTGGAACGGACAGGTAGAATTTTCTCTCTTTTCTCTCTTTCGAACTGTGTTAAACGCTACAAGGCTACGGGGATTAGAAGAATTATTTAATCACCTGGAGCGTATCCTATTAACAAGCTGGTCTTCGACTCAGGCCCCACCGTGTAGTGATTGATTCCCACTTTGATGTCCAGGTTCTGTATCGGTTTCGTGACGGCGATCAGCACGCTAACTTTCGTCCCCTGTGTCTGGAAGTACATCCTCGAGTAGGAAACTACCAGTTGCGCCGTTAGCTTGTGCCTGTCGTCCTTGAGGTGCGGACTCGAGTTCACCTCGGCGTGTAGTTCCAAATGACCGAAAGCCTGTTGATACCAAGCGATTATCACGGTGTTCAACTGTGGATAGGCCGTCGAGCGTAGCTTCAATTCGGCTGCCTTGTGCGTCAGAGTTCTCGACGACCGATTCGAGAGAGACACTTCGAGGTGTAGGATCTCTTTCTTCGGCATCTTTTGAAGCTGGTATTCCAATTGAAAGTCTCCGGCGAGGCTCACGTTTCTTCTAACTATGTAACCGACCAACTTGCTCCAGACTTTCTTCGTGCGGAACGTTAGATCTATGTCGCACTGAGACACGTTGTTCTTTTCGGCGTTTCTTATCGTACCTGTGGACAAATTCGACATATCGAACACCGACATATAGTCCTCGATATTTCAACCTAACGTTTCGCTAAGAACACCGATGATATCGAATACCTGAAAGGGCGACCACTCGTTCGTTGTTGATGATAAGGTGCATCTTCGGGCTAAAGGTGTATCCATGTCGGAATTTCTTTTTCGAGTATCCTATGCTCGCGTCTAAATGCTTGGTACCGTTTATATCGAAACCTACGTCGATGATCGTCTCGTTCTCCGTACTTTTGTACGTACCTTGAATCACGCAAACAGGCACGCGGACGTTAATCGATCGGCGGATTGAATTTCTATAAGACAAGAGAGAAAATTCGTATAGATTCTACCTTCCGCGACCACAGAGTTTCCGGAGGAACGTAGCAGAACGGTGACGTTGTGGGTTTTCGTGTCGAAAGCGACGATAGCACTCAATTCTCTGTTCACCTGGGAACCGGGCGTATCGAAAGCTACTCTGAACAGGTTGTGATCCTAGGGCGAAACAAACGTTAGACTTACTCGAATCAAGTGATTCTACGTACGTGTATGTTACCTCGTTCTTGTCCCATTTATATTCGAGCAAGTAACTCTTGGCAGTGGGATCGGCCTTGATCAGCGAGACTTTGAACAGCGTTGGCCCCGTTAGGAGGAAATAAGGCGCGTCAGGGTTCTTTGTTACGTTCGACAGCTGATAATCGAGACACAGTTTCAGCCCTATCAGTCTATCCAGAGCCGTCCACGTGCAGGTCGTGTTGCTGATGATACTTCCAGGAGCGATTGCTCGTTTCCGGTCGTGATCTTCGCTCGACACCAACGCTCCGAGAGGTTTCTCTTCCACCTCCGCGCCGTTGCTGCTTGTCAACAGAATTTCGGACCCGATGGACACCACTTCCATCTTCTTGTTCGGTAGACCCAAGCTCAATCGCACCAAACGCATCCCTCTCACGTCCAGGTTGATTTGAATCGCACCCGAGGAGTACATCTTTGATCGTAACTTTAATCCGGCGGATTTGTAGAACGCGTCCACCGTCATGCTGGCGGCCACGTCGACGCTTACGCTAATAAATGTACAGTCGGATATAGGAAAACGGATCTATGTTGGTCAGAAAAGTGATCGAAAGAAAGCCGAGTGTCCCGTACCTAGGCATGATATTGCTGATCAGCTGAATTTCGCCGGTTGAAATTCGTTTGGCGTCGAGCAAGCCTGACATCTTGAAATTGCAGGCCGCGGAGCCAGCGAAATCCAAACGTACCGGTAAACCGGACGTCATCGGCACCACGTAAGTGGAGTCCAGAAACATCATCGCGTTTTCGTAGTGAATTTCCTTTCCGGACACGATCTGTTTGAACTTTTCCCACGGATTCAGATGTAGGAGGGCTTCCCTTATTTCCTTGTCCCCGTTCAGCATGGTGTACTTGAGCTCGTTTCCAAATACCTATCGAACCAAACGATCCTCCTACAATCTTTCGCCCGCAAACTCGTCCTGGGGTGGAAAAAAAAAAAAAAAAAACACACACACACACACACACAAACGCGCTCGTTTACCTTATAGCTGAGACTAATTCTGGGATGATCGAAGTTATTGTCGATAACGTTCGGAAGTCTGTTGACGCGTTTCCAATAGTCTTCCGGCTCCGGGGCGGCTCTGAAGCTTCTCAGAAAGCTTTTCAGATGACTCGATACTCTCTCGCTGCTGTACGGTCCGTCCGGTCCGAAAAACTTCTCGGCATAGTACTCGAGACCTTCCATTCTTGTTGTAAACTCGAAAGCATTGACGGATTCACCGAACAGATCGGCGGTAAAATTGAACGTCGCCGTTCGCGGTATATAGGACTTCGGAGAGAAGATCAGATTCGCCTGGTAATTGGCACCGACGTTGTACTCTTCCGAGAAGAACGATCCGTCGTAATTTCTCGAAAACTTTCGCACGTCGCTGTTGAACTTCGTGCCGAGATCTCGGTCGGTCAGTAGGCTCTGAATCTCCACTCTCGTAGGCGAGGCAGAGTTATAGAGATTCGTCAGATGACTCCAAACGAAGCTTCCGACTGAGGGAAGAAAATAAACGAAAGATTGGACGACAGGTTTCCGTGAATTACGCGACGTTCTACGATATCGGACGCAGATTACCTTGATTAACTTCCTCGACTTTCAACGTGTGTTTAATAGTCTTGATCACGTTGTAATCGGGACAACGCATCACTTGTAGATAGGACGCGATGCGGACCTCGGTGTCCAACGTGAAGTTCCGGTAGTACGTTAGGAAAAATTGATCTCGCGTTTCCTCGCAAGACGGTAATCTACGATGAGCTTCGATCGCCGCGACGCGAATCTCCATTGGCAGAAATCCACCGACGTCGTCTATACACTCTTTCAATCCCGTTAACAAGCCATCCGTTTCCAGACCCATATTTCCGATCGCTTTCAAAGCTTCCAAAGTCTGAGGGGAAGAGATACTAAAGTATTTCGTACTTTATCGCGGTAAAACGGATCCGAGGTCTAAAGCAAAGGCCACTTACGTCTTTGGTAGTCGAAAGGGGCTGCAGTCGCGGTGCGCAGCCCTTTTCGATTCTCTGCTCGAGATAGGAGAGAAACCGCGACACTTGCTCGAGGTGTTGGCAGTTTGCTTCGTTGGTGGAACAGAGGGCGTGAATCAGCGACGAATAGCTTAGGATAAACTGAGCATCCGGAATTTCGTGCTGAAAATCTAGGAGGGGCGAGACGGCTCTGATCGTATCCTGATTCGGTCGAGGAATCAAGCCGAACGTTGTCACCCAGTTACCGATCGTCGCCTTGTCGACGTATTTCTTGATTATCAAATCTTTCATCACGTTCGCTGCCGCGTTGCTGCCCATGTACGGGAGCGCGTCGACGATGTGTTTCCTGAAAGAAAAGCGCAGTTTCGCTGAATTCTTTGAGATATTCGGCAAAGACGTGCATCCGTAGACATCGACGTACTTACTTGCCAGTTTTACAGATGCCGCTCGCCCTAGCAAATAACTGCGAGAGCGACGGATAGTCCAAAAGTTTGGCCGAATGAACGAACGAGGTAAACGTTTCGGAAAACCTCTGCTCGAGTTCCTCGGTGTTCGCTGCGAGTCTGCACATCGTTTTCAAGAGATCTCTCGAGGACCTCAGTTCGCCGTGCATCGTTTTAGGCGTTTTCGCATAGTCGTAAAGCAGACTGGTTCTCTTCCCATCGAGTCTGCCGTAATCCTCGTCGTCTTCGTCCTGTTCGTACTCGCGGTAGCGTCCTTCTTTCGATTCGTCGAGCAATCGAAGAATAGCCGTGGCCTGGGTTTTCGCCCCGGTCTCTCCACTCGACAGCGGCTGCAGCCGATGAACGTCTTTGCACACCACCTTCTCGTACACGTTGTGATCTATCGTTATCTCGCAATCGCTGACGGACGTTAGAAGCGGATGCCGTTGCGCGTGGGAACCCCGCGGTCTTCTGTACATGTTGGACCGAACGATGGACAGGTGTTTGGATCCGTGCATGCAGTCGGCCAGGTTCTTCGTCTTTTCGATAATCAAGCTGGTACGTTTCGCCTCGTGGAGTCTGTAACGCGTGTCGCAGATCCCGTGAACGTCCAACTCGTCGCCGTGACGATCGACGTCGAACCTGTGCATGGTATTCTGCAGCATGGACAGTACGCCGCGTTTCAGGTTCAAGCTCCAAACGGGTTCGCGTCTGTCGGGGCACAGCTCCTGGATCAGGCCGTCGTCGAACGCGAATCTCAAGGGGAATCTTTCCAGGTTCGAGCCAAATTCCGATCCGGCTCTGTCGGGGAATTCGGGATTGTAGTTTCCGGTGGCGTGGCTCAGGCTCGCGTTGTGAAATTTCAAGCTTCCCTCGCAGGGACTTGCAAATTGAACCGAGAGCGTCGCGTCCATGCGAAGGCTCGAGGAATTTGAACTCGGTGTACCCAAGTTTGTATCGACGTCCACGGAATAGCGGTAGTAGTACGAAACACCTTCCTCGTACTTGAATTTTCTCGCGGTCGACACTGTTTCGCAACATACAAATTTTTCTACAATTTCTTCCACGGTATACATCGAAACGCGCAGAGTTTTACCTACCTTTGCATTTTGTTCGGCCGCAAAGGGTCGGATCTTTGATGATTTCTAGAAGAAAGGTACAGGTTTAGAGAGACCGTTGGAAACGTTCGTTCGCTTGCTCGGTAACGGATGCGGTGGAAAAGATGCGGTCTAGCGGAGTGTTCGTGATCCGAATATACACGGGTGGAGAGATAAATAATATATTATTCTCGATGCTAATAACGAAAGCCGAGCGTGGTAAAACTACGTGTTCGGAGCCGTTTCCTTTTAAGATGCATCATGAATGGAAGTTACACTTGCAGATAAGAGGAACCGATATGCGAGCTGTGCATCCGATATACATATGTAGCTTCTCGGAAAGAAAAGTTGAATAACATACGTAAACGATAACGGAACGGCGAGAGGAGCTCGCCTAAGGACAAGCCAGTCTATCCGAAACGACGCGTGTTCGTCGCGCGTGCTCCGTTTCTCAGTCGAATCCATCCGATTTTCTAATCGCATTTTCGTGGAGTCGCGTAGTCGCGGGAAGATCAAAGTCGGTTACCTGCTTGCGCCGCGGCAAGTATCAGTGTCACAGCCAGCAGCGGCGGCAGCAGCAGCAGCAGCACCCCGTTGTTTCGTTGATCTCGCAGCATTTTCAATCTCTTCTTCCGGAAACGGAGGGTAAAACAAAGTCAATCGTTGAGCGGTGCCGTCTTCATCCCCCTTTGTATTCTCTGGCTCGTAGTCCGACTTCTCTGGTCCTCTCGGTTCTTTCGAGCGATCGTAAAATCCCGATAGTCCGTGAAAGACGGACTGTTCGCACGACGCGAATTCGAGATCCGACTGCTACGCGTCTAGAAATCTGTTAAAATTGAATGCCGAATACGTACCGTAAACCCAACAGAGGTATCGAAGGAACCTCGGAAAGTGGCAAAGCTAACGAGACCGAGCGGGTCTCGTTAATCGCGATCGAAAGCAGAAAGGCTGGATACCACGCTCGAAGCGGAAAGGCCAAACTGAGTGTCGGTTGGGGTGGCGAAACCACGCGCTTTCAATCGGTTGATTGAAAGCCGCACGGTGGGTTTATACGCGATACACGGTGTCGGTTAAGTAAGTGCTTCCTGCCCGGACCAGGCTCGCCGACGGAATGGACAACGACATCGGGTCCGGCGTGTTCTTCCTACGGGGGGAGAGACTCGGAGGCTCCGGTGCCAAAGGTCTTGTTGGTTTTCGTGTTGGCACGGGGTTACGGGTCACCCAGCGATAAGATACAGAGAGAACGGACCCTTCGCGACGATCCGAGATCTCTTAACGCGCTGAATCTTTCCTCGAATCGCTTCCACGCTATTTCTTACCGCCGAAACAGGTAATGGTTTCGAGTTTCCAAAACTGTTCCCCGCTCGATGTCTCTTCGGATCGCGGCAACTTTTCTTCCGTTACCTGAACATCGGAAACGACCGAAGCTATTCCAGTCGAGCCAGATGTACGAACGGTATGCTGATTTTACGAAAACGGCCAACCGATCGGTCAGATTGAGTTTCTGCTTGGACGACAGATTCGCTTCAGCCTAGGCAAACATGCCCGGCAAATATGCCCGGCAAAGACGGAACAATTCTGCCCAACCTTTTCAATTTTATCATCGCACCGAGATAGGTGGTAGATACGGAAAATCTATTCGGTTAAACGACCATTCTTCGTTCGTTGCTCTAATAATCTTGCTTTCCTTGGTTCGACTTATTTCCGTAACTGCATCACTCGCACGGAGATAAACCAGTATCAATTTCTACGAATGGCAATCGTTTCAGTGTTGATTTCATCAGACATTTTATTATTCTCCTTACGAATCGTTCGTTACTTCTTTCTTTCTTTCTTTCTTTCTTTCTTTCTTTCTTTCTTTCATCGGGCGTCTCTGTTTTTACCAAATTGGATTTCGTTCGGTAGGAAATCTATTTCGATCGAAGGAAATCTATTTTCGTTCGACGAACATCGATGATGTTTAGAAGATGCGAAAATGATCGCAGATCAAACGATCGACCGGTGACTCGTCATCTGATTAAATCTTCGCGAGATTAACGACTGGTGTCAAGGTCACGCGTCTATAGTTTGACAAATATTTCATTCTTTTACGCAACGTAGGAAACACGCTTCGAAAATAGTGGAGACTTCCGAATATCGAAAAGTTCAAGATCAAGCAAAAACAATTTCTTGGAATTATATACATATAGACTATGGGACAAAGGTCCTACAGCTATGATTACAAGATTGGCATAAACAATTTCTGTTCTATGCGGAAAAACGAAACGACGTCTATAGATTACTCTCGTACAATTAAGCAAGTATTTGGAGGATAACGTAACTTACGTTGCTCATCGAAGTTCGCGAGTACTTTACTTCCGACGTTTGCATTTGCTTGGCATTTCTCAAGTTGTGCGAACAATAATACCAGTAAAGCGTTGGAGTAACCGTTTCGTGTCTACCGCTACACATACGCTCCGAACGAGAAATTCATTCGCTGCTAATCGGTCGTGTTACGTTCCTGGAAAATATATAAACCGGAAAACGTGATGCATCGGTTCGATGTGCGATACCCGTAATAGTCCGGAGCACTTGCAGCATCGTTCGGTAGCATTCGAATCGTTCGAATGGAGCGCGTGATGCGAATACGTACATGTATGTATGTATGTACATAGCCTGTCGCCACTGTTGAGCCGATCGTAACTTTCGCGGCGAGTGTCTTTCAAACGGTTCGTAAATCTCAGCGGTGTGTAGGCGCTCGATTTACACTTTACTCTTTGAAATTCCCTGAAACAGAATTTCTTATGTTTGCAAATTTTCGCGCCACTGCAGCCTGACGGTAGTTGACTGTCGACACAGAGGCAAGGATGCGATAGGTAGAAACGAGGCGGTAAATCGGAGATAACTTCAGGTTCCAATGCCGTGCCACCTCCGCGAACCACCGTGCGAAATTCTTTTCCCGTGATTGGCTCTCGGAAAATGTTCCACGATCCGACGAATCGTGTCGTTTCATCTACTACGCAGCAGAACCCCACTTCTACGTACACAGCTATACGAGGCATACATACAACAGCATTGAATGCTATCGAATACTATGCGTTACTATGCATTCAAAGAACATCGCTGGAAGATGTGAGAAGTGTTTTTTTCTCAACCTGTGAGACTAACTGGTCTGTTTTTTTTTCTCCGTTCAGCGTCTACTTGTATACACTTGTATGCGTAGCACTCAGCTGTGTATCTGGTATGTCACGTAGGATGTTTTGATCGTCGGAACCGCGCGCATATATCAGCATACATTTCACAGCGATACACGAATTAACGAGCTGTCATTCGGAGTGTGACAAGCAGCTAGAAGTAAAAACAAACTATGGGGACTGGATTAGGAGTATCCCGCGTCGAGACAAAAGTGATCCTGTAATCGACGTAGGGATTCAAGAACGCGAGAAATATAATTGCTCGTTGGAATTGACGTAGCAAAATGGGAAATTGTCTGAAGCGAGCAGGGTCGAGTCAACAGGACAATACCACTTTGCTGAGCAACAATCCTGATCCTGCATTGACCAGCGGATCCTCGCAGGAAGCCCTCGGACCCCCGATTCCATACAATGTAATTTTATTTTATTTCACGTTGTTAACTTGGGGTACGTATTCAAGGACGACGGAAGGCGGGATTTAGAATCATATTTCGAAATTCTCAAGTTTTTTACCACTCAAGTTCTCCTTCTCGCGATGACAACCTTTGAAACTGCCCGACCTTGAAATTTCATATGTGTGCGCTTTAAGAATTGGACATCTTAAAATTCCCGTGTATCAACGTAAACGCACTCTTTGGCTTATGTCGACGACTACCTACGAAAAGTATAATTTCATAAAATAATTCTGCGTGTCTTTGTTCTTTACGAGTCCCCTTCTTTGTTTCTCCTATGTGCTGGTCTTGCTAGTTTACGATATGCCATGGCTACATCGATTAGAGTTTTTTTCCTTTGTCCCAAAGTTCACCATAATGTTAAACCATAGTGTAAAATATTAACCCATTTGTGCTACATATATACGATGATACCTAGTATCCTAGGTACAATGATACCTAGAGCAGATTCATACGCAACGTAGAATCGACTTTAGAATTTTAAAAGGCTTTTCTCATTATTGATTTGCTATCGTAGGAAGTGGTCGGTTCGTACTATCCACCCATGACCACGAGAGAACGTCATCTGCAGTCCACCAACCTGAGCATCACTCGCGGTATCGGAGTGGGTATGAGCCTAGGTCCCAATACTGGACACGGTGTGTTAAGCGAAGAGGAACAGCAAGTACGAATAGCAAAACGCATAGGGTTGATACAGCACCTACCTATGCGGGAGTACGATGGAACAAAGAAGGGAGAGTGCGTGATCTGCATGATGGAGCTGTTGGTAGGTGAGGAGGTGCGCTACTTGCCCTGCATGCACACCTATCATGCTGTATGCATCGATGACTGGCTGCTACGCTCCCTAACATGTCCATCGTGCATGGAACCAGTGGATGCAGCACTGATCAGCTCGTACCATCCGACTACCTAATACCCGTGGGAGTAGCGGAACCCGAATGTAGATCGGTAAACAAACCAAGAACTACCAACATAGACAGGATACGTCTGGAAAGAATTGCTAAATTTTTATTATCGCGTATTCAAAGTAAAAACAGGCTTCCGGATAGGGATGGGGGACTTTCCCCCGTGTGTTAATGGCCAATTGTATTCGCCATTGTATTCGACGTATTTCGCGCACGTGCTGATTAATAATAATAATACTAAGAATAATAATAGTAATAATATCGAAATAATAATATCCCGTACTATTAAAGAATTGCAATTGCAAATTGTCGTTTACATAGTTCGTCCTCCCTGTTACAGGGTAATATTTCCAATTCGGGTCATTGGTTAAAGAGATCAAAGCGAGTGAAATATGCCGATTTCTCTAAGATCATAAAACGATCGCAAGAGCGGGTTATAGGATTCAGCAAAGATCTAATATGGATTTTTTTTTTTACACAGCTGAAAGAAAGATGTTAGTCTATTTTCTCTTAAAGCAAGTGCAATACCTTGAACGTAATGTATACATATGTAACGTCTCGCTGACAAAAAGGAAAATAATTCAAGTTCAGTTAATCGGTAGATCTACTTGATTGTCGTCGAGTCAGTCAAGTAGAGCGATAAAATAGATAACTGTATGCATTGTGAATATCATAAGCAATACGATGAAGTATGAATACTATACCATGTAATATATTTTTAACTATGATTGCAGTTTTTTCGTATATCCAAATATCGAGGAGCATATTTTCGGATTATATCTTTAGACGTACTACATTAATCACGATTAACTGTAATCACGATGTTTCGTTAAACTGGTAGCGATCGATATTTTATAGGCGTTTATTGGATCTTTATTTTGACGAATAGATTGTGAGTTATGCTAGACATTACTTGTATAGAGGACAAAAATATTCCAGATATCGTTTGGAAATGAAAAATTGTGTAACGAGGAAACTGTATACAAACACATGATTTCTTTATATTTGGAACAATTATCCTTGAAAACGGAAGGCTGTTTGAAATGGAATTTTTTATGTTTACTGTTTACGAAGTATCTTTACGTATATTCTATTTCTATACAGTTGAATCGCATCGATAACACCGATAAGTTTACATGTATTGTTTGCGTATTGGCGAATATTATATGTACGCACGGTACGCGCTACGTACATATGTTGCGTTGTTGTTACTTTCATTGCTTGTCGAAAGCGATTTCAATGTGGTGAACAAAGTCATTAGCTGTACGGATTGGTTATTGTATTATTTCGATGCTTTATCGCAGACCTTGTTACTGCGTGATCCGCTACTACTGTTTTACGGTTCGCATTGTCAAAACGGCTGCCTATGCTTAACAGACTATTGACCCCCTATTCTTTTAAAGGTACGTGTCTACGGATTCGAAAAACCTCAAGTATACACTGCTGAGTCAATCTCGCAAGAATTTCAGAGTGCAGAGATATCAGCGTGCAGACTTTAAAGCACCGAAATATCAGGGCCTAGAATCTTGGAAGCATAGAAATTTAAGGAGTTAAAAGTTAAACACTTTTATCATATGGACCTTGTTACGAAGCTGGCCCATCTTTTTACATCCGTGAACACGAACCCTAGAAAAACAACGGAAATTGTAAAAGATCATGTGTTTCGAGCTCTCGAGTTTTGTGCGTTAAATGCGACCAGTGCGTTTAACGATTAAAGGTTTCATGTAGAAATATCAAAGCGATGTACGAGCCGCCCAGAAAATCTTGAACCATCTCAGGGGTTAGTGCGGCGAGGGGATTGACTTTGCCTTTGTGCCCCGCCACGACGCCGCGTCACGACAAACGAATCGCGCGAGGCAAAATCAATCCCCTCGCCGCACTACTCCCCTGAGATGGTTCAAGATTTTCTGGGCCACGTGTACAGGCCGCCCAGTTAAAGATGAACCATCTCAGGGGTTAGTGCGGCGAGGGGATTGATTTTGCCTCGCGCGATTCGTTTGTCGTGACGCGGCGTCGTGGCGCGGCACAAAGGCAAAGTCAATCCCCTCGCCGCACTATCCCCTGAGATGGTTCATCTTTAACTGGGCGAATCGTACACCTTTAGGTTTTGCGATTGAAAGTAAAACGATCAATGAAGCGTGGTTTTAATGTTTAAGTTGCGATACGAAGTTAATAAAACACTCGCAATGTAAGTTTCCGCGATGATAAAAGCGATCACCTTTGTGACCAGTACCGTCATTCTTTGCCGTGTGATATCATTATAGAAATGAAAAATCTTGATCAGTTTCATATAAAAGAATTATTATTATTATGATAATTTACCTTAAACGGAGAAAGCATTTCGTCCCTGGACGAGATTAGTATTTTAATGTTTTACGAAAGCTTGACATGTAATGTTGCCGAGTCTGTTTAAACGAAAAAAATGATGCTGTGAAATAGTGATTTATTGACGAAATGCAAATATACAAATAGTGATTTAATACAAATATAAATATTTAGTAAGAAAAACCGGGTGCGTAGATAACTTTGTTTCATGATACAGAACAATCGTCGCGCCGTCTCCTCCCAACGGATCAGAAATTTTAAGAACAACGTTTGGAGAGGGATAAGCGGCTCCCATTCCGATTACCGTTATCCAACTCCTGCAAAGCCATGCGTATCACATAGTTCTGATTTTTCAGTAACTAACAACGTTTGTGTTAGGAGTAGGAAGAATAAATTTTAAAGTACAAACTCGTGATATACCATAAATATAATTTATTCAAAGACTTGAAGTTTACAGTAGTAAGACTTACAGAGTATGTGGTATGCATAGTGAACAATCTAATTCTTAACTAATTAATGAAGCGTATGATGAGCCCAGGCGCACTCGTCCAAAAATTTTCCCCGCCACTTGACCTGCCGCACAACTTCACTCGCCCGAGTCTAGGGTGAGGACCCTATACCGGGTGTCCCAAAATTATGTGGCAAGCGGGAACAAGCAGATTGTTTATAATAAAAGAAATAAAAGAAAAGCCGCCCGGCCCGGGGGTTGGGACTCAGTCGAAATTGGAGTGGGACCCAATCCCCGTCGGTTGTTTTCATGATTTGAACGGACGTTGCGCTCCTGCTCTGATTATGCCCCCCCCCCCCAGGCCTCTTCCTCCCGCTCTTCTAAGATGACCACTGATGACCACCAAAGGATGTTGTGCAAATCAGATTCACCAACCAACTTGACGTCCAATACCTCGTCTATGCTTTTAGTTAAAAAAATTCTACTCCTTCGTCAAGGAGGCGCTGTAAATTCTCGGAAATTTTAACCCGTCGGTAATTCAGTTTCGTGGCCCGAAACCCCATAAGGTGCAAGATCTATCCTATCTCTCCTCTGTGGTTCTGAAACACTAAAAACTTGCCTACCGAAAAGGGCAAGCACAGTCGAGATAGATCTTATCTTTCGTCTGTGGTGCAGGGATGCAACGCCTGTACTACGTCTCGTTTGTGATAATGTTGCGTTATACGGTAATGCAGAACCGTCTTTCAACACTTATACAGAACGATATTACAATTGGTCTTACCATATACTTAATTCCGAATTAATTAGTTAATGAGATTTTCCAGAAGCCGAAATATGTACGTATATGTATGATATGATGTAAACAGTAGCGCGTATCGTCCGCTATGTGGTAGCATAATCCGTGCGGCAAACATGTTCTACAGATTAAAAGAAATAGCTCAGGGATTTTATTTGCCAGATTTATGTTGGTACTGTTGGTCTATCTCGTATCGTCGTTCCTGCTCGTTGCATAGGTGTCCGTTGGTGTTCGTAGGTGTCCGTAGGCGTCATCATGGTGCGTGGGCCGTAGCGTTTTCGACGAAACAACATTGTTTTGAATCGTCCTTTCCATTTTCCCCGATTATGCTGATTCTTCAGCGAACCGGCTGTCCATCGCACGCGTCGTCTATCATGAAGAAAATCGGCAGCTGTGGCACACCAAAGTAAAATTTCCGTTTCGAACGGAGCGGCCGTACGATGTCGGAAAATTTCGTGCAGTGGAAGAAGCATCGGGCTATCACCGTATTATTCGCCCTGTGTTTTCATTATGTGAATCTGAGTTCTGCGGGGAGTTCGATGGTGGACGAGGCAAAGGATAATCAGTGCCCCGTAGAGTGTGCGTGTCTTGGAAATGTGGTGGACTGCAGTGACCTGCGATTGATCGAGGCTCCAAGCGGATTGCCACCATGGACAGAGATACTGTGAGTGAACATATCCTTATATGATCTATACTATAGATTCTATAGGGTTTCTCTTCTATGGGCATCGAAGGCAGCTTTATTGCATTCACAGAAAACGAATTTAATCAAATAATTGAACGATTCGTTTAATTTGATTATTCGACGAATCATGCTTTCTATAACTCGGAGCATAAAGTACCAATTCTTATCTAACGTGTTTTAAATTCATTGCAAGTCCCGTAGTAATGTTTACTTTCTGTATAGGTATATACCATTTTTTATTTTTAACTATGGTGACAATTCCGCATTTATACATTAGCATTAAAACGTTCTAAAGACGCTACGTTATAGCTTAGGAAGAGAAACACTGCAAGAAGCAATGGCAATGTAATGATAGACGAAGTTAAATATTTGTATATTAATCTCTACTGTATAGGACGTTTCGATGGTTTCAATTATTCGATTTTCGGTCCGTTTGTACGAAATGATCGAAAAAAATAAACAATGTTCCTGATAATCCGGGAATGCGGATAAACGCGTCGTAAGTCTCTACGATATAACGTTCCATTTGACCTAGAGCTTCGTTTTCGAACGATTTGAATATTTCGTCTAGTATGCGTGCAAATACGGTACAAACTTTCGCCCTTTCCTAGCTATTCGTAAAATTCTCGATCGCAATTGTACTGGACGCTTTCCAGCCGTCGTCAACATTCAGAATCGGTAGCAACGTACGAACTGTGCAACACGATCCAGCGTAGATAAGATAGTATATTGGAATTTCCAACAGTCATATACATTTGTATGTATTGCCGGACGTATAAAAAAGATTTACTTTTCTTATTTATTTTCAGAATATTTTGTTTCGTTTTGTTAACTTTTGAGTTAAACATCACACGCTAATTACGAAGTGATTTAGAAATGAAATTAATTAACAAATGTATATCAGCGGGCTTAGGCTGTGTCGTTGTGCAACCTGTTGGTCAGTTTTACACTTTGTTTGCCGATATTGGACATTATGTGGAAAGATTGTCGATTGTCGATCGATACAGCTTAGACTCAAGGATAACAGTGGCTGTAAATAAGGAAGACCTTACCGTAAAAGACCCAAGTTGATTTACATTTGTTGAGTAAGATTATTTATAAGTGTTCCCGGCTGTAACTATGCTATGACAACGATTCCATTCAGTCCATGTTGTGTACACTTTTTGACAAGTCAATAGAAATTTGCGTGACGTACAAAGAACGTCAAACGGTACATCTGAATGATTTCTGATTTCCAGAGAATTAAGGAATAACAATATAGCCACATTGGAATTTGACGCATTGTTGCACTTAACAAAGCTGAAGGAGTTGTAAGTATTTACAACCATGTATCTTTTTCTTCGAGAAATAAGATTATATTGGAATACAATTTTTATTACAGGGATGTTAGCGCCAATAAACTTGGTGACAACTTTACCATTGCGTTATCGGAAACTACCCAATTACAAGGACTTAAAGTAAATAAAAACCATTTGACGCGAGTGCCAGATCTCTTCTTTGTTAAGAATTTAACTCATCTTGCGTTGTAAGTAAACGAAACTGCACTCATAGTGATATAGTTAAGGTATTTATATTAAAAGCATATCTTCTTGCAGAGCTCATAATTCGATCGGCAGTATAAATGGAACTGCTCTGTATACTTTGCAACAAGTTCAGAACCTTGACCTCAGTGGCAATGAAATAAGCATCATTCAAAACGGATCGTTCCTTGCACCAAATCGAGTTACCCATTTGTATGCATTTTGTTTCACTCTTTTCCATGTATTCGTCAAATGTTGTTTATAAAATATGGTATATTTGTAGAAATTTAAACGCGAATCAGATAAGGATAATTGAAAATGGAAGTTTGGATAACTTGACTTCAGTGGAAGAATTAAGATTGAACAAAAATCACCTTACGCAATTGAAAGACCTCTTTACCAATCTCAGGAAACTACGTGTACTGTAAGAGTTTACTTGAACCAAACGTTTAGTGTGAATTGTCTTACTGAAACTAGAAAATAAATTACCCGGTGCTGTATTTTTATTTTCCATAGAGAAGTAAACAGGAATGAATTGCAACAGATTCAGGGACTTAGTCTGAAAGGTTTGAAAAGTCTGAAGGAGTTACGGTTAAAGAGAAACAAGATCGAGATACTGGACGACGGTGCGTTTTGGCCGCTTAAAAATCTAACAGTGCTCCAACTCGATTTCAATCTATTGACTGTCGTGAAAAAGGGTGGCTTGTTTGGTTTGGAGGGTTTACAGAAGTTAACGTTGTCGCACAATCGAATAAGTACGATAGAAACACAAGCATGGGACTTGTGCAGAGAAATCGTGGAATTGTTAGTGATATTATTAATGCAAGTACGGTCTCCCTTTCGAATAAATCAAGTATCATTAATTGTGTTTTCTGATTTGATACAGAGATTTATCGCACAACGAAATAACTTCCATCGATCGGGGTACCTTCGAATTTCTAAACAAATTGGAAAGACTGAGAATGGATCATAATCAAATCACATATATCTCGGATGGCGCTTTCGCTTCGACTCCGAACCTGCAGATACTGTACGTACATTAATTTCCAAGGAATGTCTGTTATTTATCAATTTCGTGGGCTTATAGTAAGAATTATTTCTGTTAAAGGGAGCTCAACTTCAACAAGATTTCGGATATGGTCGAAGATATTAACGGCGCTTTCGTTCCACTGCGACAGTTATGGAAATTGGGATTATCGCATAACAGAATAGAGTCTGTAAATAAAAATGCGTTTGCCGGATTGAGTAGCGTCACCGAACTCGACTTGAACGAAAATAACGTGACTGGCATTCAGGAAAATGCTTTTGGTTCCATGCCTAGCTTAACGCGATTGAAGATTAACACAAGTAGGTCTAAAGACACAATCGCAAGTACGTGATAATTCAAGTAAAACGTATCGGACAGAAATGTGATATATTTTCATTCTACCAGGAGCATTGCTTTGCAATTGTGGCTTGCAATGGTTAAGTATTTGGCTACGAGAGCACAGGTACGACGACGCGGACGTGTATTGTGGTTATCCGCACTGGTTACAGGGAATGTCTTTGACTCGGCTTCATCATGCGAATTTCACCTGCGGTTCGTATATACTTATAGTAGACTGCTTATAATATAGTATTCGGCTCTTTTTATAATCTTCCCAACACCCGTCGTATGTACAGACGACTATCCCAAACCACGAATTACCGAAGAGCCCACTAGTCAAATGAGCATCAAAGGTGACAACGTAACACTGGCCTGTCGTGCAACGAGCACTGCCGACGCTCCGTTGCATTTCACTTGGAAGCACGATAACGTTGAGATGAAAAACGCCGAGCAGCAAACGAACACCAGTTCCTCGGAGGACGGTGTGACGGAAGCATCGTCCGTTTTGCATCTTACGAATGTTACGCACGCGAATGCCGGAAAGTATCAGTGTATGGTTACGAATACGTACGGAACCACGTACTCCGCGAAGGCTAAGATCAGCGTCCTCATTTATCCGTCATTTTCGAAAATTCCGCACGATATAAGAGTAACTGCCGGAAGTACGGCGCGATTGGAATGTTCTGCGGAAGGACAACCATCTCCTCAGATAGCATGGCAAAAAGACGGTGGCAATTACTTCCCAGCGGCAAGAGAGAGAAGAATGCACATGATGCCGACGGACGACGTTTTATTTATAGTCGACGTGAAAACAGCCGATAGCGGAGTGTATTCGTGCACCGCTCAAAACCTGGCAGGTCTGATTGTCGCTAACGCAACGTTAACTATACTGGAGACCCCATCGTTTGTGAAACCAATGGAGAATAAGGAGATAATGGTAGGCGGATCGATCGTGATGGAGTGTATGGCTAGCGGTTCGCCACGCCCAAAGCTATCCTGGCGGAAAAACGGGAGTCCTTTGCAAGCTACCGAACGTCACTTCTTTACCGCTGAAGATCAGTTGCTGATCATCGTCAACACGATAGCTGCCGATGCCGGGAGTTACGAATGCGAAATGAGTAATTCACTGGGCAGCGTTGTCGGCGCGTCTCATCTTACCGTTAACCCAGCTCCGACTTCCGTGGTAAACGAAGACGATATACTGGGTCTGATAATAATCACCGTCGTCTGTTGCGCGGTTGGCACTTCGATCGTGTGGGTAGTTATAATCTATCAGACCAGGCGACGTTTGAATTTAGCCGCACAAAACAGAAACGCGCAGCCGGCGGCTATCATAGCCGCGGTACCTGACACGCAGACGCACTTGTATCTGGAAACGAGTTCGCAGCACAGCAAGGACAGCGGCACGGGCGACAGCACGAATCCCAGCAGCGACCAATTACAGCTGTGTCTACCTGGTATGTTGTTGAAATCAGTAATATCGTCGTCAGTTTTGTCTAGATCTCTAACACGTGTGGACGCCAAATACATTCTTCCAGAGGAAATTGTTACGTCTTCCGTGACGCACGAAGAAGAACAAGGCGCCATTACCGTCGGTGCCCCGTTACTACGTTATACCAATCACGAACGGCTCGTACGCGAGAACGAAGATTGCGCGGTTTAGAAGCAAACGAGGGTGCAATCTAACGTCTGGACGACTACGTGTAGTAGATACTTTGGATCATCTCGAATGATTCTACGAACGTCTCTTCGGAACGTAACTGCGAGAATTTGACGATTTAAAGCAGTAAGTATACAAACGTTTCACATCGATTTCAAGGATGCGTCAGTGCAGTCGTGAACACGACTTCACCAGAAATCGTGTGAACCAAGTATTTATCATGATACTTATAAACTCACTAATTCTCTACCGCGTTTATATTACAAATCTTTTACGAAGCATAACGAAGGCGAAACGATAGCACAAAAAACCCACTCATCGTTGTTATCATTATATTTATTAGCGAAACGAGACCGTCATGTAAAAAATGTCCACCAGAATGTACTAAACAACCGATGAATTGTAAATAGTTTTAGATTTAAGAATTACGCGTAATTTGTATTCAATGTTATTAATCGACAGCATGAGGAAACTAATGACGATGACATTGGGATATACCAATTGGTAACAAACCACTTTTAATTAGACCAGCCTTTTGTGATAGATATTTATTCTAGGATAAATAATAAGCTAGACACATATTTATAATGTTCAACGAGAAAACTTTGCCTTAAAAAGAAAGAAAAGAAGAGAACGGAAATATCTCTAAAGAACGACGAGTGGAAACCCATACGTGTGTTGTATATACATACTTGCATACATTGGTACATAAATACATGCATACATGCATACATACATACATACATACATACATACATACATACATACATACATACATACATACATACATACATACATACATACATACATACATACATACATACATACATACATACTTTGCACCAAAGTGCTAACTTAGATATTTTGCGAGTTGTCTTCCCCTTTTATTTTTTAATTCGTAACTGGTTGCTACGTCGTTTAGAGACGTGTCTCCAAAAATTAATTTAATTCGTCGCTGACAATGATATTGCTCATTATACCGGATATAGGTACGATACCGACTTTATTATTAATAGTATGCGCCTAATTACGATTCGCTTGTGTCAACGACTTTTCTTTAGTATTATATGTTTACTAAATTTTAGGTATACGTACGTGTATAACGTTCGCATTTGCGAGAGATGTATTTCATTATATCAACGGACAAGAGCGGTTTCGATGCCTTACGACGCCGTTTGATGAAGAAAGGAACGTATCGAGAACGTTTTCACAGATATCGATATCTATCTGATTTGAATTTTTCCGCGATACTTTTCGCACGTAGTTTCTAACGAAGTAGCTAATTTTTCCACATATAAAGATCGTAAAACTTTGGAAAACGTCGATCATAGTTTCATTTCACCAAGTATTATAACATAAATGTCGCGTCCATCGTTCGTTGTAACGAGTTTTTTAACGAAAATTTCTCATTCTGTTTTACATTCTCGTACTTTCTTGCAACGTCCGCGAGGTACAAAGAAAATGAAAGTTTCTTCAATGAGCGCGCCTGTTGCTGTGCGTCTGTGTGTCTGTGTGCGAATAAATGTTACACAGTTGGAAAAAAACTTAGATATAAGTGCTGTGCGTGTATACATATGTATATGCACACGTTCGCACATAACGGATATTATTTCTATTGACTTTCGATTTAATTTGTGATATCCCCCCCCCCGTATAGATGAATCGAAATTTCTAAAAGTACGTCACGCGAAAGATTAAACGGGGAGGCAAAAATGTTCGAGCGATCGTTTCGTTGTTCGAAAACGAAGAGAAGAATTGTAAACGTCGTCGTTGATAAACGGTCGAGCGATCGTAACGGTATGCCTTGCATATACATCTATATTTTTCTAGATCTTACATTTCGATCGCGACAATACGGGCGCCTAACGGGTCACCTGGGTAATTACTTTCGTGATTTGCAAATTTGCCAGTCCGATTCGCACAAAAGAAAAGGAAACTTATATTACACGAAAAAACATCCAAGCCAAGCTGGATACCTCTTCGGTGATCGTGTTAAGTGTTGCAACTCTTTGTGCTCGACGAACAAACGTTACATACGATCAACAATTTACATCTTTTCCATTGCACACACGTAATTCGTAATTTCTGTACGACGATTCGTAGCACATAGTAGAAATCTATCCGATAGTAACGCGTGTGATAATCGAGTCGCGAAGGATTGGACACGGATTAAACGAGATGCGAGTCCGATCGTACGTTATAGTCTTACTAATGATAAGTATTAAATTGTATTGCGAACAAGTGTAGACGACGTTTTTTCAGCTCGTGCCCGTGTGATAAAACCAAACAGACAAGGTACCCCCGTTTAATTCAGTATTGTCCTTGTTGTTACATAGTATTGTGAAGAAATACAAGTAATCCTCTACAAGGCATTTTTATTAACTCTCGACTTACCCATTATTGTATTCTTCCTTTCATTTAATTCGCGATGCCTGTGGTCGGGAAACGGTCGATGTCCATCGAACGATGCTTCCGCATACACGGATATGTACGTGGAAAAAGAAAGGAGACGGATTCGTAGATACTGAATTGAAAATATATTTGAAAAAGTAAAACCTTCGAAAGACACGTTTCGGCGTATCGGTTATTTTCTTTTCTTTTGGGGCTGTCGGATACGCGATTCAACTAAATAGTGTTTCTATCGATCACGCTATTGTCTATCTGTATATAAATTAACATTTCCACACACGCGTACGATATACGATATACAATTATACATATTCACATTCGTTATTATAGCTTTTCGACATTTACAGAACGTAACGAGTACTCGCGTATCGCAACGAATAGGAGCAAAATCGATCTCTGTCGTTAATCGTTAATCGTTAATCGTTAATCGTTAATCGTTAATCGTAATTCGTTACACAGAACGCGAAGTTCAACTGGTCGTTCCGATATTACCATATTTGCTTCTAAAATTTCCATTGGGAAACTGAGACATAAAGGAGCGACAAACAGAAACGCACGTAATATATAACGGCAATTATAATACATAGCTACTTATTTCCAAGTATCACAATGATCAATGTATACATTTATAATGTCATCTACGACCCTCGTTCGTCTCGCGTTTTTCCTAATTTTCTTCCCTATTTTCAATATGTACCATACTTTGGTCGAACGGCGAAAGCAATCTCTCTTTACTTCTTCTCTTGGGAGCATGATTGAATATCAATAAATAAGTCGGTGGGTGGGGATTGAATTCTTTTAACGATGTTTTTTGTCTCGCCGGTAAAACGTTCTATAATTTGCATTAGTCTATAAATTAATTTTTTAGTCGTCTATAGATCGACTGAGGCAATCTAGCGCGAATCTTGACCTTTTGTTGGAAGGAGAGAAAACGACGTACATACGTACGTTATTCTAAAGGACGCTATCTTTTATTCGGTGTGTATCTCGCCCAGCTAAAATCGACTTTACTTAACCCGCGTAGGTTTCCAAGAATCATGGCAAACGAATAGCTTTAACGTGAAATGACGCGTTTCGATGGATCATTTACCTAATTTAGAAATCGGGCGACTAGCGTAACGAAAAATTGGTGGATGGATGGATGGATGGATGGATGGATGAAAGGGAAGAAAAAGTAGAAGAAGTAAAGTTAGAAATGTAGCCGAAGCTCGAAAGGACCGCACGCACCAACGAGCCGAACCCGACGTTCCGGCGAAATAACACGGGCGTGCGATTACTTGGAGAGGATATCTGATTTTTGCGAAAGACCTCGTCCGTTTCCGGGCGCGATTCCGTCTGTGGTCTCGTCGTTGGTCCTGTGGCACGACATGGACGCTTTCGGTTCGACCGTGTTTCCTGCGCACTTGGTTTCGGGAACGGTTCGAACGACTCCGATCGATCTGTCGGGTCGAACGATTAAACCTAGCTAACGGCGAGAGAGATCTCACTCGGCGGTAACCTTAACGATATTTTTCTAGTGCAGCGTTGCAACCATCGACTGGAAAATTTGTTTCGCCTTCGACGCGCTTTCCCAATCGTGCTCAGCTAGGATTTACCGCTTTAAGGCCGTAGGGTTCCGATACGTTCGCATTCGAGCTCGCTCGAATCCACCGGCATCGTTTACGAGCGGATAAAGTTCCCGCGAAAAGCGCGTCGTAGGCGAAAGCGAAAGGTAAGGAACTGCTTGGTAAATACCACAGAGAAGAAAGGGTAAAAATAGGAAGTAGTAAGACGATGGTGCAGCTTGCGAAAGGATGCTTTCGCCACCTTCCGTCGCTTTTTGCTGCTTTTTGCCGCTTTTTGCCGCTTTTTGCCGCTTTTTGCCGCTTTTTGCCGCCGTTCCGAACTGCACGCAGGTCGAACGGGGCAACTGTTATAAAAAAATATCAACAAAAATACAAGATTCTTCTTCTTATGTATAATTTTATCTACAATATCGTCAATTGATTATCAATTACTTAAAAAGTCACCTAAACGATGGATGTAGTCGTCGTTCCCTATCGATATAGAATGTCCGCGAATGGACATTCGCTCGTGAGGCACGCTCGTGCAACGAGAGGACCGTTCCGTTTGATGCGTACCGCGGATCTCGGCACTTTTGGTTCGGCCACGCCTGTCAAGTTTAATAAATTTCATTCTTGCGACTTGTATTTTCCTACTATCGAACTTTATTGTCGCGTTGTAGCTCCGTAGGCTCGGCGATCCCGGTGTAGCTAGAAATTTCCACGCGTCGGACATGTGCGAAGAGTGTAAATTAGCCGGGCCACGGATGACAAACGCGTCATTGCCGCGAGAGGACGAAGGAATCGAATCGATCGAATCGATCGAATCGCTTTCGTGCCTACCGCCGCGGCTGTTCTGGTAAAGGCGGATTCATCGGAAGACGATTAATAAATAAGTCGCCGACACTTTCAACCTTTCCAACGACCTTACCTTGAAGTTTTCTCGTTCTCCGTCATCTTTCGAAGCTTTTTATCCGCCCCGTCGAAAGTTTTGGTAAGAACGTTGCACGCGGCACGCCGCGAGAGCACGGGTAGACTCGATAACCGAACATTCTTTCGGACTATCCAAGATTCTTACGGCGTTTCCGCAGCTCAGCGACGCCTTACTCTTGAGAAGGGTGCCTCTCTGCTGAACGTACTTTGTATTCTTGTCTCTTCACGCAGTGCTTTTTACCAGGTAACAAACAGTCTAGATCTCGTGCGATCGTCAATCGTTGTTCATATCCCTGAGTTCGGTGTAGGCGAACCGTTTCCGATAGAGATTGCTTCCGGACGTGAGAATGTTCCGTTTGTTCGGCATTGTGGACGGCCCTGGTACGATGTAATGTCGCCTCTTGTACATCACCATCCTGGAAAAATCGAGGACAACGCTTAGAATACGATCGGGTTAGAGTTCCGGTAACAGCTATTCTAACGAAAAGATTCGTTCGATTACTCTTCCTCGCGACAATTTAAACCAGTTTCTCTTCTATTCGGTCATCCGTTTAGCTCCCATTCGTGCAGGAAACATTACGTTACGATACGATGTTTAGTTACGTAAAATCCTTCTTTGCATACGCGAGTCTAATTGTTTCGAGTTTGCTAACGTATCGAGTAGTCGACCGCCACGGTAATAATAATAATAATAATAATGATTTGTGTTTATCCCGTGAGAGTTTGGTATTTCGGCTGGAAACGTTACTTTTGCGTGATTTCATGCGGATTCGCGTCCATCGATGCGTAATATTAGATGTCATTTCCTAGCGGTGACGAACGAATAGATGGAAAACCAGGTAATTCTTGAGATTCGTCCTACGCTACGGTCCGCGGCATCGCGTCCGCATAAAATTGGTGAACTTTCTGCCCCGTTACGCATTCGCCGAAGCAGAAATTTCTAACCAGACGTTCCTTCTCCGAACTCACCGATCGCGCGATCTTTGCGTTCAAAGTTGCTTGGTCTCGAAACTTTTCTACCGCAACATTTCACGTCTGCGAGTATACGCGCGCAAATGTTTCTAGCCTCGTCCAAAGTCTTGCACGGCGGTAATTCTCCGGTAGAAATATTCCGAACGGTGGGGAAATATCAAGGAAATCGTTTTTCACCAGACACGCGATGTATGCTTAACGATAACGCCGGACAAGATAAAGCTGCGATACGTCGAGGAAACAATAATTATGTATCCAGAAAACGAGCTCCACGTTCGAGTTAAAGAACATTATCGAACACTTGCGACAACTCGACGACTTTTCCAAGTTTGGGGTATATGACGTCGTAAAAAAGAACATTAATAGAAATCGTGGTAATTGCGTAACGAGATTCGCACGTTAGCATCGCAGAATAGCGGTGAAACGGAACGGGTAATACCAGGGACGGCCAAGCGCAACTTCCAGAAGTCTGAAAATGGAAGGTAATTGGCTGAGAATCGTCTAGGATTAATCACACCAGTTATTCTCATACATGCCGAACGCGTGGACCGGTCAACGTTGCTACGGTAGACGAGTCAACGAGGAAAGGACTTACCAAACTTTGCAACTTTTCCCAATTACCACGACTGTCGTTACCCGAGGTTGGTTTCTAGTTCATGCTAGAAGGATGTTTACGGGAAATATCATCGTTTATTTGTTTTATTAAAAGTCAACACATGGGAGAGTGGATGCGTATCAAAGGATGCATGCTGGTTTGCTTTCGGCCGGAAGGAAGATCGCTACGTCGAACGTGTCGAGTTTAGCCAATTTATCCGTGAAAATTCATCGCGCATCGTGCCACGAGAATGATAAATCAAGTATGCGATTGCGCAGTTTCGTCTCCACGGGGAACTTTATTTGATCCTGGTGTTAGTCACTCGGTTCGACCGACTGTCAAAACAAATCGGGACAATGTATCGCGACTGCCCTCGGCCAATTCCACTCCAGATATTTTCCTAAATATAACAGCTCGATCCAGCACGCTGCGCTCGTCGCGTATAGCGCCTCGATTCGGTACGATTCGATACGATTCGATACGATTCGATTCGATTCGACGGTACAGCAATTATTAGCTACGTATCCGGAGATGCTACAAAGCTGGCCGAAAAAAATTTTCCACGTCCTCGAGTTCCATGCCAAAAGTAAAATTCACGCCCGTAACGCTAGTCAACGAAATCGGTCAGCTTTCAACATCTATGGAGTACCCAAAGGCTTGACGGGATCGTGTAAGTAGTGCAAACGACAAGTTTGCCAAATTCCCCTGCATCAAAGTGACAAAACGATCGAGATCCGAGTAGCGGGGTAACCGTGGCGGTTTAGCTTTAAAACCCGCTCGTTTCATCTGACTAGATTTATCGCCCTCTTCGTCTCGATTTCTCGCGGTCTTTTCTACAAGATTTTCTCAGCTACGCCTACGATTCGAACGATTCTCGAGAGAATTCGCAACGAAGCTTGATTGCCTATTGCCAAAAGGAAAAAGACTAAATCGATGTGTATTCCGTTTGGACGGTGACCATCGACCTCGTCCGTTTTTTAAAACGAAAACAGCAAACACCTAATCTAATAATACCAATATTTATGATCAATTTACGGGTTCGAAACTGTTATTGCTGTTACAAGTGTCACTTACGTCGTAAGTAAGGATTAATCTAAGCAACGATGATACAAGAAAAAAGAAGAGTAGGAGTAAATTTCACCTCTGGCGAACAGATACGAACGAACGGATTCTAGCTTTACAGGAACGTATTCTCGACCAGCGAAGATGAGGTCCCTCGAAAAATCACAGAATATTTATATCGCGGTGTACGCGTAGAGGAATGATTATTAAGGATTAATAGCTTACGATTCTACCGACGGTCGTTATATGTATGTATATTTCGATAGAAACAGAGAGAGAGAGAGAGGGGGGGGGGTGGAGACAGAAAGAAGGGAAGAGAGAGAGAGAGAGAGAGAGAGAGAGACGCGACGATGGTGATCCACGTAATCGATTTAGTTTCATTGCTTTCTTAAGTTGTTAACGGTGTTCCTAGGCAAGGGAAGGACACAGCTTGGAACGGCTTTCGTGGACCACCACGATCGCGGAAGATTAGTAAGGCACGAATCGTTGGAGATTTCCAAAGAAATCGCCGAAACGATACAAGAGGCATCGTCGTAACGTTCTCTCGCGGGTGTCTCTCTTGTTTTCTATCGAATTGCTAAGCACTACGCGTACAACTCCGATAGCAAAAATATATGCCACGTTGCTAATAGAGCACTCTTTGGATTCGTATTCGGCAAGAATAAAACTATTATGATCGTACGAGGTTCTTTCTGCTAAAGTATTCTTATTTATCTTATGTAACTCGAAGAAACACCAGGTTCGAGTTGCCAGCACTCGCATTATCAGCCCTTCCGTTTTCCGTGTGTTTCCTACCGAGTCGAGTTAATAAGAAAAAGTATCGACGACAAACATTAAAGGATCCCGCTTTAACTCTCGACCAACGTATACCTATACCTTAGAAACGTCCCTAGCATATTTCTCTATAATACTTTTTCGTAAAGATTCTGCTAGCTGTCTTAGAGCAGATGGATATCTGAAACAGGCAAACGGACAAGAATAAATGATGGATTCGTCGGTCGAGATCTGCGACGATAATTCGTGGTTACCCAGCTCTGTCGACTTACCTCACCCTATAAATCCCGCAGCCAGCGATATAACGAGCGCCAGGATGCCCGTCATCACCTGACCAGCCGTCGAGACGACGACCTGAGGTTGACCAGCCGTCAGGACGACATCGCTGCGGACAAAGTGGTCTTCGGCCGTTAACTTGTCACCGTATTTGTTCAGCAGATCCATGACGATTCCGTTCGACCAGCCAAAGCCCAATTGCACCTCGTACTCGCCGCCGCTACCGTGTCCGCCGGAAACCGTGGCGTCGTACTGCAAACCGAAGTCGGCGATTACACTCGACGATTACGTGAGACGACGAGACATATCGGTCCACTGGTTCTTCTTTAGTTACTTATTTTCACTTGCCAATCTTCACGGGGAAGAAATAATTGGCAATTTGAAAAGTGTTCGCTAACGAAGAGCCAACGCGTCTCGACTTGCTTCTCCGTTCCCGGTGATTCTGTTCGGTCGTTTACCTTCTCGAACATGCTGTGGGTCTCGTTGAACGCCTTGTAGTTGCTCCGCACCCATCTCTGACTGATCTCGTAGGCCAGCCTCTGCGCCCATGGATCGTCGGTATTATTCAACGCCATGATAACGAAATACTGAAGCGGTGGCCAAGCGTTAGGATAGTCCCACTGTTCGCCAGAGTGCTCGAGGGTGGTCGGTATACCGCCAAGGTTCAACATGATCTGGCTCTTCTCCAGGTACTTGAGGACCTTCGAGACGTACTCATCCCGTTTCTCGAGGTCGTAGCAGTACGTCCAGAGAGGTAGGACGTTCGTCGGGTAGAAGTAGTCTCGCTTGATGTCGTTCAGTATGTCGTAGTCCAACCACGCGCCGACCTCGTCGTGCCAAAGGACGGCGGTGACTGCTCGCTTCCATTCCTCGGCGCGTTTCTCGTACGCGGCGGCTTTCGTCTCGTTGCCCATCCGACGATTGTACCGCGCCAGCAGCTGTGCATTCCGATAGATTATCGAATTCAGATCGACGGGGATTATGTATCTCGTTTTCAAGTTCGTCAGGTTACCTATGGTGCGTGAGAACAGGACACCCTTGTAGAGCTTACTTTTTTCGTGGCTTACGTCTTACGTCTTACGTCTTACGTCTTACGCTTTTATGCTAATTTTACGTTCGAAACGAGTTCCGACCTCCGACTAGCGATTAACGCTAAATTTTCGCGAAAACGAGCGCCGCGGGCGCTTTCACCGGGAAAACGGGACGACCGTGAGCGTCGCGGAACGTCGAGATCTCGATCCGAGATATCCCGGTTACTACGGTTCGCGTGCTAGAACGATAATTGCCGTTCAAGTTTCTAGAGGTGCGCGCGCGTCTCTTTGTTTCTTGGTAATCAAGAGAATAATTCGCGGACTGGCGATTATCTTGCAACGCCGGTGATACAGTATACGACGAGCCGCGTCGACGGTAATTCGAGTTTGCGTACTTACTTGGGCTCGGTGCGTTTCGAAGGAACGCGATCGGCCGATCGAACGACTGAAATTACCTTTGTTCGTGCCGTCGAGGATGAACCACCGACTGGAAAAGTCCCAGCCGGACTCGGCGGCCGTTTTCAGCTCCGCGTAATAGTTGTCCTTCTCCTCGGCGGTACGGAAGCTCTGGCCCGTTATATAGTCCTCTCTGATTCAGAGAATCGCGTTACGTTAGAAAACAAGTACTCGTAACTCGTACTCGTACTCGGAACGAGCGGGGACTTTCGAATCAAGGATATATCGATCAGTCGCTGTTCCGAGACGAACGAATCGTAAAAATCTGTCGAGTGAGAGGATCGCTTACTTATAGGACTCTGGTCGCGGTCCCGAGGATTCCTCGTAATACCTGGCCAGGGTGTACTTCACCCCGTCCATCTCGACGTCCACCGTCCGGTTGGTCATCCAAAAGTCGAACTCCTTCTCGAGGAGATGCAGATTCTCCTCGAGCCACGAATAGTCGTTGGTCGTCTTCAGATACTCGTCGACCATTGGAATCAGCAACGGCGGATGCGATCGCATCGTGTAATAGATCCTTCCGCCGTTCGGAATGAATCCGATTTTATCGACGATCGAGACAAAGTTGTTCAACATTCCCTTGACCGTCGCGTACATCTCGGACAGAAGGAGACCCTTGATGATCCAGTACGAGTCCCAGTAGTAAAATTCGCGAAATCTTCCGCCGGGGACGATCACAGGATTCGGAACGTATATGATCGAGTACCGATCCTCGTGTATCCTGACGTCGTCCTTCATCTTTCTGCCCAGCATCTTCCAGATGTGATTCAAGTCCGAGGCGAATTTCTTTAAATCGGGATCCAGGACCTTGTTGAGAAACTTTGGGTGGTTCGTCCAGTCGGCGGGATCCCATTCCTCGAACTCGGAGCCCGCCGGATCGAACGCGTCGTTGACGAACCCCTCGATTTGATGTCTGGTGGGCATTCGATCGACGCGGTCCATGAACGCGCGAAAAAGGGCCAACGTCTCGTTCGGCGAGTGCTTCATCTTCATGTCGACGAAAGTTTTCGAGTCCTTGTAGATGGAGGCCATCTGGATGGTGTGCAGGAGCTCGCCTTGGCAATACACGTCGCTGCAACGCCACAGGGAGGCTATGGTTTTCGTTTGCGACTTTTCCTTCTTAGGCAAAATCGGAGGGCTACCGCGAATGGATTTCGAGGAAATTCGGGAGACGTTTCGCAGCGTTCCGAAGCTTCGCCGAGGACGGCTTTACGGTTCGGCCGATCGTTTTCCGCGTCTATCCGGGGCAAAAGGATCGTCCGCCCGCAGAGCGGGCCACGTATCGCGATCCGCTAAACGATTCGACAAACAACCCTACGATCCCGGAGCAAACGGGCTCGATTATGAAATACGTAGCGGAAACAACGTCTTCCGTCCGACGTTCGCTGCTCTTGCCAGGTTTCGCGATATTCGTGTAACGACGGCCGACGCGTAAGCCCGTGACGTGCGCCTTCAATTAAGTCATGACCTCGGACCGCAAAAATGACGGACTTTCTATTTCCATACTTCCACCCGAAGATCTCTCTGTCTCGATACAGGCTTCCGCGTCCGCCACCCAGGCTCGACCTGCGAATTCACCGCGCGCGAGAAACAACGAAAAGAAACTACAAAACGAGATGGCAAACGCTAAACGCAAACGCAGACGGAAACGGAAACCGGTGTCGAGTTGTTTCGAGCGATTAAACGCACAACGATTTAGGTGTAAACGTGACGCGAGCGAAACCGAATCGAATCACGTAACTCTGGCCTTCGGATGAAATTTCATCATGAACTGCATTCCGAAACGTGCGTGTCTTCGGCCGCGAATGATAAACCGCTTGCACAATTTCGTCAAAAACGTTGGAATTTTCGATAACGGCGATCGGCGAAAGAATTCACCGATTTCCCGCGAACATCGAAACGCGTGGTACGACGTTCCGTATCGCGCGTGCCATCTTTTTGTCGAACAAATGCCACGGGAAACGGCGTGAAATTTTCGAAATAAAAGAAACGAGGAAAATGGCGCGCGCCTGTCGCCGCATTGTTCGAATCGTTCGAATCGTTCGAAACGTTCGGCCTTCGCCGGTATCGCGAGTCGCGTTTAAACAGCTGTTGCGATTACCTCGACGAACTTTTGATTTTACTATTCTACGCGTACGCGTTGCTTTACGAGCGATAGCTGCGAACGATAAAAGTTGGAAAGATATTTCGATAGATAACGAGTTTTTGTTAACGGTCGAAACAACCGTTTGGCTACCTTGGCATCGCGTCGGGGGAGAAACGTTTGCAAATAAGACGGCTACTCGTTTCCTAGCGGATTCGTAGAACGTCCAAGTAAAAACGTTCAAGCGTCGATTCTACGTTATCTGGAGCCAGTATGTACGCTTTTCCAGACCGCGATGCGTCTGTCTCGCGTCGCGTTACGCGGTAAACATGTTTGCCCAGCGAAAGAATGCTTTGAAATTTCCTATTATCGTTCGATGATCCGCCGACGTTTCGTCGGAACGGAGCGACGGCACCGACGAGAACGTCGATGGATCGTTCGATCGTCGAACGCGTGGAAACGTAGTTGGGAGGTCGAGACGGCGAGTCGGACGAATTTTATCGCGTTAGTGTCGAACACTCGTATCTCTTAATCGCTCTAATATTTGCCATGTGCAATTTAGATATCCGTTACAGCGACCGTCTTTCAAACCGTTACTCCGATGTCGCGAGTCTCTCGTGCAGCGTGCCTTTTAAATAAAATCCGAGAAACTCGTCGCGTTTAAACGGTTAGACGAGCTTTTGGACCAACGGCCAAAAGTTGGCCGGATCGTTGCGCAGTCCTATGATTCGTGCAATGACACGCGACCAGAACGCATGGGCCTGCCAACGACCGTACGGCGAATCCGGTTAGGAAAATTAAATCGAAATTGCGAAACGGTTCTCGGCGTATTTACGCGTTGCTTCTCGCCGGTATCGGCAAAGACTTCGCGAGGAGGATTTTTGCTCGTACTCCAAATTTCGTTTCGTCCTAACCTAACCACGCGAGTTTAGCAAATCTCTCGCCGAATGTTCGAGGTAAACGTACGGTAGACGATTGCTCGGGGTAAATCGTTGATAATACGTTTGCGAGTCGATTAACGGAAGGCAGCGTGGCCGAGGGTGCCCGAGGGTGCCCGAGATCGAAAGGACTTTCCGTCCGAAAATGTGAATGCTTCTCGAGATCGGCTTGTTCCAGGCGGGAGCCTGCTACGCGTCAAGGTCGCGTTCGTCGTACTTGCGGAACACGTTAATTTAAAACGCTTACTCCTCGACGCGGACGTGGACGACGTTTCGTAGTTCATTGCTAAGGCTACGCTTCGCAGTTTCGTCGTGGGACGGTAATTGCTACGACGCGACGTCACGTTGATTCGTATGTACTTACGTACATATGTAGGTGAACTGCGACGAACGGATGTACGCGAACAAACGAATCTCGACTACGAATCGCCGCCCGCGCCGTGCCGATAGACGATGGGATAGAAGGTATGTAAGTATGTATCATACAAGCGGCCGAGATCCGTGGAAAATTCGATCGATACGACCCGCGTCTCTCTAGCGACACGTTGTCTCGTGTCTCGTGTCTCGTGTCTCGTGTCTCGTGTCTCGCGTCGCGAGTCGGAAAGGCGCGTGCTCGCGAAAAAAAATATCCTCGAGCAGAGACAACGTATCGCGGATAAATTGGCCGGCGATCAATTATTTTCCTTTTATTTCCGGTCGGAGACAGCAGCTCGGTCGCGGCATCCTCGGACCGAGTCACCTCTCGAGTCTGATGACGTTTTCTCGAGGGAATCAGCTGCTCGATGCCGCTGAACTCTTTATGGCAACGACGCATCGAGATTCCGTCGACGAGCCAAATAGAAGGAAAAGATTCGATACGAAATGATGTCGAAAATATCTCGACAACGTAAGCAGGATGTAGCGCGAGACTTTGCACGTTCCCATTGGAAACGCGTGACAACGGTCGTGCGAGGAACGATACTCGAACGTTTGGGAAATAGGATCGACGATGGTTCGAACGATTCGTTAGCGATGACGAATGCTTGGCAACGGCGAATAAAGGAAAATCATTCTGGTCGATTGCAAATTGCTCGATTACATATACATAGCCGGGAGAGTTTGTCGATGATTCGATCGTAATCGGAGGATTAAAGCGACCGCGAATCACTCGATTCCGCGAGCAGTGTCGCCGCTGGTTACGTAACGCGACGATACGACACTCGGCGAACGTGCCGCGTCACGTAATTTTTACGACAGCTTTCCGAAAGTGGTGCGAAACGAAGGTCACCGTCCCGCGTGCTTCGCAGCGAGCGGATAAACACGGAAAATGTTCGTTTCGATCTTTAAATCGAAGACTACGTTCGCGGAGACGTTCGATTCGTACTTGGCGTGTCCCGAGGATATTACGACATTTCAACCGGAATCGACTGGCGAAAGGCGAAAGGCGAAAGGCGAACCAGCGATCCGGACGCGAACGGATCTCGAATCGAGGTAGAATTTCTTCGAAAGCTCGCGAAGAGAAGCTGAGCGAGGATGTGGGAAAGGCGCGGGGTAGGGCAAGTGGCATGGGGTGAAAGAAGAAGGAAAGAAGGAAGCCGCGGCAAAGAAAACACCCGAATTGAGTTTGGTGTGATCGTTGATGTTACTTACCTCTCGCACGGGGGTGGTTTCGTGATGCCCGCGCTCGAATGGCATCGAAGGACGACTAGGAACGTCAGGCACACAGCGGACGCCAGGAAGTTCGTCGACGAGCCCGGAGCCATTTTTATTCACCTACGCGATTTTCTGCTTTTCGTTGCCTCGAATCGCGACGAATATATGATATGTACAAACGAGAGGCGAACGTACACCGCGACGCTGTGTCGCGAGTTTCTCTATTTAAAATCGCGATCACCGCCTCTTTTGTCGTTGCAAAAAATCGAGTACCGATAGTTTCTGTCCGTAGGGATTCGTTTCGAGAAAGGTATATTTGATCCTTCCGTCTTTCCTTCTTCTCGTCCTCCTCTCGCCTCCTTGATCCGTTACCCTCGATATTTCTCGATTCCGGTTCTCTTTAGCCCCTTTCCACGATTTATCGGCTCTTTTGTTTCGTAGGTTCTTTTTTTGCGTTTAGCTTTCGTCGCTGGGACACGGAGTGAGAAATTACGAGGCGGAGTGATGTTTAGCGAGGAGGGATAGCCTTACTTTTTGCTGATCGGTCTGGGCTGCGGAGGGTTCGTCTTTCGCAGCTTGCGAGGCGGTCTCAGCTCCAACAGCAGCTCCGCATCTTCCCTGAAACGAAACGGCAAAGGTCAACTTTTAACGGTCGGACACCTTTGGGGTCTTTGACAATCGTCGTCGTCGTCGTCGTCGTATCGCGTTCCGTGTAAAAGTGCACGATCGGAATACCGGCGATGTTTCCACGAAGGCGATCTCAGCGGAATCGTCGACCGGAACGTCAACGACGAACGCCCCCGTGAAGAACGAGAAATACGTCCCGAAATAAAAACAACTCGATACGATCGTCGCGTGACTTTTCGACCGGTTGCATACGTACAAATCCGAGCGTTGCACATTCGAGCGTTTGTTGTGCAACCAGTGAAATCAATCGATCCGATAATCGAGGCGACCGACTGGCCACGAAAATAGCTAAGAATTCGAGGCGTGACGAATGCACGCGAGTCTACGTAGCCGACAGAGAGCAAGGTATCGCGGTTTTTCGCGCTAATTGCGACAATGTCACGCGAATGAAAGAGCGAAAAACTAGTATTGGCAGGGGTTACGACGAGAGACACCCGCTTTTCATTGGTCGCGACGACTCGTTCTGCCGACGTAACGATGCGAAAAACGTCGAACCGGACGGAATCGGACACCCAGAAGGGACGCGTTCTATTCGCGGCTTTCAATGAGAGGTCTGCGCCTCGAAGCGACCGTCCGCCTTAAAAATAGTAACGTTGTTCGCCGTCGACGATGGAACGCGTGCGGGTCCTTCCTTCCTTTGAAACGACGTGCCAAGGTACCACGTATGATTTACGTGCCAGCAATAAACGAGCACTTGACCCGACGACAACCGACGCGTGCTAAAGGAGTCCACCTGCCGGGAGAACCAGTCCCATCCACCGATAAACAACGCTCGTACACGCAAATATCGACTATCGCTCGCTATTAGGCCGGCCGATAAACGGTAGCACGTTCCACCCATGGACGAGTCCGGATGGAAACGTTGAAAATCGAACGGCCGAGAGATGCATTGCAGCGATCGGGGAAATTTCCCGGCAGTGATGTATGTGAAATCTGGTAAACGTATCGATCCCGTGCTGTCCGCGGTAACGTTGGCTACGAACGTCGATGTTCGAGAGATCTACGCGGTAATCGCGTTAATGCTTCGAAAGAACGGGCCAACGTTTCCTGGCAAGCCAGGGGAATATTTGATTTATCACGGTTGCCTGGATAATCCGAGTTTGGGTACGCCAAGACCGCCAAGACCGACCGAAATCGATCCTTTGTCGCTGCGGACCGCGTGCGTTTGGCTAGGTAGATCGCGATAATCACGCTCGTCAAGTCCAAACACCAAATTGCACCGTTCCTGCCAATTCCCGTCGTTAAATTACACCGTTTCACGTGTACCGCGAGCAATTGAGCCACGTGGACGGCACGTGCGTCCGTAAGGTACGCAGCGACTGCTCGACGTTCGCGCTCGGTTTCCAAGTTTCGCTTCGATTTTGCGTTCCGAACGGACAGCGTCTTCAAAGCTAGGAAATATTACGTACACGATCATACACGACGAAACAAGTAAGGTCGATTCGCGGCACGAAGCGTTACACCGTCTGCCACGACATATTTTTCACCGGAGATCCGATCGAGATAAACGGCGGATCTCTCGCCGCAGTCACGTGCCCGACGTGCCCGACGCAGCGACCGAGTCGCGGGTATTCAGAACCGAGGGGATAAAAACGAGTCGGTAAACCGATCCTTTGCACGCGATAGCGTAAGACTAGACATTTTCGGCGCGAAAAGGTCGCCGTTGCAACGCGATACGCGACACTTGACGTTTTTCTCTAACGCGTCACCGCAGTCCACGTGCATCCTTCGACGATTAGAACCGCTCGCAACGCGTAAGGGGGGAGGAGGCGCGCGATCGATAATTTGTATTTTTAACAACTTGCGGGAAAATTTCAACGTTTCTCGAGAATCCGCAAACGCGAGTGCGTTACGTTCGATCGCAACGACTTGATTTTCTCGGTTTCTCGCGAGCCGTGTTTAACGACGGCTTAAGTAAAACTACGAAAAAAAAATTAGCAATCCGTTCGCTAGACGGTTGAAAAAAACATAGTCTCACCTACTCGCAGATCTTCGAGCCCTTATACCGCGACACACTCGACTTACTCTTCGAAGAGACGAGCGAGAGCTCTCTCGCCGCCGCGAAAGGGCGAAGAAAGGAAGAGGAATACAGGGAAATACGATGAAAGGAGAAGAGGGGGGATGGGAGGGGAGGAGAGGGGAGGAGAGGAGAGGAGAGGAGAGGAGAAGAGAGGAAAGGAGAGGAGAAGAGAGGAAAGGAGTGGAGAGGAGAGGCGGGCGTCCGTTGAGGTGTGATCTCTCGTGATGGAAATCGACGACGTCCACGCTTGCGTGTTTAACGGGCGACTGGTTCGCGGGTAGTAGCGGCCGCTTTATAAGTTCGCCAGGGCAACGACGTATCGGTCGAGCCTCCAGCGTCGCGGATTCCGATTGGGTGCTTGCCAACGCCGGGGAATCGCGATTGGTTCGCAGCGGACACACCGCCGCGGTCAGATTCGAAAACTGCGATCCGAGCCACGTTTTCGAACGTAACCCGACGGCAATGACCGACGAACAGTTTTTTAACGCTCGGTAATGACGGTTCGGACGCTCATAAACGACGGCTGATATACGAGTTTGTTGTCGACCAGTGGTAACGCTCGAACAAGCCGGACGGTTCAATTTCAGACGTAATTCCCCGATCCTAAAACCGATGACGTCAGTAATTGCGAGCAGGAGTGAAAGTACGGTGGGAAAAGGTTGCCGCGGGAACGTCGACGCTGGCCGGGCTTCGAGTCCATCGCGTAGAAAAGTCGATTGTCGCGAGCACCACGGAAGAGGCCACGATGGAATTTCGTGTCCGCGACTTCGATGCCGACGGGGATCGCGTTTGCCTCGCGGCTCGCTGCAGATCGTGGCTCAGGCGTCGCACGGCGAAACCCACGGCGCGAAACCCACGGCGCGAAACCCACGGCGAATTCGACGCGGTTCTCGACGTGATTTTCGACTAACCAAAAGTAGGACGTTCGTCACGGTCCGTTGAAAGTGAACGAAATAATATCCGTTTCAAGGTCTCGCCGATCAAAACGTTGACAAATACGTCGTATCGCCGCGACTTTGCTACACCGTTCGTTACAGCGACGCGATCGAAAGCGTTACGTGCCGTAAAACTGTTGTCCGTACGAACGTATCGTGTGTCACGAATTAGACAAGGTTTACTTCGAACGCGTGCAAACTCCGTTTCGCATTGCGTCATTCCTTCGCGGCAAGCAAGAAAATCCATGTCCGTGGCAAGTTTGCATTATCGTGTGTAATTACGTGCAAACCCTCCTGATACGCGATTAAGATAACGTTCGTCGCGAGCGCCGAGCGTGTCTCGCGAATTAATAACTTTTAACGAAACATTTCTTTCGCTCGGCTAACGGCTAACGCAGGTAACAACGATCGGTTGCCGTGCGCACGTGCCGACAGACGTTCTCCCCGAAGCAATTACCCGCCGTAGCTCGTTACTTGCGATGTGCGAACGTACGTCCCGCGAATCTGCATATCGACTCGCATTTTCGACAATGTCTTTCCGACAAACGTCCTCGAAGTATGTACCGCGAGAGTGTCGAACGAAACGAATCTCGGCGAATCTCTGACGTCCAAAAGCAAGGGCCGAGCCGGTCTATTGCAACGCAGCTTCTCTGCTCGGAACGTCGCTGGCGAAACGTTAATACCGTTGAACGCAGTAACAAACCAAGTTACGAACGTGGTAATTCGTTTCACCGGTAAACGTTGATCCGAGATTGCGAGCACAGGCGAAAGGAGGGGATTGTAAATGGAGGTTCGTTCAGGCTTCCACATGTAATCACGACACGCCGCGTTCGAGCGGACATCGCTTTAGCCACAATCATTCTATTGGCTATTTTTCGCCGGACATAGCTCGCTACGGAGGGCTCATCGAGGTATCAAGAGACTATGCTGAATATGTAGTTCCTAACGACGATTGCGAGCGACGCGGGCCGAGAAGTTCTTTGCACCGATTCCCCGGATCGATGTTTGCTGCGTCGTATTCACGACGATATCATCACCTATATTTCCTCTCGCGTTCCTGGACTTTCCTCGCCGAAGGGCGGAAAGAACACGCTCCGTCTACAAGACAGATCCTAACGTCGACGGGACAATGAGCCTCGTGACTATCGATCGGCATGCTCGATTAACTAAAAGCCCAGGTGAATCAATTGTCGGTCGTATAATAAGCGAGCTATTAGGTAAGTCCTATTAGGAACGTGCAACTTGTACGCAGTTGTACAGCTGCCGCGCGCATGGAAACGCAATGGAAACAATTAAAGTGGAAAGAAGGGAGTCGGGAGGGATACGTCCTTTGGCTGTTTAATTTACGACGCGTTACGTAGATCGTTTTTTACTTCGATACAGGTAAAACCGGTAAGCGATGTATCGGAAGATTCCTGATAAGCGTCGAAACGACCCTCGAACAACGAAGAATGTCGAAACGTTCGATGAAAAACGACGGGAATGCGTCGTAACGCGACAGAAATTAAAATTCAAACGCTTTCCGGTGAGATCATCCAATTGCTCGCGGAAATCGATTCCAGGGAAACGAGCGCCGGGCTGTCAAACGTCTCCTCGTTATCGTTCGATAATCGACGCTGATCGCCGATTGGAAATCCCATGCGTCGGAACGCCTCAGGCTGGTTCACCTGAGAATCAACGGATCCCGTAAAATGTAAATCGAAGTAACGTGTGATACGAGCTTTAGGGTCTCGGATGCTGCTCGAACGGTCGCGATGACACGCAGAAACGCGATCGGAGATGCGGAGAGGAAATAGGAAGGCGTGATTGCGTAACGTCCCATCAAATTACGCGAACGCCTGGCTTGCCACGCCATGCCACGCCACGCCGAGAACGAACCACGGGCACTTGGACGTACGTAGACGCTTTCGCGCTAGCCGACTTGCAGAAATCGACCCGCGAGTTGCTCGACGTCTTCCTCTTTCGCACCTGACGATCGGTTACCGAGATTCGATCGATAGCTTGAGAAATCGACGACTCGCGTCATGGGGCTTTGCTTCGTTTCGTTTCGTTTCGTTTCGTTCGATTCGGATCCATCCTGGATAGAAAACGCGAGCATCGTTCTCGAGGCATGCCAGGCGTTTTGATAGCGACATTTACATAACTCGAAATGTCTCGCGATCGCAGCTATATCGCGTTATCGCAGAAATTAGTGGGCAGCGTTAGCTCTTGCTTGCGATCCCACCGATCTTGTTTCCATACTCTTGACGCGCGATTCACCCTAGTCGTACACGGAAGATCAAAGGCGTTCGCGAAATCACCTCTAAACTCGTTGATGCGAAAGTAAAGGAAATTCGTAGCGGAATAAATAAAGAATTCGCTATGCGAGTCCGATATTTCAAAGCAATAGCGCTATAACGGCCACGTGATTCGTGCTCGCGCGTGCTCGTTTATTTCGGGATCGCTACAAATCATTCCGACAGCGATTTCGATCATTCTACCTGTAAACGACGCAGTAAACACCTGCTTAAAATACCTGAACGGTCGTTCGAACAAAGTGATCGAACGTATATTCCAATCCCATTAATGTTCCACGGTTCCACAGCATCGTGCATCACGGAACAGCGAAAGAATATTAAACAAAAATGAACAAAATGGCAGTGCTGCCATCTTTCGAGAGACGACAGTCCGTCGGATGTCAGCCGACGAACTGGCGGTGGATAACGGTGCACGTTATTGACACTCCTGTCGTCGATAACGTAGATACAAACGTACGTATCCACGGATGTTGAGCGGCCGGTCAACCGAAACGCGCGTATACGCGCACAAATGTTTACCGCCTTGAAATTTGTACGTGCAGACTGCGATTACTGAATCGTTGGCTCACCACGCTTTGGCCTTTCTATGACTCGATACAAAATACACTAGTACACCCTGCGTTCTTTCGCGGTAGTCCTTATTGTGCATCAATTTTTTTTCCCTTCGTAGATCCCACCGTTGCTCCACGATTACGAATGCCACGATTATTTCACAGCCTCGGGAAGAATGTGCGCAGGAATGCGATTCCGCATTCTTGTTTGACATCGTTTGATTTTCATCAACATTTTCTGCATTATTAATAAAAGTTAGGGGGAAAAAGAAGTGTTTTTCTGAACGTCGGTGTAACAGTTACTAAAACATTTCCACGGCTGTCGTTTCGACGACTACGCGGATATAGCACCTAGGATGATCTTGAAACGTCTGAAAATTCAAGAATACGTCCTTTCATCGATTCTATATCTCGGATTCACGTGACTACGTGTAACCTGGCACGTATGCCAAAAGTGTTCCACGTAACGCCGAAAGCGTCCAGGTGCCGAAAGTAAATCGACTCGTGCGAGATGACGCAACGATCCTGACCCGCGCTTCGATCTGCCGTCGAAATCGATCGAATCTATGAGCCCCGAATTAGATCGCGAGCACATTTCCAGATCGAGCCACACTCGATTAATTCCGATTCTTGTTTAATATTCGCTGTGTGCAAATCACCGGACCTTGAAATTGTTTAAAAGTCTGCAAATTTAAATTCTCGGTATTCGATTTCCACTTTGAAAGCGAGCCGTTAGTGTCGGCCGACAAAACCAGTTGGTTCTTTACAATTTCTACTCGTAGTCGATGAAGAATCAACGTGGTGCACGGCGGTTGTCGTGGAAAATTTTTTCCTACGATTACGACTCGTTTATCAATGAGGTTTAATCGCGATGATTCAGATACGAGACGCGACACGACCCGATTTCTAGGGGACGAACAAAATAATAAAGCGCAATTGCGCAAGCCTCCAATTATTTCATTGTACCACCGACGTCAACCGATGCGACCACCAATCGGACTCGGGTCAACGGCGAGCCCCACGTGAATAAATTGACGCACGTCCAACACGAATTCGTAGCCACCATTCGATCCGCTGCGGATCGTGCAATTTCTATATTCGGCAAATGTTTTTCACGGAATGCCACGACGACGGAACGAAAAGAAAATGCGTTTCACTTATACATGGAAATTAAGGACGCGGAGAGCCTCGTTTAAATGTATACGGGAAATCAATTTAAATCGTGCGAGAATTGAAGTGCATGTGCGACGACAGTCACGTGTAAACCGAGTTTCCGATTAAACGTACGGAACGTATGTAGATCGATTGTCGATAGTACCTGTATACGTAACGTATGCAGGCAAGTTCGCTTCTCGACCAGTGTCAAAAATCCCTCTTTAACCAATTAAGTGTGGCGATCTCTGTGCAGAGCGCGCACCAGGGTGTGTTGCGATAATCAAGCGATGACGGGTATAGTTGTCAAACACACTTAACTGGTTAATAGCTGCAAACTTACAGAAATGGCACGCATATTACGAAAATCGCTAAAAAATCATCAAATTCAACCAGTTTCTTGATCGGCGCTCGCTCAATTTTAAAGATAGCGACCTGCGACTGATACCATTGTTTTAGTTAGGAAATTCTACGCCAGATCAACATATAATAGTTGTACTTTT
Source organism: Mimumesa dahlbomi (assembly GCA_917499265.3). Lineage (NCBI taxonomy): Eukaryota > Metazoa > Arthropoda > Insecta > Hymenoptera > Crabronidae > Mimumesa > Mimumesa dahlbomi. The sequence goes on along the minus strand of OU824115.1, from coordinate 19,197,734 downwards.
CGAAAATTTAATTTTTCACAAAAATCTGAAGGGGGTAGGTCAGGATTTTTTGCGATTTTCGTAAATCGCTCGCCATTTCCGTAATTTTTGAGCTATTAAAACGAACCGGGCCGTTTTGGACGCGGAATCTGAAGCCAAATAAGCCAGTGAAAGAATCATTATGATATCTAAAAAATTACGGAAATGGCGAGTGATTTACGAAAATCGCTAAAAATCCTGACCTACCCCCTTCAGATTTTTGCGAAAAATTAAATTTTCGAAAAGTACAACTATTATATGTTGATCTGGCGTAGAATTTTCTAACTAAAACAATGGTACCAGTTTCAGATCGCTATCTTTAAAATTGACCGAATGCCGATCAAAAAACTGGTTGAAAATGACGATTTATCGTGATTTTCGTAATTCATTCGTCATTTCCACAAATTTTCAGATATCGACCTGAATCTTCCACGGTCTTATTCGGCTTCGGATTCCGCGTCCAAAACGTCTCGGATCATTTGAATAGCTCAAAAATTACGGAAATGACGAATAAATTACGAAAATCGCGAAAATTCATCAATCTGAAGCAGTTTTTCGTTCGGCATTCGCTCAATTTTTGAGATAGCGATCTGAAACTGGTACCATTGTTTTAGTTAGGAAATTCTACGATAGAACAATGTATAATAGTTGTACTTTTCGAAAATTTAATTTTTCGCAAAAATCTGAAGGGGGTAGGTCAGGATTTTTTGCGATTTTCGTAAATCGGCTGCCATTTCCACAATTTTTTAGATATCAATCTGATTCTTTCACTGTCTTATTCGGTTTCGGATTCCGCGTCGAAAACGCCCTGGATCATTTTAATAGCTCAAAAATTACGAAAATGGCAGCCGATTTACGAAAATCGCGAAAAATCCTGACCTACCCCCTTCAGATTTTTGCGAAAAATTAAATTTTCGAAAAGTACAACTATTATATGTTGATCTGGCGTAGAATTTCCTAACTAAAACAATGGTACAAGTCTCAGATCGCTATCTCAAAAATTGAGCGAATGCCGAACGAAAAACTGGTTGAGTTTGACGATTTTTCGCAATATTTGTAATTTCTTCGTCATTTCTATAATTTTTGAGCTATTAAAATGATCCTAGGCGTTTTAGACGCGGAATCCGAAGCCGAATAAGACAGTGAAAGAATCAGGTCGATATTTAAAAGTTTGCGGAAATGACGAATAAATTACGAAAATCGCGAAAATTCATCAATCTGAAGCAGTTTTTCGTTCGGCATTCGCTCAATTTTAAAGATAGCGATTTGAAACTGGTACCATTGTTTTAGTTAGGAAATTCTACGGCAGATCAACCTATAATAGTTGTACTTTTCGAAAATTTAATTTTTCGCAAAAATCTGAAGGGGGTAGGTCAGGATTTTTTGCGATTTTCGTAAATCCTTTGCCATTTCCATAATTTTTGAGATAACAAACTGATTCTTTCACTGGCTTATTCGGCTTCGGATTCCGCGTCCAAAACGCCCTCGATCGTTTTAATAGCTCAAAAATTACGGAAATGGCAGGCGATTTACGAAAATCGCGAAAAATCCTGACCTACCCCCTTCAGATTTTTGCGAAAAATTAAATTTTCGAAAAGTACAACTATTATATGTTGATCTGCCGTAGAATTTCCTAACTAAAACAATGGTACCAGTTTCAAATCGCTATCTTTAAAATTGAGCGAATGGCGACCAAAAAACTGTCATTATTTGACGATTTTTCACGATTTTCGTAAATCGTTTGCCATTACCACAATTGTTTAGATATCGACCTGAGTCTTTCACTGTCTTATTCGGCTTCGGATTCCGCGTCCAAAACGTCCTCGATCATTTTAATAGCTCAACAATTACGGAAATGACGAGCGATTTACGAAAATTGCCAAAAAATACTACACGGACTTTTGCACAATTGTTTTCGAAGTTGCTCGCACGCTCCCCAACAATAATCTATTCCGACGCTAACGTTACGACCGCGTAGTTAATTACGTTTCGACAATCATGGATCGGCCAACGTGACTTCAGTCTGCAGAAAAGGTGCCAAAGGTGAAACCGCGGTGTTTCGACGAAAGCATAATCTAATCTTTATGGCGTACAAAGTCTGCTCAACCTGTCCCGTTGCGTCACGAACGCTAAAGTATCTTCGCTGATCGCACGAAACACGTAGGAACCAGCGCGATCGGTTTCGTAACGCTCTCTCCGCGGACGTCAAAACTGCAATGGAAACGATATACATATAATCAACTGCCCGGGATTTTGGAAATTCGATATGTACCAGCAAAGGATGTTTCGTTTCTAGAAACTTCGAAGCGCGGAAATGTCGTCGAAAATTTTCCCTGTGTTGAAAACGAATCTGCCTGAATAAAAATGATCGCGTTAATCGTCCGAATCTACGAGAACGTGTCAAACATGTATGTACAATTACGTGTTCCAGCACGGACAGCGCGGATGAGAACCGACGATGATCGAGCCCCTAGCTCGATGACTCGTCGAACCAATCGTTGGAGCTCTCCGAAGCACGCCTACGAAATCCGCCAATCGGATCGGTTGCTCGCCGAAGGCACGTCGCGCGTATCCGCTTTCTCCGCCGAACCACCGCATTCTTGACACTCGACAGACCTTGCAATTATGCTAGTTTAACGAACATCTATCGAACGACGATATCGTTCGTTTCAGACTCGTGACGCAACGAAATATGACATTTACGAAGCAGTAACTGTGACATACGCGTGAACAAAGCGGTCCAGAAGTTACGTCACTTTTTCGCGTCCAGCTTGAGCGTAACGAAACTATTTTCCGAGGGTAACGCGAGCCAGCGGAATGAAAACACGCTTCATGGTGGAACTATCAGATGTTCGTTTAGGAGGATGTGTACAGCACTAACTAATTCTAATAATACCATTTGGTCGACCGTGTAGCTTACTTTAAAATCAATTCTGGCAGCCTCTCAATCGTGGCATTGCTGTACTAAATGCGTCCTACTTGGGACACCGTGAAACTTTATTCATATTCAACTTGTACGTTAGTCGGAATTATTTTTTCATCATTATTACAAATTCATCGACCGTTTGGTTGCCACCTTTTGTACGAATCGTTCGATGAAGTGGCTTACCATGAGTTTAATCGATTAACACAGTCTATTATTGAGAATAGACTTTCGTTGTGGGGTGCGATATAAACATTTGGGGCAAAAGATTACGTAAAGCGACTGAACAACGAACGCGAGCGAGGCTAAGTGGGTGTCCCCGATGAATATAAATCAAGTACGCACAGTATTTTCTGGGACGATCATTTCTTCGAGCAATATTCGTCACACCGTTGCAAATCGCGACAAGTTCTGTGTTACTTGTAAAAACAAAACCCCCAAGAGAACGCGTTTGCCTCCTTTGCGTTCCTACACATAGGGCACGTGCGTTGGAAGTCGAGGAAAAAGATTCTTCTCTTGATTCTACCGATAAATGACTACCAACGAGCTTCTTTCGTATAACGTACCTCGTTATCCCAGTTACCGAGAACCAGCGGGAGGACAAGCTAAAATTTCACTCACAAACTCGATGCCCGGTATTACTCCCGATCAAACGAGATATACGTATACATATGTTCACGAACGATCGACTACCGATCGCGGAAAATTCACTCATGTAAAACTAATGACGAAATCAATCGGTGCGTTGCGGAGAACCGTGAGCACGGCACACCGCGTTACGTGCGTGACTGTGTCGGACACTATTCAAGAGCCGCCGACTCGGTCTCTCTCCCTCTCTCACCAAAACCGCGTCCCTCTACTCCCAGATAGAGGTGCTATTGTACCAAACGTATGTAGACGTACGCGTTTATCACCGCGATACAACACGATGCTCTTTAGTGCATTCCGTAACGGTCCGAATGGTGAGTGGCGTACAAATCTGTTGACCAACAACAAGAGAAAACCAGTCGTTCGTAATGCTTTGGATCGGCTATACTCCAACGCTCCTGAATTCTAGTCATTGCACGTGGATAAACGCGGAAAATACTTTCGATGGAAGACGAATATCGAAACGAAACTTCTGCGTGGAGCGATTTCGAGCGAAAAGCATGTTCATGAGTAACCTTTTCCGCTGCGTTCAGAGAGTTGATCCAGACTCACCGACGACCCGGTATGAACTGGTTTGCATCGACATGTATGTGTGCATCGTGGCGGTGAGCCAGCCGTTCGAGATCGGCGGAAACCACCGAAACGGTCCACGTGCACGAACAATCGTTCACTGATAATCGGTATACGTACGTGTATGTATGTACAGAGTAACAGAAAATTTGTCATCCGTCATACGAAAAGATCTACGGAAGCCGACGACAGTTATTTAAAAGCCATTCGGGAAGCAACCATGTAGAATGAACGCGTTTTAACCGATTACTTTCAACGCGGTGAATGATTAAACATGGTATGTGTGTCCACGTGTGAAACGAGACAAAGACACCACACCACGTGCTTTTCGATCGTGACTCTACGATACGCGGTAAACCGTGAGTGATTCGCTCGATAACGATCGACACGGTTAACGCTCGATAACGATACGATTAACTACTCGAAATGTTCTAGGCGAAAACCGAATAAATTCGCTCGACGGAGACGGTGTCTCGCGACTCGAAGCTCGTCTAGAACGTGCCGGCTCGCATTTCCAACCGAGGCAAGATACGTGTTTTGCAAATATCATCGGAGAACAATGGCAATCGATTTTTCTCTGCCCGACCAAACTTTCTTTTTATTAATTTTATTTTACCGGTGTATCATTGGTCGACAACAAATTAAAGGCCGATTATGAAAAAGTGGAGGAAAGTTGACCGGGAAGGGTCGATTAATTCCAAAAAGAGTTCCGTGCCCGGGGACATTTCCCCCGAGCGAAACGAAAGGTTCGCATATCTCTCTATCTTGACAATGAATTCTCGTACGTACCGTTCGAACGACCTTCGACTCCTCTGCGATGTGTCCTTAACCTCGACACTATTCCGTTGGAGTAAAAAACAGAGGTTCGCGATAGAGCACAACACACACCACTTTCCACTGACGTTCAGGCACGATTTTTAGCAGAAAAATGCACGGCACGCGACTTTGCTCCAACTAGACGTACCATAAGTAGCGCGATACACGTGCACGGAAGGTTAACATCAACGATGTCCACCGTCAACGAGGTGTTGGAGGTTAGGCGGCTTGTTCCGTATCGCAACGAACGGTTCTCCAAACTTACGGAGAAATTGTGAAATATTTCGGATTTAGAAGAGAAAAAAGGTCGAATTAAAAGATACGTGTAGGTTATGTATTTTATTTCGTACACTTGTACTTGCGTATCTCAGCGAGTTCGTGACGTTTGACGCACAATCAAAGAGAAACCGAGAAATCGAAACGAGGATAAAATTTCGTATAAACTAGTAGGTGGACGATCGGGCACTCGTCGCGATATTAAAAGGAAAGGTGCGAACGGTCCGGCGTCCGTTCGCTGACTGACGCACCGGCATGAATCGGGCTGGGCTTTATGCCTTGCCAACCCACTTATGGTTAACGAGCTGCGCTCACGCGTCAAAAATCCAAACCAGTCGCGAATCATAGACGTTCGAGAGCTTGTAAACCTTCCAAGCTTTGTAAAGCTTCGAAATATTGGAATTTTAGTTAAATCTTTCCTTGTGAATCGAACTTTATTTTCCGACTGATCGGTCCGTGTACTACTCGTTTAAAAATTACGGATCGCGAGCTCTCGAGTTACCGATAAACCAGAAATCATCTAGCGTTACACGCAGCGGAAGATCCTATCGGTGAAAATGCACGAGACATCCGCGGAATTTACGATACGTTGTTAGTGCCGAACGTTTAACGACGCTACTACAATTAGCACCGTTTCCCAGAGGCGTTATAATTACGCTAGAAAAATTCGATCGGGAAGCCGCGACTCTCGCTTTTGCTATTTCGCAAAGATCAAATTGTAGGTGACGGCCACGGGAATTTAGCCAAATGTGTCTGATGTTTTAATTTCTCGCTTCTCCGATCTAGTGGATTTAACACCATTTACGTGTAGGCGCTCCAATTTCTTCTTGCTATCGTTCTTTGACAAAAACTTACGTCACCCTCCGTTCTAAATCGGCGTTCAAAAATCGTTCGATAACAGTGACTAATACAAGATACCACCCGTCCGCCTAATTGTTCGCGAACAATTGAAACGACCTCCTAGTAAAGGAGAAATAAATTGAATCACAAAGGGCCGGAACGCAAGAAACAATTAGCTACTATATGTCGCCGCTGTGATTTCGCGTTGGCAATAAACAGATCGTCGTCAGATTCCTGTAACGCGACACGACTTGTGGGTTTCATTCGTGTCTATCCGCAACGCGAATTCTCTGCGCCGCAATTTCATAACTATGAGGTGCAACAAACAACTCCTAACAAGTTCTATTGTATACATATACGTATACCTCCCACGCAAGGAAATGCGAAAATTAGGAAATCGGTGGTTGGACGGGCGCGTGGCTTCAACGAGAGATGCTGGCTTTGCGAAAGCTTTGTTCGCGGGTGGAAAAATTCTTCCGCGATTAAACGATTCGATCAATTGGCTGGGTCAACGAGAGCGGAGGATTACTCGAGTCGCCAAGTGCGTTGACACAACGTCCAGAGTTCTTTGCGTATCCGTTCTGTGTCGGTATCGAGCATATACATATACATATACATATACATATACGTACACGTACGTACGGACGTACTTACACATGCGCGTTGCTTAAAGTGTGATTTAGTAGCGCCAGGCGTTCAATTGATTCGAAATGCCGCAACAAGCAATTACGCGCGTTGAACTCGGACGGAACGATAAGACAGCCCAGCCTCCCTCCCGTAATACACCGATATTTTCACTAATCTGTGAAAGTTCGAACAACATCCGTACGCTTGAATATTTGTTTTCTCGAACGATCTTCCGTACGAAGAACATTTCAAACAACGAAAGCCGTTACGATTACGTTGGAAGACATGTAATAAAATTGATAAACTATTTTCAAACATCGTATCGGACACGTCGTGTATAAATAATTAACCAACCAGGGGAACGACGATAACAAACTTGGGGACGATTTCGATAGCAGACGGGAAAAATAGATCAACGTTTTACTCGGTGGACTTTAATTGGTATGTAGATCGATTATTAATTATAGACACTTACCGAGTCCCAACGAGTTGATATCGATCAAGTTTATCGTTTATCGATCCACGGTGACGACGCAGATGGTAGGTTCGATTGCTGCGCTGCCCGCTGCAACTCAGGCAACGGCGAGCTCCTTGCCAAGCAACCAGCATCCCTGTACGATCAAACGAAGGGAATGAAATCAAGGCTAGGACATGGATTGCAACTCGACGTAATCCAACGTAAAATGTGCGGTCGTGAAACTTGCTGTTGAGTTGACCTTTGAAAGTGCGAAACGGTTGAAAACAACGGCTCGAGATACAGCAGATACGGTTAACACCGAGGAAAACGGTAGTAATACCGATGACATTGCTTTTCAAACTTTCCGTGCCCCGTAATGGTTTGTCTTAACGCGAATTTCATTAAAAGTATTTTATTTTAATAACAGTGTCATAATAATATCGAATCGAGAAACGATATACGTTACACGAGGATCGCCTCGTAACTTTCAGCGGTGGAAAAAAATCGATTGATAAGTTTTATCGGAAGTGAATTATCATTATTTCTCTCTGCAAGAAAAACCTCTGAACATAATACATACGTAGCTACTAGCTGTAAGCGTTTACTTTATAATGATATCGTATGCATTACATAACTTTCAGCGAATTTTTGTAAAGGATGCGCATAATTACGATTTAGCCTCCGCTCGATATGACGGTTCGTTTAAATCGTAATCGTTATCTATACATACATGTCCGCTATATACAATAATACTTTCGTGCTCTAGCGTTCGTCGTTTAATTTCAAACGTTCGAAAAGAAACATGAATGGTTACGTTACTTCCAGTTTCAGTGCCACTATGTAGAGGCGGAACTACGTACACGTTTCCTGGGAAACTTTGGTTATCAAATTATCTATGGAATTTCGCCAATGATCTAAAACTGCACAAACGCGCGTGTAAAATCGATAATGGAAATGTTATCCCTTCGTTACTTGTAAACGAACAGAACATTGCATAGCGTAGTATTAGATATTGTTTCGAGAACGTTGCAAATACCTCTAACGTACATTTGCAAACAAACAAACATTGCGACACGACGTTCCGACGTATGTATTTCTTTTCCGTCTGCAGTGGCATATCTATTTTCGTTTGTGCTTCAAGTTTAACGTAAAGTTCGGTTCTGCGGAAACTATATTTGTCCTCATTACTGACGTTACGAGGCATTATGATACCACTTAATCTAGCACGAGGATCGATTACCGTTAATGAAATAGTGAGAATTTCGGTTACCTTGCAAACGTCAAGTACACGCGATGGCGTCTCGAATATTATTCCACGCGGTCGCAAAGAACCTGCCTCTCCCGGCCGGTATTATCAGAGTTGCCGTTTGCTTCCTACCGATTCGTTCGATCACAGTTTCACCGCTTGCAATTCCACGCACTGCGTCGCTCGTAACTGTGTCGAAATAACACGACATAAAAATCTTACGCGAGTACGAGGAAAACCCGACCGGTAGTATGTAAGCGCGCGAGACGGGAGATGCAACGATTAATTAGGATAGGACTGTCACCGTTCTACACCAGCCGACATTCGGTTAACGACTGACTGGTAAGAAGCAGATTGGCGCGCGCATGCGCGAAGAGCCTTCGGATTCGCCGGGAAATTGTAGGTCTTGTCGAAAGACTATCGTCGATGTATCCTTATGTGTTTTATACTCACATTGAGCAGAATTAAACAAAGTCCATTGGATTGGCAACTTCGTCTCGGAATATCCACGTGGGAATACTCGAGACAAATATCAAAGATGCACTGTGTCGTGGAAAGTATAAAAAGCTGTTATATTTTTAGTTGCTAAATATAGATCGGGATGTGGCAAAAGTTACGCAAACTTTCGATAGATGTATTCATAATTTTAGTGACATATCGTACGGTGGAATAACGAATTTTGAACCTTGTGACATACAACGTGAATATAAACACGATACAGAATTAATACTAAGTTATCGGAGATACGTATATGTACATACAGTGATGTTCTCACCGTAGGAGCGGCCACGTCGGTGCCTGAACTGCTTTCGCTGTGCACCGTCGCGTTTCGCTTCTCTACTAAACTCTCGCCTCAGACAGTCACACTCCTCTCATTCTTACTCTCGAATAAACTCATTGTCCTTACTTACACTCGCTCGTATTCTTTCTCGTCTACCGGAGTATCACACCAGTAACAAAATCATCGTGCTGTAGTATCGTCTGTATTGCTCGTTGCAATTACAATACTTGGCTAATATACAAAAGAAATATTACATATACATTGTTCGTTAAGAATACAAATAAAATAAATGGTTTCTTACATATAAAAACATGATATTGTCTCGCTTATATTTAAAGGGTTGGAACTTATTTGGTAAGATAAGTCAGCAAATTAATACTATAATAAATCACAACGAAAAGAAATTGTCACAATTTTTCGGTACGCGTCGATTCCGCCTTCTGGTAAATATAAACGATAAAAAAGATCACAAGATGCATGATTCTGTATACAATTCTAAGTGGACGTCAGGAATGAGAAATCGAATGTAGCAATGGTTTCGTTTGTAAATACATCGTCAACTGCGTCTCGATGAAACAAGCATTAAATATGTTACGTCATGGGCCGTTTCGTGAAATTGACCTAGTATATTCTACAGCCCTTCTGTGATTGTAGGTTTACACTGTTTGTCCTTCCATCCAAATCGTTGCCAACAGAATCGTTAAAATCAAGTCGTGCATTTAGAAAAAGCTTCAGTAAGCAATTATTACCATACAAATAACACCTCGCCGAAGTAGTCAAGTATCAAAAAATATTAAATATCGTCTTAAAAATTAAATAATACGAGAATAAATATAAATATTTCGTTTAAAAAACGATTTTGACCATTACACGTTACTCGTTTAGATCCTATAAGGTGAATATGCTATCTTAATGACGAAGTCGATATATTTACATATCAATGTACACCTATTACATGGTTTTCTGTTTATACACAAATGACGTGAAGGAAAGTATGACGTGATGCTTAGTTTCGCTTAATATCGCTTTTCTTGCTTTCTTTCTATTTTTCTGCCGCTTAGTGCATCATTTTGTGAAGTTTCAAAATTTTTCCCAAACGCTGTTTAGCCGTTTTCATTCCCTTCTTTGGCTTTCGTTCTGGAAAGTTTCGTGACGATCGTTACTCGTACTAACCGGTCGATCGAAACTGCCGAAATGTTGTCATTAAAAAATAACCGACGATACGTTACCAACTGGAACTGGAGCTGCGAGTTTGGCTTTGACGTCTTTCAGTCTGTTCGGGCTTGTCAGTATCGAACCGTATCCGACACTCGTCTTAATGGTATTTTCCGAGGATGTTGTGGACGTACCACCCTCTGTCGAGGGTACGCTCGCGTCTTTTGGTTTCCTTTTGTTGTACGTCCGTTTAGCGGTATTCTAATGTTTCGTAATAAAGGTTGATTAGTTTCTTTCGGTTTGCCGCGAAGTACAGTCTTCTACGTCTATTACTCGATGAGCGTTCTTTGGTAGAGAAATGAAAAACATTAAAAAGTATCGAGGGTTGAGTATGGCGGAAATATTGGAAAAAGATCGAATGTTCACCAGCTCATAGATGCAGAAGTCTGTACGGTATGGTACAGCAACGACGTCGTTAACCGCTCTGTGAACGTGTGGTGAAGCGAGGGAGGTCGGTAAAGAAATGCGAAATGTGTGATTTATAAATTCAAGCATAGAGCCGAAAATGTGCCTACCAATTTCTTCTTGGAGCCTTTGTCCATGGTGTTATCCAGATATTCATCCTATGTAATATGAGTATGCAAGAAAGAAAGAATTACGGAAATTAAGATGAATCAGAACATAAGATGCGTATCGAACGAACGGATCGGGGCAACATGTTTATTCGCATGCAACACGAGTTCGTATTTGAACGAACAACAGAGCATTTCCGTGTGGAATACGAACAAACAGAACGACGGACGTACCGATTGCTTGGCCCTTTTCGCAGCGGCTGCTTCGAGACCTTTTTCGACCGAGGTTTTTTTAACACCTTCTCGTGCCGGCCGATTCGTTTTCGGTAACAGTGGCCCGACCCTGGCTTTCGGGTTCCACGCCTCGTCTATCTGACTTTTCGCTTTGGGCTTAAAAATATAGTCCTCGTCGTCGGATGCGTCCAGAGCTGGGTATACTTCGAATCGAAGAGAACGTTACAGAGTTTCGTCTCGATAGCCGAGTTGTATTTTCTGCATATCTATACTTACTGAAATCGTCGTCCTGATGAACCTTATCGATATTCTCTATCGACTGATCGTCGTCATCGTCGGGCTGTGTCTTAGCGGCTTTCGTAGACTTGGACGAGTTATTCGATGTAGTCGAATAGCACTGCTCGCTGAACGACAGCATTCCCGCGATGGCTTCTCGCGTCGATGGTGATGCCCTGCCAGAACTGACCGTTTTCAATTTATAAATACTAAGACACCAAAAACAAAAAAGAAAGCGCGCAACGAGACTATTCTAGGAGAAATCAATTAGGTTCTACTAGTTGTAAGCTACGGTATCATCGCACATGCTCGAGCAAGATTATTTGTGTTTTGGTGTACGATTTTAGCGTCTTACCCGGTGGGAGGGGGCATTGGTTGGCTGTACTGTGGAATCGTCGATGCTCTGAAATCATCCGATCGGTCGGTGTTGTCAATGCAACATTGAAATAGCCCCACGTATCTTTAATAATACGTATACTTACGTGACGTCGATTCTTTGCGTCCCGTTTCCTAAAGTATACGCCGACGCCTTTAATAACTCCTCTATACCATTTTTCGGAACATCGGTTAAAACATCGATGTCCCCGTCGTAATCGCGTTTTATTCGTTTTTGAGCGTTCGCCCTCGGCGTTCGTTTCCGTTTCGGCGATTCGTCTATGGTGAACCGACCGAAGTCACTTTCGTTACTACCGTCGTGAAAATCGTAGACGGACGTCTGTTTCCACGTTAATTCCTTTGGCGCGTCCAGCGGACGATCGGACGTTAGATTGTTGTATACGTTGATGTTGTCGTGCGTACTTCTGACAACTTCGTTGTTACCGAGTTTAAACCTAATTACGGTGGGACTTTGTTTTCCCGGTTTCGACGCGCGCTTATTCGCGACGGACTTTTCTTCCGCTGGACCACCAGTTTTCACATAAGGATACATAATCGGTTTTGGTAAAGTTAACTTTAACGGAGGTCTACCCGACGGCAGAGGTTCGCCGATCGTAGCTTCTACTTTGTTGGTCTCTTTCAAAGTTGCTTTGAATGGATTGTCCGTCATCCTATCGGCTACATCGTAGTCCACGAAATCTTTATTTAACGGTTTCTTTTTCTTTCGTTTGCTTTCCCGCTCTGGCTTAGGCGGATTCAGTGATATTAAATACCGTTCAGCGTGGCGAATTTCTTTGCTGACGTCTTTCAATAGTTTCTGACTGTTTATCGTTTCCGGTATCTGACCTCTGCTGATCATGTTATACTAAAAGAGGAAATTTATAACTTTTCGTAGAGCAAGACCTTTCAGCGGATCAAAAATTCAACTTACATCTTTGTCTGTGTTCCATTGTTTAAGAATACTGAGTAGCGCCTTAACACCCTGTAAGAAATACGGTGGACATTTTTTCCCCTCGTTATTCAACTCTTTCAGTTCTTTCAGTAATTTCTTTGCGGCGAACCAATTGATTGTCTCGAAACCGGGATATTGAAATTTGGCAGGTGTCTTCATCTTTTTTTCTAATTCGTAAATTCTATAAAGTGGTATTGGCGGTTAAATCGTGTCGGCGAATGGAAACGATGCCTTGTTCTTCGGCGGCGTCTATCTACTCACTGTATTTGCATCGGAATGTTGAGACTATGTACAAAGTTTCCGCCAAACACCAGCGAGTCGGTAGGTGTGAGTACCGCGTGTATCCATCCCGTCGGAATCATCATCGTCTGGCCCTGTTTTAGCACGCACTTGTAACACGCATCCGCCTGGTCGCCGAAAAACGTTTCGCTCTGTGTAGAGCTGCACATCCAGTGCTGATAGAGTTGTATGTTCGCCGCGGTAGGCCTGATCAAGTAGAATACTTTCTCGCCGCGCAGCACGTGGTACCACACGGACGTGCCACCGAAATCAATATGGAAATCTGTGAAACTGTCTTTGACCCCCATTAGGCAATATTTTTGCACTTCCGGCCGTTTTATGTCACTGTCCTCGGACCAATCGCGCGGCCACACAGAATTAACCCAGTCGAGTTTACGCGCAATGTACGGCGCTTCGACCATTGGTGCCAGACTGCAACGTTTATTTGTCAATTTTACACAATATATACATCCTAGAAACATTTAATATGCCGATAGACGGCCAAGGCAATTAATATTGATATACCCGGTATTTGTAAATTCGAGACTAATCACGTTAAGTACCCTTGTCCTGCAAGGGGTGTTGTAATATTCGACAAAGTCTCTTAATTTCATTCGTATGTTACTTTGTCGAGTAACATCGATCACGTCCATGTCCCGATCCCCACCTAAACCAAACCATGAAACGATCAGAATTTATTTCATACAGGTTCCGGACGTACGATGCAGTAACGTTATTCACAACCTATGTAACTCTCCACGTCGTAGACACTAAAATTTGGAGGTGGAACAGTCATATCTAACCCATCCTTTCCATCGATAATAACGGGTGTTTCAAAACCGTTGGTTTGTAACTGCTGCAGAGTTAATTGCTGTCCTCTGACGTGTTTGACAATGTCATCGGCTTTAGGAAAATGTCTAGACTTTAGTTCTCTTATGAACACTGGAGTACCGGTTTGAACTGGTTTTGCGTCGGCGTCGGCTTCCGAGTAGTCGTGTCTGTGCCAGTTCAACCTTGGTTTCACTGTAAAATAATCGTCGGTGTGATATCGATGCTCGACCCATCGTTGGCGGCGCTTAACTCGGAGATGTTTAATAACGTTTTACTTACTGATCGACGGCCCGCACATAGCTTCGCAACGTGGACAATGATATTTGTCAAGGTCTATCGACATATACTCTTTTATTGCTACACACCTTCAAGGAAAACAGTAAAAACAATTTCGATAAATTTTCGACAAAACGTTTGAACGTACGAATGAATGACGTTGAATCGTGTTACTGAATCGGTTTGTTGTAAAACACGGCGAAACGGTACGCGAACGTAAAGAAACTACGATCCGGAGCTTCCGCGTAGGTTATGTTAGTATCAACAAAACCTTTCTCTTCTTTTCAAGTTCGTTCTATCCTCTTTGACAATTGCTTTTCACGATACAAGCTTTACAGGGAAAACACGTATACGAGTACAGTACCGCGATGCGTAGGTTTTAAGTGAAACAGAAAGGACGAAACGTTTCTACTCGATTCCCAGAGACAGGGTAGAGTCAAGGCGTTAGCATGATTGTATCGTTGGTACGAAGTTCATCGGTCTTACCCGCCGTGGTACCACTCTTTGCAGACGTCGCATTGTATCATAAATTGCTCGGCATCGTAAGAACGGCCACATAAACAATAGGTAACTGGTAACTCCATTTTTCGTGGTTATTAATGTTGAATACAATTCCGTGACTCCGTGTCATTAACATTGGACGGTAACTATGTAACTATAGTAGACTATACCAAAAGCAAACGATAGACGCAGAGTCACCTCTATCGTCGCACCGCGAAATTAAATTATGGCGGGATTCTCATTTAGACGCTTCCATCCGAAAGCACATCTAACCTACATCCATATCTAGTGTATACACGTATCGCTTCTCGCTCACGTGGTATGTTCACATGAGAATGGAGTTTAACCTTCGTTTACCAACCATCCGAGGCATGTAAAGGTTAAGTTTTTTCAATGAATCTTTCGAAACCCTGCAAAAAGATTTCCATCTAGATGAAGACGAGACAAAGGAAAATTGTGACAAAAAGCGTTAACGCCGGTACAAAACAGACCAAGGCGTGAGTAAGATTTTAGAGATCGGTAGTGATGAGTAACGTGCGATATCGAATGAACTATGCGACTCCTTATGATCTATAAATCTTAACACTAGCACGTCTACGCTGTCCGATAAATGATATGATTTAAATTTAGGAAGCTACCACAGTACAAAGCGAAAAAGAGTCTTTCTCATAAGAAAGGGAAGTCTTCTAAATGTTTAACAATGAACACTGTCCCATACGCGAACACGCCAGATCAAGGTGTACCGTCATCGATGGTTTCAAATCCATTAACTGCCGGAAGACCTGGCTTCCAGTGTAATCTAAAACGAAAAAAGAAGAAGCCAAGTAACAGAGAAAGCACTGACAGAGATCTCGATACAAGAAAACGTAAGTAACTCCTTTGATTTTAGAACAACGACTGGAATGAGTTTTAGAAATACATACTTGTATACCAGAATAAATACCATACTATTTGCAAGTTGCAGATAAGATATGATATAATACCTGTATGCGAGTAGAGAGAATCATTGCGGAAAGCAATTACTTGATTTTCAGATTCGATGGAGCATCTTTTGGTGTCCACCTCTGGAGATGCGTGTTTACCAAGTGCTCTAGAAAGTGCCTCGAAAGAGCGAAAGAACTTGGGCTCTCCGGTAATAGTGGAAGCCCTTTCCGACAACCTTTCGTCCCTAAGTATACCAGAAGCGTTTAGACACCGTCAGGCAATCAAGTTAGAAAGGAACATTGCCATGAGTACGGTTTCATATAAATGCAACGCAATTTCACAAAAGGAACAAGCGTGCGTTATCGTCGCGCAATCCGTGAATCCGAACGCTAGTCCGAGTGCCAAAGGAAATAACGACCGGTGCCAGAGAATACCGATTACCAAGAAAGATGTCGCGAAACAACGAAACGGAAACAAACGAAATTTACGGAACGTGGTTCCCAATGACGTTGGCATGCTCTGTGCGTACGAGGAACGTACAGAGAACGTAAGCGTTGATGCCGAATGTGCTGAGACTGTAGTAAACACGGAAGATGTATCGGCAAACTATCGGAAAAGTAGGACTTCTCAATGGTCGTCGGACGCGAACGCGCCGCGAATGTATTGTGTGCGAAACAAGGTAGTAGTCGTAATGGAGAAAAAGACTAGATTCTGTTTTACCGGGAAACTAATTCTAAAAGCGATCTATGGGTCCGTAGACGTATACGGATCAGTCGTTGGCGTAGAAAGTGGTCCTATCGAAGTTTACTCTCCGAGGGGGTACAGTAGCGTCGCGATCGAAACGAACGCCGCAAGTGTATCGGATAACCAAACAGACATATGGTCGTTGCTCTCTGCTGAAGGCATTAGCCGGGAGCATGAGAACAAATTGGTAGTCGATATAAATCAGATTCAACCGGGAATGGCAATAATTTTATTGTCAAACTTTGATAACAAATTGACCAAGTTTCTCAACGTTTTTTATCCGTTCAGACTGTTTCCAAGGATAAAGAATATGTCGCATCTCTCGTGGACCGATCCCAGACGGGCGGAGGTGATCTTGCAATCGAATCTGTATTTTGGGAACTTCACTTGCAAGGAATTGATCGTCGATCCTTCCGTATCTCTGGAAGTTACGGAGAAAATGTTGAATTGTTATCGAGCGAACGAATGGTCGTGCGCTTTCATCGCCGGCGGCAAGGGCGTTGGTAAATCGACCACCACGCGTTACCTGATTAACAATTTATTACCTGTGTCAAAAATGGTAGTCCTGGTCGACGTAGATCCCGGTCAGACGGAGTGCACTCCACCGGGCTGTATATCGTACAGTTTAATAGAAGAACCAATGATGGGACCAAACTTTACGCATTTAAAAACACCGGTGTACCAGCTGTACATAGGCGACGTGAACGTATCGCGCTGTTTAACACGATACGTCGAAGGCATAAAAATGTTGGTGGAAAAGCTGTCGAATTGTCCTATATTGTCGCGTCTACCGATCGTCGTGAATACCATGGGTTTTACACACGGCATCGGGTGGGACATAGCTATTTTCACGATCAAACTCATTCGTCCTTCCATAGTGGTACAGATCATGTCCGAGAGATCGAAGAATAACTACAGTAGCTACTTAAGCAAGCAAGTGGTTAATCAACAGGTAATTGATACGTTGTTACGATAGATAGTTCGCGACCGAAGAAATACTCTTTTTAGGAACTTCAATGGACATCGTGGAGCAGGAACGTAATCGATTGGAGTAGACCGTGCGAACACGAATTATGCGTGGTACGTTCCCATGCCGAGCAGAAGAGCGTGCCGGGTAACGAGGACTGGAACATGGAGCCGTATCAGCAACGAGAACTTGTTATGATTTCATACTTTTGCGACATCGCTCGGTCACCCGAAGACTCGGTGTAAGTAGAGTCGTTATGCTTGGTCGTATTTCCAATCTCAATTCTACGAGGGTAATCTTTCCAGGTTTAGCAGCGGGATGTCGTTCGGCATTAACGAAGCTGTACCGTACGCGTTAGTATTGGTTGAATTCAATTTGTCGAACCAGACTAGACGGGATTTGGGATAATAACGAATGTTCGTGCTTACAGGACCCCGTTCTCTTCGTTGATTATTTCGATTCCACGAGCGTGCGTGCCACCGTCACACGTGTTAAACGTTGTAAACGGCAACATAGTAGCGTTGTGCGGAATCGACTTGAGTAACGAGGAAGTGCAGAAGGATGTTTCCAGTCTGCGAGTGTTGACCAGATCACCGTTGTGTGCCTGTTATGGTTTCGGTAAGCTTGATTAATTCGCCCGCGGCGAATGTTTTCATATAGGTATACGCTTGATTTTACTTGATGTGAAATTACGTAATTAGGAATCATTCGAGGCGTTGACATGGAAAAGGAGGAAGTATTCATAAACGCTCCATTGCCAGCTTCCATAATGCAGCATGTGAACTGTGTGGTGGGATGTATTCCGATGCCTGTTCCGTTGTTACAACTCAATGAACTGAGAAACGTACCTTACACCGGCGGAAATGATGTATTGCCGACGAGTCGCGAACATCGCAGAGGATACTTCCGAATGAGATACCCAGAACGCGCGAAATAATCGTTAATCTATTTTCGACGTCCGATATTCCGAGTCATAAATCGCTGAAGGATTTCGTTTGCATCGTTGAAAGGAATCATGTACATATACATATATATATATATATACACAGTTCTTATCTCTACATATTCTTTCAGGGTGACTGTTAGATTTATCAATCTTTATTTTCGTTGCCATTGTGACAGATAAGAAAAATGTACAGAGTATAACACGATACCTTTTGAACACACGTGTAAGCGTTATTGCCACCATTGCCGAACACATTGGAAACACAATTTCAACACTGGGGGTAAATGACTCGAAAATGAAAAAATGAAAATAAAAAACTATAGTTGGTAAGATTGTATGATTATAAATTGGTTATAAAAATGCGTCGCGATATATCTTTCGACTAGAAGGTATGTGTTTAAACTGTCGAATATTTTATTCATCTTTGACGCAGTCAGTTTGTATCTCCGTTAGTTTCAAAGAACGGACGAATAGATTGCAAAATTGCGGTTAAAGTTTGCACGCTCCAAGACTTGCCTATTAACTTTTGACGTTTCGTTGCCGACAAGTTCTTCACGTCCGTATAGTGACGTGGGAATCCAAATATTTCCTCGAGTTCGGTTATCCACAAGGTATCGCTTTCGTCCTTCATTAGGATCGGTTTTAAGGCTGATTTACCTGATAAAGAGGAAAAAAGTGCGAGAATCGTCGAAAAATTGGCGACGACGAACGATCGATGAAAAATACGGCCGATACCTTGCTTCAACGAGTTCACTTTCGTGGTAACGGTTCTAATCTTCTTGACGAGCGCGTAACGCTGGCAGTGCGGGGTAAGTATATCCTGTACATCTTGCTCGCCTTGAAAGTGCAAGGACAACGAGTGCGGTTCTATTGGTAAATTATGCCAATAGAGCCTCAACCTGTGCTGGGGGGAAAAGTCGGCCGAGTCGATTACGTCGGGTTCCTGGGCCAGATGTCTAAAATGTGAGATTCTTTACAAGCATCGTAGATCGCGATGGGACAGTGACTATAGATAACGACGATCAATGGATGTGGTACCTATCGCGATGGGACAGTGACTATAGATAACGACGATCAATGGATGTGGTACCTGTTAATTTCTAATCTGTACTCAGTCGGCATCGAAGCAACGTTTTCGTACATCCAAAACAAGTGGTGGCCGTTATTGCACTTTTTTAGTAGTTTCATGATCCGGCAGTACTCGAAGAAGAGAATGCCAGTTCCCTTTGGATCTGAAACGAGACAACGTTACGATCTTGATCAGATGTTATTAGGTTCGGTGTTCTCGAACGCTTATCGAATTTCAAAACGATTCGCTTTCCGTTGAGCGAATTTTTTCGCTGATTACCGTAGAGGCCGAGCCGCGCCGGATTTGCCAAACTCAAGTCGTTGCACGGCGATCCGCCGATGAGCAAGTCGATCGGTGCCATTTCCTTGATTTTCTCCTTGGTTATGTCCTTCACGTTGCCGAGGTGAATGATGCGATCGCCGAAATGTGAAGCGCTGACCATTAACGCGTCCTTATCGATCTCGCTGGCATAATAAACACCCACGTCTAGACCCAGCTTCAGAAGCACCAACAGTCCTGAAACATCGCAAGTCTTGCAATTTCCATAGCTGGTGTCAGCATTGGCCGGCTAAGAGGAGGTATTTACCAGTGCTTAGACCATCGAAGAGCGAAAGGACACGTATCTTTCGTTTCTTCCCATTGTCCTGCGTTGACAGTCGCACGTTCGAATTACTGGTTGTTCGAAACATATCGATTATCTTGTCCTTCCAGTTCGGCCGCGGTTTTATCGCCATGTCCGAAAGCGAGCAGGACTCGTGTTTACAGAGGAAACATTCCCAGGGATCCTCCAACAGCACTTGGTCGTACGTGTTCGGGCATAGCAAATGTTTCATACACGCCGTGCAATATACCCTGCGAACGAATCACTCGTCAATGCCTGGAAACCGTATTTAAAACGCTGCTTCGCGGCCGTACGCGGGGTAGAACAGCAGTATTTTCTGATTCGACGTACCTCGGGCAATCTTCCTTGTCGCAAATGATCACCGTTCCGGAACCGGCGCAAACGGTGCAGTAAAACTTGTAAAGAGTGATTATTAGCGGCTATTACGTACCGAGAAATTTCGGAAGAACATTTGTCGCGACTATACTTACGCATTTCTCATCGTTTCCGAACACGAACATGCGTGGCTTAAATTGTTCCTGAAACATTATCGGTGACCGTTTAATATAGCGCCAGCGGGGATTCTCTCGTGCGAAATTTTTAATGCGTTTTATTGATTTTGCTAATCGTCTCGGTGGAAAAGTACAATATAACGTTCGTACCGAGCACTCTTTGCACAGCGACCCTTCGAAAAACGGATGCATCTCTAGCTTGCCGTCGAATATTTTCAGGCACTTCAGGCACAGCGTTTCCAACGCAATACTTCCGCCCCGTACGGACCGCAAATCCTCTGAATCGAAAGCATTAATATTTCTCAAAAATCCGTTCGAAGGATATATGTACGTATTTCGAGACGTACGTTTGCCTATACGTATGTATGTAGCACGTATGTAGGTACATATGTATGTACGCACACGGGCGTCATACGTATCTACTTAATTCGGAGGCGACTTGGTAATTCTACTTGAACATGGGCTGGAAGAAGAAGGAGAAAAAAAAGGAATGAAACTCACCGCTGTTCTTTATATCGTCCCGTCGTTGATCGTCTATATTCGGATTGTTCTTCAACTCGTTGAGTTTTTTAACGATGTGCGCTGAATATTTATCGTATATCTTAACGGAGTCTCTGCTCTTTAGAGCAGAGTGTGGCGCATGCACGTTATTAATTGTCGAGAAATATTTCAACGCATCCGTCAAAGTCCAATTATCAGTTTCGCATCCGCAGCGTGTGCAGTAATCCTAAAAAGACGGGAAGCACAGCGTTCGAGAAGGAACACCGGTAACATTCGTTTCTTCGCGTACGACGCCGACGCGTTAATTACCTTCGCAGCCTGAAGCACCCCCACGAGGAACACGTGTTTCTTTGTATTCTGTATATAGTCGTGCATTTTTTCGATTCCTTTGTCGAACTTAATAAATAAATGATGGTGAACCTGCCGCAGAGTCGAACAAAAGTATAAATCGATTCGATTCCGGATAAACAAGCCGGACCATTGTTTCAATTTATTATTATAATGCCGCGTAATTTCTTTACGGTCTTATAACGTTTAATATCCGTGTTATAACATTTAATAATTTCCGATAATTTTTACCTCTGAAAGCTTGTAGTCACCGTACCACATAATCCATTGGCAACCAAAGCTCGGCTCACGCATGCAACAGTCGCGATAATCAATAATCATTGCTGCGATATAAAGAGAAATCCTTTTTTGCCATTCGCATTCGGTGAAAACGGATAAGTCGAAGAATTGACAAAAAAATACACCGTGCACAGTGGTTTCCAATCCGAACTCTCCGGGGATCTTCCCGTCCGATTCGACCTTTGTGCTCGGTACTGTAGATAGGGCTAATTTTCATAAGCGTTGCGACGCGAGTTTTCTTTGTCGGGTAGAGAACAGAGTTGGAAACCACTGACGCGAGGAACGATTTCTGTTCTACCGAGTGAAACGTCGGGTTTACCTGGCCACCAATTATGTCCAGCGATTTTAGCCCACGTTATGACTCCCGGATGCTGTTCTCTCAACGGTAAACGCGTTAAATCAACGTTATTCCGCTGCGCCGATTCTTTCAATTTTTCCGCCGATTTTTTTCCTTGATTCGGCGATCCTGTCGACGAAATACAGTTAGAATAGTCGTTATAACGTTCCATCGTTCCCGATTCGTCCCCGGGTATAATCACCGTTGTACATACATACATACATACATACATACATACATACATATGTGTAGGTATTTCGGCGCTACATACGTTTCTGATCCTGCAGGAATTTCTTGGTAACTTTCGCATTCTTCGCCTTCAGATCGTCTAGCCGTTGCTGTATTCTAGGCGGATACGGATAGAACTTGATTTCGTCCAGCGCTGTGCAAAAACACCGTATTACGCGATAGGTGGGTTTCCCCTCCAACGGGAGAGGCTCTTTTCTGTTATTTATCAACCATCACTTACGTTCGTATAATTCCGAGAAATTGTTCTGGATCCACGTAGCGTACGGCTTGGTCAAGGTGCAGCCGAATCGGTTGCGTATCATCTGAATCGTCGCAACACGTGTGTAAGAATGACGCGCGTTAAAACGTACAAAACATACGTTCGTACGTGTGCGGAAAGGGGCGATTGCGTGACAATTTCACAGCTTGTCCACGCGCGCGAATGTGGGTGAGTTGTATCGATAAATTAAATGAAAAAAGAAAAAAGAAAAAAGAAAAAAGAAAAAAGGAAAAACGAGCAAAGAAGGAAAGAAAAACCTGCATGGTTGCGTCAATGGCTTTGACTCGGAGCACGTTCGACGTCTGCGCCAGTCTGCACTTGAGATTACTAGTAAACGATTCGACCTGCGTTTTTTCGTTCAACTGAAACAACGGCCGATTACGAGTCGCGCGTTCCGTTACGAAGTAGAATAAAGAAGCGGAGAAAAAATCGGCATATTTACTAATGAAATTCGGGCTTCTCCGATCCAGTAAACCCATAATTTGCCCTCCTCGGGTAACATTCCAACGTGTTCGGCATCGATCACCACCGCTGTAACGTCGCAGACAAACGTTTATTCAACCACGATAGTAAGCAACGTTTCTTTTCGATCTTTACCTGGCCACCATCCCGAGCAGAATCCCCATACGAGTTTTCCGACGAAGTTGTCCTTGTTGGTTTTCGTCGATCCTCTGGTCACTCTCCGTGGTTCGCGAGCCTCCTCTTCCTTCCGCGGAATTATCGTTCGAGCATGTTTCGTTTCGTTTTTTCCCCACGAGCGTTCCTTCGCGCTCGATTTTCCGGAGTTTCGCTCCTCGCGAACCTCACGCTCGAGCGATTTCGCCGATTTTCCTGATTTTCCCGAATCGTCGCCAACGGAAGACCACTCGATGTTTTCGTTCGGTTCGACGCTATCGCGCACAGTCCGGATGCCATTTGCCCAGGCTTTATTGCTTCGTCGAATATGTTTGTCAACAGCGGAACGCTCGTCGTCCACTTCCGTGGTATATTCGTCGGAATATCGATCGTTTGTTAGAAAGAACGACGAGTAGTCGACCGAGCACGATCTTCTAAGACGCTTTCCCGCGTTTGGCAACATTTGTCTAGGTTGGTAATCTCTGCTTCGGCACCGTTCGCTCTCCGCTGACATTCTCCTAACTGGTTTCGAAGACCCATGAAAATCCACGGTCCGACTTTTGCACGATCGTAGTCTCCGTGGACTCAAAGGTTCGAGAGTCGTCGCTCGCTTCTCGGAGCCGTTCATTCCCGTGATCGTCGACGAGTCGTTGGAAAGAAAATCTGGTACGTCGTTCGCGGTACCCTCGACAAAAGCTTCGGAAGCGATCGACGTTGGTTTCGAACGTTCGTAATCGCGATCAGGTTTCGGCGGAGGGCTTTTGTCGCGTATCGAAGCGCGCGGCTCGTCGTCGCGATATTTCCAGTCGCAGTCAAAGGCTCCTTTCTGTTCGCTGGAACCGCGAATGTCGTCTTTAGTCGAGGCATTAGCTTTGATATTTTCGATGATTTTCGCCGTGATCTCACGATTGCTCTCGCGGTTTTTAAGCGAAACGTTTTCTTTTCTTTCGCCAGGTCTCGGTACGCTTGGTTCCTCTAGCGCGAAACTGTTTCTCTCGCGATACGATTCGCGAGGGCCGACGCGACTCGATCGACGGGAGAAATCTTCTCCCCCGACGATTGCCGCCTCGTTGTTCGATCTTAAAGTTTCGCATACGGTTCCCGAGGAATCGACGACAAACGAGCCGCGTTCCTTTCTCGATAATGGACCGTGACAATCCTGCGTCCCCCTCTTGTTGGATTTGTCGGCTCCCTTTTTGCGTAATTTCCAAAATTCCTGCGCACTCGGACGCGCCGTTCGTTTTCCTCTTTGTCCGGAAGGCAGAGAAGACTTCTTCGTCGCGGTTGTAAGGTTGGTCGTTGGCGGTTTGCCTCTGGTGTTGCGCGTGGACGTGGCAGCCGGTCGCGCGGTGAGATATCGAAAAGTCTCGGGCCAAGAGAGACGCCTCGCCGGACCGAGGTGCTTCGACCGCGGATTGTCCGCGTTCGGAGGCCCGCTCGGACCGCGACGCGGGCCAGACTTCGCCGAAGGATCCGGTATCAAACCCAACTCCATGGCGCAGACCAACGACCACACGCTTCCCTCCGCCCATGACTTCAAAGAGAGTCCCGTGCGGCGGGACCTTGCCTCGGAGACCTGCAACGAATAAACACACACCCGACCGTCATACTTTCATTCTCCGACGGAACTCGACGACGAACAGGTTGCATACGGTGCCGCCCGTTGGAACGCGAATGGCAAACTATTTAAGCGACGTGCCGCCGACCCTCGTTGCGAACGGCATGCCGCGACACGTTTAATCGCGCCTCCGTTCTTCGAGGCGAAAGAAAAGACCGCAGAAAGCCGGGGAGGGTTCTCGCAAGATCGAAATCGCTTTTTAAGTAGTCGACGAGGGGTAGAAAAAAGGGGAGGCGGGGTATGGAGTCCACGTGGCGCCTCTCGAGGCATTTCTCGAGGTCGCGGCGTGCTTCGGCCGGGGTCGACCTGATGAATGGAAACGTCGGTATTATTGTGTTTACACGCGGGACACACGGGGGCCTCTCTCGCTCTCTCGCCACACTTGGCGTGGAAACATTCATTCATAAAGCGTTCCGCGCGTTCCTCCGCCACCCCTCGAGCTCGCTCCATCCCCCTCCTTCCTCTCGTCACCCTGCCCCTACCCCTACCACCGCCCTGCTCTCCGCTAGGTGGTATACACCCCCCTACGAGGGTACACGACCCTCCGACTGCAGAGGGGTGGCGCACAGTGACGTAGAATTACGACAACGGACGGCCGATTCGCTTATTTTATACCGACTCTGGCCGGTTCGCGCCGCTTTCCATCCTTCTAGCGAGCAAGTAAGTAGGGACGAATGGGCGGACGTGTCTACGCACGTAATTGCCGCGGCAGGTGTACAACGAGGCGAACCGATTCGATGCGAGATCGCAGCTGAAAAATGTTCGTCCCGTCGGAGGCGCGCGGGACGCGACACAAATTGCCGCCGTTTGGCCGCGTTTTACGCAAGTGTCGAACTTGCAAAGAGAGAGACGAGACGAGACGAGACGAGACGAGACGAGACGAGACAGAGACAGAGACACGAACGGGGAGAAGGAGCGTTGGGGGCGGAGGGTCGGAGCTCAAAAAATAGGGTAGCGCGGAAAGGTTTCGGGGCCGAGGGAATTTCTCGAACGGGGCTGCGACACCCCCGGCCACGCGAGACACGCCACGGTAATTTATAACGGCTTGTCCCTCTGTCGCCCAGTTCCAACGAGAAAGGGTGTGAACCGCCCGCCGCGAACCCTTTGAGTTCTACCCGCCATAAAGGAATGCTCTTTTTAGTCGCGCGCCTCTCGATACGTTTCAGCGGAGTTGCTCGCGCGCGATTCTTCCGGCATCGCGAATTTCCAGGGCAACGCGTCGCGTCCTACGGACGAGCGACACATATTTCGATAGGTCGAAAGAAACGACTCGTATCCCGAACGCAGAAGGTTAACGCGATCTCGATGGATCGCTAATTCTACGTATAAATTGAACGATACGCGGTATCGACCCCCTTGGATTCGGGATCTCGAATGGACTACCTTGCTCGTAAACGGGTTTCCGTTTCCATGGAAAATTTTGCGATAGACAAATGTCGGCCGACACTCGTCAAGCGTGAAAAACGAGGTAGATCCGTGGAAGCTTGTGTACGCCGCTGATGTTTTCCGAAGTCGCATCACGAAAACACGGGGCCCCGCGTCCTCCCTCGCGATACGTTCGTGTTTACGTGGAGCTCAGCTGATATGAATGGACTAGACCGCGCTCGCGCGAATACGAGAGCGGTAGGTACGTATTTGTGCATTCGGTCATGACGACTTTCGGTATAAATTGAAACTTCTCGAGGGTGTCTCGTCGGCGGTGGGAGAATGTCAAGGGGCGCGGGACAAAGACAGCGAGCGCGGAACGGAGGCGACACGGCAGGCGGGAGAGGGAGACGGAGAGAGACGGAGAGAGACGGAGAGAGAGACGGGGAGAGAGAGGGAGACCGAGAGGGAGAGAGGCGCCGGATCAGCGAAGGGGTACAAAGCCACGAAGCTGGGTCAGTTCCGTTTAGTACGAGCCTGGCTGCGATTCCGTTTGGAGCTGTCGCTACGGATCGAACGTCGAAAGAAAAACAAAAGATAGGATGCTTAAGATTTTGTTTTCCATGCGTGCCGCAGCTTATCTATCCGTTTGAACGAGTCGTTGCGAGAAACCAGAGGAGTAGAGATGATTTCCTCGAGGATACCGTTGCTCGAGGTGGAACGAGCCGTATCCGATGCCGGGCAAGACTCGAGCGGCACAGTCTGTACGGGTGTTTTGCGAAAAAGCATATTTTAAGTAAATCTAGAACGGTAACGTTATTACGCATCCAGTCCGATCATGCGCGGTCCGTTTCCCCTTGTTCGCCAACCTTGGATCGCGATCAAAGCGTCTGGCGGTAGACGAACATGATTTTTGAAAGCCGCGCCACAGGTCGACGCGCAGAAATATCGAGAGCGTAGAAATTCGCAGACAGGAGCGCGGATCTCCGGGACCAGAAACGTACATCGCGTAAAGGCCCTCTGAAGTTGTCCCACGGTAGGAATTTGAAAAACAAGAATCCGAGCCCGTAAAGTACGTTATCTCTGACCGCTGTCCAGCGGTAGGAACGATTCGACGACAACGTAGTTTCGTATCTTCGTCGTGTCCATCGATTCGACGCGCGACCATGAGGAAACTACGAAACTCGCAAACCTCTCGTTCCTTTTTTTCTTTTTTTCGTCCGAATCGCCGGAATTTCGACTAGAAAACGAGAGAAAGGAGAGAACGGAGAGGAGGTTTAAAGGGGTGGATAGAGGGGGTGGATACGCAAAGAGGTACGTTGACGCGCGCGTACGTGCATTTTCATCCTGCCCTCGAAACTGCGTCTGCGTGCGATTTCTCTTCTTTCGCTTGATAATCGCCGTTCTCGTTCGCCTGTACTTGTCTCTCTCCCTCTCTCTCTCTCCCACTCTCCCACTCTCCCCCTCTCACTCGGCGTGTCTCTCTTCGTGGCGCTCTGTGGGCTCTCCGCCTAGGTGTACATCGGTGTGCGAGAAGGGTGTGGAGTGATGTAAAGAGAGAGGTACGGAGAGAGAGACAGAGAGAGAAGAGAGAGGGAGAGAAAGAGAGGCAGAGTGAGAGAGAGAGAGAGAGGGACATGCAGAGAAAAAGGGAGAGGAAGGTATGGAGAGAACGAAGAAGAGAGGGCTCCACTCGTCTAGCGCAGCGCCGGCTTTTCTTGTATTCTATTGATTTTTCCGAAAGTTTGCGTGGTGGGAGTCTGGCAGGCAGTAGTGCGCGAGGTTGTCGGTAAGCGTGTGTTGCGTGAGCTTCGACGACGTTCTCTCTCTCTCTCTCTCTCTCTCTCTCTCTCTCTCTCTCTCTCTCTCTCTCTCTCTCTCTCTCTCTCTCTCTCTCTCTCTCTCTCTAACTATATATATATATATATATATATATCTCTCTCGCGCACTCTCGGTCTTTCTCGCTTGGTTCGCTCGTCTCCCTCTGGCGAGCTTCGTACCCTCTCGCTCTTGGCGAATGCTCGAGAGCTATCTTCTTTCTCTAGCGACCTTCTTTCTCTGTTCGCCATCGTTTCGTCCGGTCCCCTCCCGTCTCTCCTCCTTTACCTACACCCGTGTCGATCTCTCCGCTCGGTCTCTCTCGTGGCTGAAAGCCATTGGCGCGCTGTCGCACTCGCTCTTCCGGGACAACCTGGCACACACGGAGCCCGGCTGCGATCGCGGGCGCGCTCGCACACGTACAAGGGTTATTCAAAACAGGAGCGTGTTAAGGAGTTTGACTTTGACATTATTCGTTTGCGACGATCGACGAAAAAGATGACCCGCGACGTAGGCTGGATAGACGAGATGCAACGCGTTCGGTAATACCTACGGAACAAGGATGTAGTCCTTTGCGAAGCCCGTTGCAGCGACCAATTCGCATAGGTGGCATGCCCGTGTGGTTCGCGTATCCTATTCCATGGTCAAGCGCGCGACTTCTTTCGACGGTCTCGTTGTTATCAAACTTTACTCCGCGTATCTGTTTACCGGCGTATCGCAGAAACGAATCGTTGAGTCATCGCGACGGTGGTGAGCCAACGCGTTACGTATATTCCTCGGTGACGACGACGACGACGGTGCCTCTGGTATCGTTTAACGCGTCGTTTCCTGATTGTCTCTATCGAGAAAACTGAAATCACGCGCGGAATTTCCTTGGATATTTCGGGAACGTCGATGGCGATTCCAGGCGTCGAGAAATATATTCGGGATCGCGATCGAAACGAGACGACGAATCTTGGCGAGTCGTCTACGGAAAGTTCTTTGCGCCTATCCTCGATACGGCCCTGGTATTCCACCTACATAGTGGCAGGGTCACCGCATGCACCAGCACACGGCTCCTCCATGCATACACGTCCACACACCCACACGGTTCTCCGTCTCTCCGCCTCTCTTCGTTTCTCTCGCTCCCTCTTCCTCGCTCTTGCTCCTTCCTTCTCACTCTCTCCCTCTCCCTCTCCCTCTCCCTCTCTCTCTCTCCCCCTCCCTCTCCCTCTCTAATATCTCTCTCTACGGACGCGCACACACGCGCGCACACACGTATAGTACGTACTAGCTGCCAGCGCTCCCACTATACACCCTCGCAGACTCGGTCGAATGGATTGTACACATTACACAGGGAGAGAGCACCCACGCACGTTTCGTGTGCATGTGGAGCCGCGCCACGCCACAGCGGCGGCCATGCAGCCAGCGAGCCAGGCAGACCGGTAGGAAATCGGCCAACCGAACGACCCACGGATTACTATAATCGATAACGGAGATCGATTCTAACCCCCTGGTGAATGTACGCGACCGGGAGGCTCCGACCGATTCGCGACGAATGACCCTCCCCGAAATTTTCGACCGGCAACCGAGTCCGTCGTTTTAGAAATTTCGTTTCACAGGATTTTCTCGATTCCACCCCCCCCGCCTCCCCTTTTTTCGTCGATGGATACGGTCAAGTATCCGCGAACGGTGAAAACCTAGGACAATTCGCGAATCGGTTTGGCGGCAGCGATTTGGATTTCACGACTCCGCGAGAGTTCCGAGGCGTGGAAGCCGCGTCGTAGAGCGCGGAGATAACTACGCGCACAAATTTCAAGGCCCGGAAACTCGGACGCGAAGAAACGCCGTTTCGCGGTAATTGCAGGCGAAACTTGTCCGTAAACGAGACCGAAACTTTCTTAGCGAACGAATCTTTGGGATATTTTTGAACGGAAGTCGATCCGCTTATCGGGAAAGGAAAAGCGGCGCGCTCGCGAGCAAAATTAATTAATCAAACGGTTGCTCGAGTTCCGTTCCGATGTTTCGCGCGCTTTCCAGTTGAATTTCGTCGTTCCGAAAGATTCGATGGATACCCTTCTCCGGATTAGGAAGGTCCGGGAGTCGTTGGATCGTCCGAATAAATATTAATACGAGAGATCTCGTCACGACTCGAAGAATTCCGTTGCGACATCCTCGCGAGCACGATCTCGCCACGTAATTTGCATAATGCCATCGGTAGCTACGTATGTACGTACGTGGTAAGGACGAACGTAGCGATCTCCTCTCGACTTTGAAATTTCATCTTCGTTGAAATCGTCAACGACGCGTTCGACGGAAAGAGCTCCGCGACAAAAAACGATCGAACCGATGTCGCGATTTATCTCAATCGATCGGTGAGTCGCGTGCCTCGATTCATCGATCGGCGAGCATCGATTAGTCCCGCTCCGACTTCGATGGGTATATCCATATATCCATGCCTCCTGGAACCATGAGACTGACGGAGTAGAGTACACGAGGCGACGGAGACGGAGAGAGAGTGGGAGAGAGAGAGAGAGAGAGAGAGAGAGTGCGCGAGAGAGCGCGAGGGAGAGAGAAAGAGCGCGCGTGTTGGGCTCGATTCACACCGACGGTGGGAAAAATCTGCTTGTCACGGTTCTTCGCTAAGCGGCCGAGAAAGGAGTTGGAGGTTTCGACGTTTTCGACGAGTCGCAGGCGATTCGATCAGGCTGGACGCGCCGTTGGTGCAAGGGGACCTCGTCCGTTTTGGAAATTTCGTATCGAAAAAGTTCCAAGGATTAGAGAGTCTCGAGCTATGGAGACCTCGATGGCAAGAAATCGCCAGCCGCGTAGGAACGAATGCGCGTAAACTCAGCGGTTCGGGGCGTTGACGTTTTCGACGTGGAGCGCGTAAATTTGCGCAGGCTGGGAGATTCGTTCGTTGCGAAAATCGAGCGACCGATAGACTCGCCGGTCATTGTCGAAAAGCGAATTCGGAGGAAATACCCGGGGTGAACGGAGCCTAAAGCTAGGCGAGTGAGACAGCTTCGCACACAGTCAGTCACATGCACGCGGAGCCGTCGTCTCCGCCCGGCTCGGCTTTCCGAGCGGTTCCGAGGCGGCGCGACGCTGCCCGAAGCGGGCTGTGCCGAGCTACCGACCGCCACGGCCGAGCAGTGCGGTGCCGACTGCCGCGGTCTTCGTGGTTCGCGTGTGTTTACGAGTGTCTGAAAGAAGAGTGGATAGAAAGAGAGAACGAGGAAGAGAGCACGCGAGAGATAGAGAGAGAGAGAGAGACGAAGGAGAGAGCGAGAGAGAGAGAGAGAGAGAGCGATAGGGAGAGACAGACAGAGAGGCAAAGAAGCTAGAGGAAGGCTAGGCACCGCTTCCATCGGCTTCGTTTATTAGATAGTCGTCGCGTATCGAGCAGAGAACCGGAGACTCACGGCGCGTCCAACCCGATCCGATCGCAGGTTTCGGAACTCGGGGAAGCAAAGGAAGATGAGTCGTCGGGCAGCGGAACCACGGACAGCCGCGGCGGCGTCGTGAGGAGAAGGGGACGAAGAAACCTGGAAAAGAAAGTCCGTGGCGGAATATTCGTGTGGCCGGGCAGCGATCCCGTCACGTGTGCGCGCGCGGGTGAAAACCGTGGGAGAGAGGACTCTCGAAAAGGAGACTTTCGCGTTGCCGAAAGTGGTCCCGGTCGTTTCTCTCGATCCGCGGAAGATCGAGACTAACTCGAGTCCGAGAGAGGAGCCTGCGTGGGCCCCTCTCGAAGAGAGTGCCAGGTCCTGCGAGATCCTGGAGGACGATGACGACGCCAACGAACGCGGCGGCCGATAAACGGAGGACGACGACGAGTACGTCGAGAGGACTCGACTGAACGGTTGATTCGGCTCGAGCGTTCTAGACGCCGACGCCGACGCCTAACGGACTCGATCCGGTCGACGGCGACCGGATCAGCCGTCGTGCCCCGTCGCGACGGTACAGGTCGCGGTGAACAGTGTCCAGTGTTTGGGAGTAGAGACTCGGCGAGAGCGGACGACGTCGCCGGTCGCCGGCCGACGGCGCGCATCTTCGTTTCGTCGCTCGAGTCCGTCGGGTAGCGTGCTGGCCAGGTCGGCCAGCCTCGGTGTCTCAGCGTCTCGCTAATCGAGACGCGTATCTAGCACGAACCGTACCTAGCCGTTTCACCGATTTCCCAGGCTTCGAGAGACCGCGAGCCTCGCAGCGGGTTTGCTTCGATCCGTCGGCAAGTCTAGCGGTGCGTACCGCGATCCGAGCCGACGGAACCTCCGAGTCGAACGGTTTGCCCCCGTTTCGAGAAGAAACTCCCCAACGTTCGTGGTAAGCTGCGAGCTTTGTGTTCGCGGTAGACGCGAGAGAGTAACGTTCGCGTGTGCACCTCGAGGAATATTCTACCGAGAAGATGCAGGTGGCAACGCTGTTCAGGGAGAGCGCCACCCTGCTGGGTGCCTCTAGCCTGGACCCCCCGCAGACCCACCATCACCAGGCTATGCACCAGCAACACCAACAACAGCAGCAGCAGCAGCAGCAACAGCAGCAGCAGCATCAACAGATCCAGCAGCACGCAGATATGCACCTGGCGCACCACATGCAGCATCACTACAAAATGTGAGTCCCCGACCCACCCCCTCCCTGCCGCCCTCCCATCGGTTTTCACGCGGTATTTCTCCGTTTGCGGCCTCCTTTCGTGTTTCCCTCGTTCTTTGCAAAACGTCCCGGGTCGAACGATGGCGGGTAAGCGCCGAACCCGCGTCTCCTCGAAAGCAGAAGAGAACGTTTTCCACGGAAACAGAGGTGCGTCGGACCGTTTGTAAGTTGATCGGTCGCGACCTACGCCGCACGAACCGCTGTAAGGTTGACAATTTCGAAACTCCGATTCTCGCGAATACACGTGTAAGCCAGGGCTTTCGATTTCCGAGGTCGCCGAGCGATCCGACACGCGTTTAGAATAGATTCGCAAATGTTGGGATCGTTCGCCTCGGAACTCGCTGGAGAGCGCGGGTAAGATCGCGGGTAAGATCGCGGCTGGGTGCCGAGAATGGAAAACAGTTGCTCCGTTTCGACGACGCGCTTCGCGTTTCCCGCGGAACCGACGTAAAAATCCGTCGAACCTGAGCCGTCGCCCGTCCAGTCCCTTTCGATCGGCACCTGTGGAAAGCTGAACAAGAACGATCTCGGTGCTGGTCGAAATTCGCGAGTAGAAAGGACGCACCACCGACGACGGAAATGGAGGAAATACGGTGGTTCTCGGACGGATCTGTCGGCCGCGAAGTGCTCGATATTTTCGACGTTAATCGTCCGTTGGTTTACGAGCAAGAAGAGACGAGGCACGTCATTGCGATACGACTCTGCCGTCCGTTGCCAACGTATTTCATCCGCCTCGTCGTTCGTTTTGTTTATCGTGATACAAACGAGCCGAGAATCGGAGGAGACGTCCAAATTTTACGCAAT
This sequence comes from Mimumesa dahlbomi, assembly GCA_917499265.3. NCBI lineage: Eukaryota > Metazoa > Arthropoda > Insecta > Hymenoptera > Crabronidae > Mimumesa > Mimumesa dahlbomi. The sequence goes on along the minus strand of OU824115.1, from coordinate 19,164,493 downwards.
TCGCGAGCGCCGGTCTTCCAGTCCGACGGACAGTTTTGCGCTTGATTCCCTTTGCAAGTTCGGACCGATGAAATTTCAGGTCGCGCGTTCCCGAACGCGTTGAAACGTCGAGGCGTCGAAATTTCATCGAGTACAACTTTCCTGCTCGGGAAATTTGAAACGGTTATTAAAATCGGCGGAAAGTCGAGGAAAGAGTCGCCGCGCCGTCCTCTCTGGTCTGGAAGGTTGTTCGTTCGAGTCGATTCGCGTTGAAAAATATTATCACGTTGCCGGGGGAAAAAAGTAAAATCCCTCGGTTTCCTCCGTTTTTACGAATTTCGTCACGCGCCTCGAAGGGACAGGGTTGCATTTGTATTCGTTGAGCAAGGTCTGGTCGCGCCCTCCTTTCTTAAACGGTATAATTTGTCGGACGGTGAGTTTTTCTCGCGATACGTCGCGTCGGAGCGCGCTTGTTTTACGCCACGGGGCGATCCTCGTAAAAATATGTTTGCACGGCAGTGAGGGGGGTGCGTGTGCCGGACGGGGACCGCCGGCGAAGAATTCGGTTGCCCGCGACCGTCCGTAGAAACGTCGGTGCGCGAAGCTCGCGTGAATTTGATGGACGATAGATCGAGAAAGGTATAGTCGGAGCGTAGCCAGCCAGCGGCCTCGGTATTTAGAGAATCCCGAGTGGTGTAAATTCGCTGTTTACTCGAGCGGCAACGGTTTATCCGCGAGGCGGTAGGATAACCGTTCGAGTTATCCGATAGACGAGCGCGAAGACGATAAATGTATTTGACGTGGCCTCCTGAGAACTAAAGGCAAACCGCGAGAAGTTTGGAGGCAGGCAGACGCGGGGCCGCCGATAGGTCAAGGCTAGCTCCGACATCGTCTACCTGTACTCGAACGAACTCGTTAGAGGATCGCCGGATTTTCTCCCAACCGTCCAAGATATCGAAGTCGAGCCGGGGCACGGCGAGTAACGAGATTCCTCGGTGGCGAGATAATAGCGCGCCGGCCGAGGAAACGGATCGAATCGCGTCGGGCCGGCAAGGATAAAAAAGCAAATATGCGCGGCGGATGAAAGGGGAAGGGAAACGTAAACGCAGCCAGCCACGTGGCCAGGACGTGTTTTGGCGCGGGATAACGTCGGGACGAGACGTAGTAAACGGTGTTTCAGCCCGAGAGAGGACGAGAAGGGAAAAAACGAGCAGACGAGAACGGCAAAGGCGGCCACGTGTCGCAGATAAATCGTGCTTCGCCGATAAATCGACCTTATCAATAAGATCGAGCCTCCCTCTCTTCTTTTCTTTTCCTCTCTCCGTCTCTCTTTCTTTGCTTCCACCGGTTGCCCGCTCGCCTGCCAGCCCGCTCTTGCTTCCTACCGAGAGTCGCTAGCGCTCGCTACCGACCAACTTATTCATGTATTCCATAAGTTCGGAATACATGAATAGCCTACGAGAAACGCGCAGGTATCCGCGAATCGTCTTCGATAAAGCCGTACTCTGCGGCGCGGAAATTTCACGGCGTTTAACAAGTGCGAGAGAAATAAATAAATCGCGACGGGTTCGCGGCTTTTCCGCCGATGGATTTCGCAATTTCCCGACCGTTCGGCCAGGTGGAAAGAAAGCGCGGCCGTTTCGAGCTTCCACGGTATACGGATAGGTGGAAGGGAAAACAGCGGCCGCGGTCTTTTTGCGCGGATAGCCCGGCAAAGGCCCGTGACATTGAAATTAGGGTAGGGAGAAACGCGAACCCGTAGAAACGGTCCTAGTGGAGCGCGAACGCGTCCGACGGTGGCGAAGCCCGAGAGGGCGAGGAACAGGTACAGGTATCGTAGGGTAGCCGTGATTTCGCGGTTAAACTTTCACGAGTACTTCGAACCTCGCGACAACTCGGACGCGACCGTGCATCATTAACCGTCGTTCGCAATAATCCGGTTAATTTGCCCGTCGTGTTACCAGGAAACGTATTACGATGCCCGTAGTGGTATTAAGCTGGCATATTAAGGCCGCTGCAATCACGGCAATTATTATTCGCCGGACTACGATTTTAATTATCCCCGGCGTGCACGGAGTATCGAAGTATTTACTTGGAGGCATTATTATTGCTCCGTCGAACGTGACCGTAACCTAGGCATCGTTACGTCAAACTTCACGCTCGTTTTCAGATACACGGCTACTTTTCAGTTTCTCCGGGTAAATCTCGTTCGTTGCGAGACTTTCCGTCGTCCGCCGAATCGTTGGCAAACACGAGCCTGGACCCGACGAATCTTACCGATCGATCAAACGATGGTTAACGCGCGTAGATCGCATTGGCCCGCCAATAAAAACAAAGAAAAAAAGGAAGAACAAATGGCAGGACGTGCATGACTCGAGGTTGGATTTAACGCGCGTAAATCGCGTTTCGCGTCCGAGTCATGCGAATCTTTCTCCCGTTCGCTTATTTTTTCTCTCTTCCATCGCGCGTTTCTTCTTTTCTCCCCCCCCCCCCCGACCATCTCTCACGCGCGCACACACACACACACCCTGTCTCGCTCTCTCCACGAAACTTCTTTGTGTTACCTTTCTCTCGTCCTTCTCCCACTGCTCGTTTTTTCTTTCCTTTTTTTCACCCTCTTCATTTTTTCCTTAGACTCTACGCTTCTCTCTCTCCTTTTCTTCTTCGTTCCTTTTCTCTCTCTTGCTCTCTCTCTCTCTCTTGTTCGTACACCCACCACGGCACTCCTCTGCTCTCCGCGCCCTGCGTCTCGCTCGGTTATCTCCCTCGTGTTTTTATTTTAGCCCGAAGCCAACGTCGAGGTGGAAAGAGGGAGAGTAGAGTCGGAGCGAGGAAGAGAGAGCGTACCGGGCGAGAGAAGGAAAAGTACGAAGGTGGATGTGAAAGACGGGGCGGAGGGGGCGGAGGTGGAAGAGACGGAGAAGGAGGACGAGGAGGACGAGGAGGAGGTGGAGGAGGAGGAGGAGGAGGAGGATAGAGCACAAACGGCCGCACGAAGAGAGCTCGTCGAACGGGCTCTCCTCTCCTCCGGCTCTCGCAGGCTATGGTTTCGTAACATGCGTCTCTCCCTCTCTCTCCTCTTCTCTTCCTTCTCTCTTCGTTCGACAAGCTCTACGCCGTATACGCTGTACACGTCCTTTCAGAAGACGCGGACCGGATTCTTGGCGATACGTCGAAAAAATCACGGTACTCGCTAGGACGGCGTAGATCGGGCGAACAATAATAGGATTCCATTGGTTTTGTTTAGACGTTGCTTGGGAATCGATCTTCGCATAGATAGAAACTCTCGGCCGGTACGTCCGTAGGGACGATCGATACACGTTGGCGAACGCGGATGGGCGGAAAAATTTTGGGAACCAACGCTAAGGTAACGCAACGTAACGTAACGTAACGTCTGGTTGCCTTCAGCTCCCGCCTCCTCTCGCTCTCGTTCTCGCTCTCGCTCGCTCGCTCTCTCTTTCTCTCTCCGTCCGTTTCTGTGCGTGCGTTCGCGGAGGAAAAATTTCTGGGTCAGAAATAAATTCCGTAGGTCGGACTTTTAGCTAACGATCGAACCGTACGATGGGAACACGACACCCGTCTCTTTTCGGACGTTTTTCTTTTTCTTTGTAGCGAGTCGCACACATACACACCGCGTGTTACTTTGCGTCCCATACTTTCGCTGATCGCGTGACGCAGAAGAAGAGTCCATTCGTGTCCATACGCGATACGGTGGTGTGCTTGCTCTAGCGTGGATCCTAGAAGCTTATCGGGAGACTGAAATAATGTATTTCTGAAACGTGGCTGGGAGCGAACAGCACCTAGACACCGTTCGGTTCGTCCATACGGATCTCTAGGGAGAGCTCCGCGATTATTCCGGGCGCAAATTTATTTTTATCAGGCTCTACCGGCCTGTTCTCTCGCTCAGGAGCCAGCGTTGCCGGATTACAAGTTTTTCTCCGAGTCACTCCGCAAAGCTGTCCATCCTCGACCGTCGGCTCGCACGCCTTTGCCGGAGAAACGAATTTTTTCTTTCCGAAAACTGAACGCTTTCGAACGATCGGTTGGGCGGAGCCACCGTCGACCGTCTTTTCGACGGGGAACGAACGATTTTGGCGTCGTCGTTGGAACGATCGGCCGGAATTTAGGCGTAAGGCCGAGAAAATCGGGGAAAATCGTGGAGAATCGAGGAGAATCGTGGAGAGTCTGGCAACCTTGCCGCGCGCGGACGTCGCGCGTTCCCCGCACTTTTCGCGGCTACTTTACTTTTGGATTGGATAGGAAATTCGTAGTTCCAGAGCAGATTCATAGGCTAACGAGACGTTCCTGTATCGGAATCGCAATTACTTCTGGCGACGGCGAGAGTCGAAGTAGAAGCCGAAGCGTGTAGAAATTTCGATGCATAGAAACTTGCAACTGTGGGAAATTTTGCATGATTCTGTCGACGGAAAATCGGATACAACCCCGGGACTTTGGAGAAAGACCGTCGAGTATAACCGCAACCTAAGGAATACCTCGGGGGAATTTTCGGAAAGGTCGGAGGGTTAACGGCCTTCTCTACGTTCGAACGGTAGCATCCATCCGAGCAACGTGTAACACATTTTCATTTCTAGCAAAGCAGAAATCCACTCTATTTCTCGGTGAAAATTTTCGGATTCGTTCGGTCATCGCGAATCCTTTTGGCTGTTCCATCGGCACTGAGGCGACTGCTCGTAAATAGCCATGGCAGAGGCGATCGTAAGGGTTTCCCTTATCTGCGTCAGCGTTTCCGCTCGCACGATTACCTACGGTTTCCTTCACGTATGTAGCTCGTGAGCGGTTTTTTTTCGATAAGCCTGCACGTACGGGCCCGCGTCCATGTGTGGCTCCGTGCGCGGGTATAGGTACGTTTGTGTACGCGTGTGTATGTACGTATGTATGTATGTATGTACGTACATAGGTAGAGGCGGAGGCGGAGGCGTGTACAGGTCGGGCGCGTTCGGCGCGTTCGGAGCGTTCGGAGCGTTCGGAGCGTTCAGAGCGTTCGGCGAGTTTCGGCCTCCTCCGGCGACGGTTTTCGGTTTTCGCTCTTTCGACCTTTTCGTCCCGACAGAGCCCGATGTAAGCAACGCGAGCCGCAACGTCTACGAGCGAGAAACGTTCGTAAACACCCGGAGCTCACCGTACTCGAGCGTTCTTCGGCGGCAACGCGCCTCTCGATCCGTCTCTGGAGGAGGAAACGTCTCGCGGCGCGGAAATTTCGAACCGATCGAATTCTTGTCTCCACGATTCGGGCCCCGCGTGGCTGCTAGGTGGCACGTACCCGGCAGTGCGGGGCTTAAAATAGTACCGCCTCCGGTAGATGGAAAATGCTTCCGAACAAAGGCATCGCGCGTTTTCACGAAAAAGCACTTTCAGACGCGCCGGTTTGTCTTATCGTCGGCCCGCCCAACCTACTCGTCGAAACGTCCGAATCGAAGCGAAACGTCTCGAGAGGTCCGTTCTTTGCGTTTTCCCGATACATGTTCGCGCGTATAAATATGCCCTCGGCGTTACCCGCGGTCTAATTTGTATCGATATCGGGCTCGGCCTCGTCTTTTTCCACGCCGACACGATATCGGCCGCGTTACGAGATAAAAGTCGTCTAAACAGAGGATAGGATAAGCAAGCCGGCAGACGTCGTTAAGTGTCCCCGTTCGACCTTTTCGCAATTTGCTCTTCGCGTTTGATAACCAGGATGACTCACTAAATAGCCGCTATCGCGTTCCTTACCGAACGATGCTCGACACATTTTTTATTGACGCGTGTAAACGACACGTCGAAAGGCGTCGAAACGCGTCGAAACGTTCCTTTAACGGGAACGCGCGTTTCGAGAGCGAACCCGTTTGCTCGCGGTATTCTTCAACCTTGATTTATCAGTCTCATTTTATGCGTTCGAGTCACGCGCGGTCGGCTCTACCGTCTTTTCGTCGAGGTATAAATCGCCCGCGACAACGTTGCTTCGCTGCCGAATTTCCGCGGAAATCCACCCGCGGCTTCGGACAGCTCTGCCGAGTCATCGACGACCGGGACGAGCCGCTTTCCCCGCCACTCGTTGATTTATCAAACAAAGAAAATAAAGAGTAACGTTCGAACGACGCGGCGAGACGCTTAGAAACGTCGGTCTTAGGTAAGGCAGCAATTAGGCCGCATTACCGAATTACATTGCAATTGAGAGTAACGAGCGCACGCAGTAATAAATTACAACGGCTCGCGTAATCATTACCCCGAAGTTTCGTGTAACAGCGTCCCTATCAGTTTACATTCGACTATAATTGCGTTGCGGGTACCATGGCGTAGCTTTTTGGACCGGATTCACCCTGCGGTCGGATGGTTATAATGGTTCGAATAATTAAACGCACTTTTAATAAATTCATATAATATTGCTCCTCGCTTCTCGGTTATTAATCCGCGGACGTTTAACGATGCTACGGCAAACGGGCCGAGAGACTCTTTCGGACCGAGCGAAACCGTGCGAAACCGTGCCTCCGTTGCAGCTGGACGTGTTACGCGGCGACCCCAAGCGACAGACCGATTTCGTCTTTAGGTTCGCGATCGCGAACTTGTCGGATGTCGCGTTGTCGAAGCGTGGACAAGAAACGACGAGGAGGGCTCGCGCAGGATGCGTTTTCCCGACGGGAAGACAAGATCCGACGCGACTTCCTTCCCAGACGGACCCTTGGAGATTATCGCATAAATGGCGCGTCAGATATGATCGACGCACGTGCATGCCCTCCGGACTGGAAATGTGCATCGAACGCACAAATAAATACGTAGCAGGTACTCCCTGTCTGCGAAATGTAGAGACACGTCCGCGCCCACGACCGTGCCAACGAACATCCGGCGAGCCGCGGGAAGCGATTTAACGTTGCTGAAAACCAAGTGGGATAGAGGTGCCGGTAGCTTCCTAACCGAGTGGTAGGTGTCCGTTGCGCGCGCCCTCGACTTTGAAGTTTCTCCCCAAGGAGCCGTTGTCAAATTCCTAGGGTGAAATCGGGAAGATGGGTCCGCGAGGATCGGACGTACGCTGGGCACGCGTCGAGAATCTCACGGTATCGCTGGTATCGCGGCGACACGCGGCGACACGCGGCGCGAGGTGCGTACCCTCGATAAGACGTAATGGCGGTATTTACTGTTGCGAATCTAGTCGTTACCGCCCGGCGAGCCTTGCCGTAAATCTAGGCGTACGTTTAAACGGCACAAAGCCCCGCCGGAATCGCCGGGGTCCCCGAGTTTCACACCGGCGTATGTAATTTCGACGTTAGCCTGAAATTACCGGCCGCGGCGCAGTTACCGCCGCGAAATCGCGCGCCGGTCGTTACCCACCGACGTTTTTACTGGCGCGCAATTTTCTTTACGTGCCCAACGTTTCGTTGGATATTCAGCTTTTCTTTTCTTCTCTACCCTTTGAGGAGGAAGACGAATTCGGAACCGCCGGACGATTCTTCGTTTTCGCCACGTTCGTTTCCCCAACGTATTAACAAACGGCGTCGAGAGCCTACGATTCACCGACGTTTCCGCGTGCTCGGCCCCGATTTCGTTTTCCCGAAAGCGTTGCCCGTAGCGTTCCTTGAAAAGAAACGATAGGAGAACGCCGCGACCGTTCGTAGTCGCTGTTCCTTCGGCGGTGTACGTGGTACGTTCGTCGCTAATTGTCTTCCCATTAGTAGCAAATAACGAGAAGCAAGCTTATGCTTTTAACGACTTATCGTTTCGCTCTCCGTTAACTTTTGCTTTTGGCGTTTTTTCCTCAGTTCGGTGCTACGGTAGCGAAATGTTCCAGGCCCGGTACCCAGGTAGGTAACACCGAGACCGCTTTCGTTTTGTCCTTGCGCGCAGGTTCCATGTTCTCCCTGTCGCTCGCCTCGGTCCCTTTCGTTCTTGGATATCGATGATCGCGGCTCGGACGTCCCGTCCGCCGGTAATACGAACGAACGTATCCGGACGAATATTAAGATTATCGATTGTCATCCTCCGTGGCAAACTCGGCTACTCGGAGGGAACCGCGTGGTTCGCCGTCTCCGGCGTGGATTTTCGCGCCGCACGATTCCAGGGATATCGTTTTCTCTGCCGCGCGAAACGAATTGGCCGATAGCGGCTCGCCAAGTAAAAAAAAGTTGGAGCGACGGACAGGATCGGCAATTGCGGCTAACGAGTACGTACCTTTGGCCAGCGTAACGACCTTTCCGGCAGCCCCGCGATGCACGCGACAGGTTTCACGAACGTTTTCACCTGCTATCTTCCTCCCTTGTAACTCCGCCGTAAATGGGGATTTACTTGACACGGGGCGCGAGAGTACCAAGAGGCAAAACTTTCCGGAATTCGGCGAGAAACTGGAAAGTTTCGAACACGTGCGCCGCGCTCGCCTAACCCGGTCTGCCGTGGCTCTGCCGTGGCTCGGCCCCTCACGAACCAACAATTTTCGGCCAGCTTGTTGACAAGTTTTCCAAAGTCGCCCATGAATATCGTCCCGTGGCAATGCTTATGGTGCTTTTCGACGCGTCCTTCGCCATGGAACTTTACCAAACCTTCGAGCCAGACTCGCTTGAAAATGTCCCACGGGAATGCGATATATTCATGCATACGTACGCATGTATACGCGGTTGACGCGTCCCCCTGCGTTATATGTATGTATTTCTACGTTCGGAAATATCTGGCCATAGGACGTTTCTACCCGCGGAGCTTTCGACGATCCGAAATTTCCCTAGAAATAGCTGGAACGTGAATCGCGACGCGGCAAGATGAAAAGCTTGGCGAAAGTGTCTCGAATGATTTCGACCCGATGCCCGTTTTCGTTCCGCGTGATTTTTCTTTCGCGTGGCCCACAAATTGGACGAGCGTTGAATCTGGCAGTGGATCGGGCCGCGTTAAATCGCGCTTGCCCGCCGACTCGAGATTTATGGATTACGCGATGTACGGCCCGAGGTATCGTACGCCGCAAAGTCCAGGAAATATTAGTTGGTCGTTGACGCCGGAATATACAGCGAATAGTGACGCGCGTCGTGTCTCGTCGCGCCTCGCTACTGCGATCAACGTCAAAATCCCGGCCCGCACGACCCACGTCAAAATATCATTAACTATCCTCCGCTCCGGAGTTGTCGCGTCTTTGGAAACGTTGGATATCGATCGCGGGAACTCTTTAAACGACTCTCGCAGACTTTTTTCTCCGTCTCTTTCGACTATCGTTCTCTTTCGCTCTCTCTCTCTCTCTCCCTCTCTCTCTCTCTCAAATTTTATCCGGACTCCTTCCGGGGTATTTTTAGACGATATCGATCATTAGTCGGTTTTAACGTTTGTCTTTTTTCACTTATCGTTTCCGGCGTTTGTCAAGGTACGGACGTAATCTACGAACGATAAAGAATCGCCGTCGACTAGCAGCGGAAACGGACAAACTGCATTTACGTGTATACACTGGAACTTGTTACGGCGTTCGAAATTCAAAATTCACGGTCGCGAAGTTGGTCCATGTTTTGAATACTTGTGAAAGAAAATCCGGCGTCGGTAAAAGCCTCCGTCTCCCGTTCCACGATGCCTCTTTTCGCGCGAACCATGAGTCGCGCGTACGGGAAAATCGTGACTGGCGAACTTTTGGCACGGGACCCTGTGTAAGTGCTTTACAGCCGGCTATGCGGGGAATTGCAAGGCAATACGATGCGATAGGAGACGATGCGAGACGATACGAGACGATACGAGACGATACGAGACGATACGACACGATACGACACGATACGACACGATACGACGCGATACGCGACGATGGAAGCTTCCACTCTCCGATCGTCTGTCGAATAGTCTCCCTTTTAGGTCGGTTTCCCAGAAAGATATTCCAGATATTCCAGATATTCCAAATTTTCAAATTTTTACTGTGCTCGCACCTCCGCGTAGGCCTACATTAACGCTGTCGCGGAGCTCTGCCTTTTACATCTAAATTTGTAACGATCGCTCGAAACATCAATTTGCGATCCGACGGTGCGATATAGGTACGGAACGAACGCACGGCAGTGGCGAACTCTATACGTATATCGATTCGATTTCGTGGGGTGAGAAAACCCTTACTCCGTCTCCGCCTCCGCCTCCGCCTCTCCCGTTCATCCCGTCCTCTCTCCTTTTCCCTCTGGCTGTCCTTCTCCCTCGGCGGTGTAGGTGGTGGAGTCGCTTGAAAACTCGGTCAAAGTCTCGTCGCCGTGGCGTCTCGCTTTGGGGATTCGAAGAAGGGTCGTTTCTCTCTCTCTCCCTCCCCCATCCACCCCCCTCTCTCCGTCTATCTCTTTTCGCATCGCCATTTACCCACCCGTCGATATTTTTCCCAGAAAATTCCTCACCTATCCGGGTTTCCTGTTTCCCTTTCGCACCGAACGGGCGAAGGTCGAGCGCAATCGTAAGGCGCGAGACGTCTGAGATTTTAAGTTTGCATCTCTTTCTTTCTTTTTGGATCGTAAGGGAAACGTAGGAGCTTCGTTTTTGAAATTGAAATAGTTGCGAGACACTGAAACACGCGGATCTGGAGCGCGAAAAACGTTGGACGAAGTCTTATTGTTAGCGAAACATTCTGCGAACACTTTGACTCTTCCAGTCGTGTTGGCTCGCCTGGAAACGTCGCCTGGAGACTATTGTCGTTCAAATTTTTCGCGGGGCCAATTTTCCTCGACCGACGTCCAGCGGCATAACGCTCCGGATCGTCATCGTTTCGAGCAGAACGTTCGTCTCGCGAATCGACGATTTCTACGTTCAGCTTCCGTCGATTTGGTCTTCCGGACAATTAGCGCGGAAAGTCTGGAGTGCGCGAAAATAAAAACGAGTCCAAAGTAAGCTCTCTGGTAAGGGAAGTTTCCCGTGGTCGTTACCTCTCCATATTTTATCGACGGTAAAGAGAGGCAAAGAGAGAAAGAGACAGACGGGCTTGCAGTATGGGGAAGAAAAAGTTTAAAGCATCTGGTAGAAATTCGATTTATTGACTTTCGAAGTCACTCTCCCTTTTTTTCGCAGAGGCTGGGCAGGGGTAAAACCGATGGAAGTATATACGTACACTCGTGTGCACATATACATATGTATATACATACAGGCACGCAGCCTGCACGCACACCCATAAATATATATGTATACGTATATACATATATACATATACGATACATATAGGGTGGGCTTTAGGGGGGGATGAGTCGGGGGTGCGGAAAAAAAAACAGCGAAAAGAGCACTATCGGTGGAACGACTGGCGGTAGGTCAGGATCGCGAGGAGCGAGATGGATACAAATCATAAAATTTGATTGGACCGACCTAGGGCTGGGGGAACACCGGCTGTGTAGCCGATATATCGACTCACCTCTCGCGTATTCTCTGCGTATTTTCCGCTGACCGAGAAGGGGAGAGGGCAGGGGAGACGAGGAGGAGAGATAAAGCGAACGAGAGCACGGGAGCGAGCGAGAGAATTCGCGGGGGGTTACGTAGACCGGGCGCAACACGTCGATTCATTCATCCGTTTTTCTCTTTTCTTGTCGCAGGTACGGACGCGTCCATCGCGAGCGACTCCTCGTAAAATACGCGAGACACTGCTCGATCGGGCCACGATGCTACGTATCTGGTTGGCCAACCTCGCGTCTAACGGAATATCACGCCTCTGTAGCCCTAATTTACCGATACCAGATGTCCCTGCGTTTTGGCCGCTGCTTTTCTTCGATCGCCGGCAACTTGATTAACCGATTAACCTTTTGTCGCGAACATTGGGACGATCGGGTAAACGTTGTTATCCAGCTACTGGAGAAAAAAAAAGAAGACGGCTAGTTGTCCGTGGATAATCCGTGTCGTCGGGGTGTATCGATTTCTCAATTTTCCACGTTAACTCCGGTGGATTCCCTGTCGGGAGCTCTACGGCGTGTCCAGTGGCAAACTTCCGAACTGGCGTGTCTTTCCTGCGGATAGTTTTGGCCTCCGAGGAACGATGCGTATCCCACTACTTACTTGTTAGTCGTCTTACCGTACCTCGTAGCGTACTCCCGAATCTGCTCGAGTTTACAAATTTCTATTCGTCGAGAATGTACGCTCGACTCGTTGCTGCGCGACGAAACGACCGACAGGGACAGCCCGCGTATCCGGACGGGCGGAACTTTTCCAAACCGAATCAAACGGTGGAGCGAAATAGCGGCGATCACGATGAAGCGGCACCGTCTCGAAGTCGGGTTTCGGTTTCGCCACGATGTCTCGCCGAGTCTCGCCGAGTCTCGCCGAGTCTCGGGCGCACGCTTCATTTGAATTACATGAAAATTGAGCACGCTTCTCGAGGGGCGGCGCACGAGAGGGCCCCCTCGATCGGCCGATCGATCGATGACTGCAGATTCTAGGCGAGATTATCGCCCCGGAGTTGTTGCTTCTACAACGACCCGATCCCGACGTGAGAGAAAGAGACGACGGACTCTTTGTCTTTCGAGATGCAGCCCGGGGTAGGGGGGTAAGGCGAGCCGAAGAGCCAAACGACGACAGATTATTCCCGGCTGGAGGACGATCGCGATACCGATGGATCAAACGTCCCCCTCCCCCCTCCCCCCTCCTGCCAGGTGTCGAAAGCCGGAGAGATTCGCGGACGGTAAGGAGTAAGGAGTAAGGAGGAAGGAGGAACGTTGAGTTCCCGTCGGCAGATTTTTCGATATTTCGGCCCCGTCGGTGGAGCCCTTGAAAAGGTCCAGAATGTTGAGCCAGTCGGTTCCGATACACGTGACAGCGGCACTTTCGACAATTCGTTTAATTCGTTGGCGTCCAAGTACACGGGAACGTATTGTTTTAAGGTTACGCGTTTCGAGGGGGCGCTCGGCACGAGAAGCGTTAACGGGGTGGATGCCCGTCGTAAACGTCCGGATTGTAATTACGACGATTACGGCGCAGCTTAGAACACGTCCGGGGAAAGTAATCGAAAGTTACGAGGCGCGATCCGCGAGGATCATATTTATATATCATCGACGGGTTCGCGTGGAACGCCGAGGACTGGGCGAATACGTCGTCTATTAATCGCGTTGACGAAACCGTTGGATCGTCGGGAGATTAGAAGGATTTAATTAAACGTTTCACCGAACGACGAGGATCGCGAGCCACGCGGTAACTGCGCAACGTCACCGTGATACTTGGTACTCGTATTAATTCGTAACGACCGTAAATCCAGCCGATTCGCGGGCACGTTTCGACGCAGCGATTTCCTCGATAATTTCGAAGAAGATACCGCTCGATCCTAAAACCGTGATTGCCGATAAAGCGAACGTTAAATCTTTCGCAAAGTGCCGGTCGAACGGTTAACGGCATTCTTTCTCTCGGGCAAATTTTCATGCGAATTATTCGAAACGATCGCTGAATCTCCTAAGCGGGATCGGCTTTATCTTATACGAAGCAACGAATCGCGTTTCAAGCTAATTTCGTCGGAGAAGACTTTCCCTCGGCCCGTTTGCGCTGCGAAGAATCAACAACCGGAAAACTGGTTGTACGTCAAATTGCCCTCTTGACAACTTTACGATAGTCCTAGGCAAAGCCCCCCTCCGCCCCTGTCTCTTATACCTCCCGCGGGCAGATTCCGCAATGGAAATTGGTAAGATATCCCTTCGCGACTTTCCGCGACGTCGGACACCATCCAGACGAGGACGAATTTCCGGACGAGAAAATTCCAAGCTCCGCGAACGCGGAGGCGCCTGAATTTTTCCGCGTAGATATATCGGCCCTCGGAAATTCGAGCTCCGGTCCGTTTAACCGTCGCGCACCCAACGAATTTCATTTCGACGCCGCGTACACGGGTCGTTCGATCGCTTCTCTTTATTATCCCCGAAAAAGTCGAGCGTGCGTGTGTGCGGGGTGTTTTAGGTGCGCGCCCGGTGTCCTTTAGGGGGGGTTCCCGAATACACGTGCTACGGGCTTGAGGATTTTATGAATGGGGACCACACGTGGTTCGAACACTCCCCGATACGCGGTATACCGCTCCTGCGAGCCAGTTAGGCGACTAAAGGAAAGAGAAAAGAGGGCCAGAGTCTGCGAGCCGAGAGTGAAAAAGATGCAACGAGACCGACGGAGCAAAGAAACGCTGGAACTCGGTCGTCTACCCTGTAATTTATAACTGGAAACTCGGAACTACGACGCGACCTAAGGCGATACGTCGATTCCACCCAGGGGATAGCCTCCCCACCCCCTCCCTGCTCTTCCCTAGCCCCCCTTTTTCTTCGGCCCTTCTCCTTTTTCTGCCGAAGGTCGTTCGAACTTGGACCAGAATCGACGCTCGCTCCTCCGATCGTTTTCCTTCTCTTCTCCTGTCCACCCTTTTACCCAACGATCCTGAAACCGCCTCGGGAACTCGCCAAATTCCCGAATTCGCGATCCCGGGCCACCGTAGAAATTATGAAACGCGTCAGATACCTCCGGAAGATTAGCGTTGACCTCCCACGCGGAATGAATGTTTTTACCTAGCCGCGGGTATGCCCCATAATTTTGCGAATCTTTCAATTAGCCGATCGCGAGGGCGACGTTCGGAAAGCATCTAGGCAACGAACGGTCGAGTGAAAATAAAAAATGGGAGAGAATTTTAGCAAGATACCGCGGTGTCCCTTAACGGCCGAGAGAAAGCCGTGACGGTGTCGACGGAGTAGCCGAAGGAACGGTTCCCAGTTTGGAAACGGTGTGCCTGCGGGCTGGCTCTTCGGTTATTATTTGGCTCGTAAATTTTTATCGCGCACGCAGGACTCCTTTTTTACGAGGGCCATTACGTCGTTGCCACGTAAGGTCGTGCTGGCTCCCTCCGCTGCCTGTTTCTCTTTTCCTTACAGTTTTTCGTCTCGTTCGAGAATCGTTAGACGGATATATCGAGACGTTTGTCAACGATCGACGAATCGACGAATCGACGAATCGACCTCGAACAAATGTGCCTTCGATCGCGTGGGATCTTCTCATCCTCGGGGAAGCAATTCGAGCAGTGGTCGAGGGAATCGACGGGGTTCGACGCGGTCTCGCTGATTCGGTAATTTTGTCAATAGACTCGTAGGTGGTACGCGTACGAGGCATCACGATTTATCGCGTTCTTTCGCGGAGGAACCGCAACGCCCACTCGCTTCACCCATTAACTCGTGCCGAAATCGTTTCTCTTTCGTCCCGTCGTTCCGCCAGGGTCCCCGAAGAAGGCTCTCGCCTTCTTTTTGTTCTCTCCTTTGCTTTTTCGTCCGCGGGGAAAACCTTCCGTTGGAGAAATCGACCGTGATACGACTCCCTTCTCGCAGATACGGAGAACGGATTTTCGAGGACCGGCTTTCGATCTCGGATCGTACGCCCCGGCTACCGGTATCGCCGGTATCACCGATACCAGTCTATCTGACCTAATCACCCGATTTCCCACCCGCACCCTCGCTTACGATTCTCCTTTTTTGTATTTTTCAACCGTCGACAAAAACGTGGACTTTTCCGAGCAACAATGAAATAGTTTGCCCGGAAGCTGGTGCTACGGCAGAGAACAGGAACAGCCAGGCGCGAGAGAGAGAGCGAGAGAGAGAGAGAGAGAGGGGGGGGAGGGAGCGGAGGCGAGCAAGAGAAATAGAAAGAGATGGGTGGAGAGAGGGGCAAAAGGAGAGAGCGAGAGAGCAGTGGTTTTTCGTTATCGACATTTTCCACGGCGATGTCGGTGTGTGCGTGGAGCGTACGTGCGTGAGCTTCTCTCGTTGCCCCCTTTAGCGACACGTGTGTGTGGCAGCCGAGCTGTCAGTGTCTGTGCGTAGTTGTAGGTGTCTCCCGCTGTGCGCCAGTGTGCGCGAAAATTTCGTATAGGTGTGTACGTGACGACCGTACAGCATACACCATGCATGAGTGTGCGTGTACGTGTATGTGTGTAGAGTTTTCTGGAGGTTTCCCCTAGCAACGAGCAGCAGCACCAGCACCAGCACCAGCCACAGCCCGGCTTAGGGGTAGCTATGAGCCCCGCGCGAAACGACCTTGCCTCTCTCTCTCTCTCTCTCTCTCATTCTCTATTTATCTCTCTCTCTCTCCCTCTCCCTCTCTCCTTCTCTCTCATTCCCTTTCTCAGCTTTCCTTTTATCGTCTTCCTTTTTTTCGATTCTCCGCGAGTCTACCGCAAAGAAATCGGCCACGGCTGGCCCGCGAGGAAAAATCTGCTGTGAATGTTCACGTCACGGCCGTGTACCGATAACGGTCGAGCACGGGATGAATTTCAATCGTTCGACGTCCAGGACCTCGCGAACTAACGTAACTCGGGATAAGATGGCGAAGACACGATACACCTAGATCCGCGTAGGACAGAAAGCGTGGACGAATTCGGTTGGATTACGGCAGCGGCGATCGTTCGTATCGAGGAAAACAAAGTTTGACGACACGACCGGCAAGGGGGGACTTTGTTTTCAAATGTCATTCGTCGCTCACGGGTAAAAAGCAGCGGAGCTCCGATTTCACCGCGGAAAGCTCTGTTGAATTTCGGTGGTGATGCAACCAAGCCCGGCGAGCCAACGAACGAGCGAACGAACCAACGAACGAACGAACGAACGAACGAACGAACGAGCGAACGTGGTAACTCAATCCGAGGAGTTTCGGGGAAAAGTGTTGTATTACCGGTGTTGTTTCTCTGATCCTGGATCATCTTCGTCCTCGATGAATTCGAGGCGGTGCAAAAAAATTCCGTCGAGCACGATCGATTTCTCTCTCGCGATTGTCGAACGTCGTATCTCACGCGTTCTTTCGATATGTCCATCTCCGTTTCCGATCTTCAAACGTTCCTACTTTTAATTCATCTTACTCGCCTCGCTCGCCAGACCTTTAAGTACGAGGTATCGTCTGGGCAATTCTGGCGCCGGTTTCTTTGTTCTTTAGAGGCGTTGAGATCGGAACGAACGCATCTTCCACATCTTGTCTCGATATAACATGCCGTTCGCCGCTCCGTATGTCGACGAATATTCCAGAAAAGATTTCTTTCTGCTTTCGAGCTTGATCGTTAGCACGCTGAAACGTCCGTCGGTTAGCGGCTCGAAGCCCTCGCTACGAAAGAGAGAGATAGGGAGGTGAAGAGAGAGAGACCGAGGGAGCGTTAGCGAGAGAGCGAGAGACAGATAGATAGAGATAGATAGAGAGAGAGAGAGAGAGAGAGAAGAGTAGAGTAGAGTAGAGTAGTGTAGAGAGGGAGAGAGGGAGAGAGAGAGAGAGTGAGAGAGAATCTCTCCATTCCCTTGCCCCCCCCCCCCCGCCCACCCGTCGGCGGCCCTAGTCGTTTCCAGCAAGTACTTCTATGTACCAACCATCTCCTACACGCTACCCTTATATACCTTGTATATTTACCTTCGTGGCATATACACGTACCTATGTACCTATGTACTTATGTATGTACATCGGGGCCCGCGATACATAGGTCCGAGCGCCACATAAAAAGTACATAGGGTTGGGTATAGCTCCGGCTGAAAATTATTCCGAGTATTTTCGAATTAGCGCGTAGAAACTAGCAACCTCGTCGTTGTCGTCGTCGTTGTCGCGCAGATAGTAAGAAAAAAGACGGACCGCGAAACGTACGGTTTACACCCGGGTTTTTAAGAAACGAACGCCTGTCCGAACGGTTTATTCAGCGATTCTTCACGGACCCTCGGTGCGTCCGCTGAATTCCTCGGGGTGCTATCTTCCTGCCGACTTTTTTCATATCGAACGTCGGGAAACGATAAGAAAATGTACAAAGTGTCGCCGAAGAAAGAAAGGAGGAAAGAAAGAGGGAAAGAAAGAAAGAAAGAAAGAAAGCAAAAAAGGGGTACATATCTGTTCTTTTTCGAATCCATTTCCACTCTGTTCTTCTTTGGAAACGATTGCCGATCAAATACGAACTTTCGAGTAATGGTGTACATACTCCGTGGTGTTACGACGCGTTGTCCGGGTAGAAATTTCAAGGCGTATACACGGAGAATAAATGGGAATAAATGGGAATGAACGGGAATGAACGGGAAAAAACCGGGAGAGCGAAAAACGTTCGCGTTAGGAAAGGTTACGCTATTGCTGAGAGCAGGCTAAGTTCGGCGAAACGTCGAACGTAGCAGCGGCGCGTGGTGTTGCCTGCGACTGTACGACTCTCCGCAGCTACTCTCCGAAGACGGATTTTTTTATCGTCCGTTATGCGAGCGAGGAAAACGCGAGGAACCCGCGTAAGGAACGAGCGGTTTTTGTTCCTTTTTTTTTTCTTTTTATACCTGTCCTTTATTCCGGGTTGGTAGGGTCGGAAGGTCAGTGGCAAAGTTACATCGACGCGACGGTAGAGTCAGCCACACGACGGATGACATATTTTCCCAAGACTAGACTGCTTTTCTCTAGATGCGAGCAAAATCTGGTCCGCGAGACGGTGGCAACGATTGCGCTAGTCTCGTTCGAGTCATTTATTTTAATCCTAACGAAGTAGCTTCGAATCCGCGATCGGAATAATTTATGCCGTCGTTGAGTTACAACGATCGAGGCAGGATATGCGACACCTAATCTTTGGGGGTTGTTCGAGCAAATCTAAGCGAACGATATCGAAGAGAAAAAGAATCCGTCTACTTGGCGAGAGCCCGGTACGAATGATTCCTGGAAGGTTAAGCTTCCTTTGGGTTGCTCGTTCCACTCGCACGTTGGCCCCTCGGAATTTCAAGCACACCGAATGCGAAGTAATTCCGAGTTTGTTTTTCCGTATTAGCGCGTGAAAACGAGCAGCGTATCCGCGGGAAATAGTCGTTTCGCTCGTACGCTGTTTTTTCCTCGGGCCGGGGTTGCTGGCGTTCTCCCCTGGTCATCGCTTAAACGCATCCCGAACGACCCGGACCGTTTTCCAGACCGCGTTTGCCCCGTGAATACCCGACGCGTCGATGGCGAGTGCACCCCGTACTTTTCTACCTACACCGAGCAGGTTAGATCTTCTTTGGACTCGTAGACCCTTTTTCCAACCTTTTCCGCCGAAAACTTGGCGCGCACTGTTGGACCAACGAAGAACGATACGGAAGAAGCCTTTGCACCGGGCTGGGTGGAAATTAATCTGCCGTTGCATTTTTTTCGAAATTAGCACGCAGGGACCGAGGGAGCAGAGACGGTTTACTATGAAACGCGGTTTCCTCGTTGATTGGTTAGGTGCAAACTTGGAAGTGGTTGGCGTGGAATTTTTTTTCCATCGCGAACGCTCGACACGTTTCCAAGAAACGTTCGATTTTTCCGTAGCGGCGGGGAGAAGAGCGCGATTGAAAATGCGAGACGAAAGAGCACGGCTGCCGTAACGAGGAGCCGTAGGTTTGCAAAAAACCTCGACTTCGCGAAGTACCACGGCCAAGTTAACGCGGTTGATATAATACGTGCGACAAGAAGGAGAAGTCTGGTGGACGAGGTTCGTAAACGTTCGGGCAAAGTTTCTCCGGAGCAACGCGTTCTCTTTTCTTTTTTTTTCTTCTCGAAACGTGTGTGTACCGGTGCGACAAATGTTTCGTCACGACACACAAACGTTGTTTCACGGGAAAAAAGACGACAAGTTTCACGACAAAGTTTCCGTAAAAGGTAAACGAAGTACAACCGAACGATATTATCGTTACACTCGGAGCTGTCGGTAGAATTGTTCAATTTGCACAATGCATTCGGACAGGGATTGAAAACCGGGTGGAGATTTTTTTTCTTTCCGGCCCGTGCAGCGAGTATGCATAACGAATGATACCGACGTCCCGCGGCAGGGAATAAATTTAGCCTCGTCTTTGCAAATCGTTTTATTTGATCGTAAAGACTACCGGCTGAGATATTTACGTAACTCTTTCGTCGTCGTTCGTTTTCCCCTGGTTTTCTCGAGGCATCGCTCTTCTGTCTTCCCCAGTCGAACTCGGGACGTCTCGTCGGAAAATAATAAGAAAATAATCGCCGATAGATCTTGGAAACTCTGGCCCTCGCGAGCCAAGGATATAGGACTGTATCCGTCTAATCGCCGGCTAAACCCGTTACGCGAGATCGTCGATTCGATCGCGATCCGACGATCCGACGATCCGACGATCCGACGATCCGGCGATTCAGGGAAGATTTCGCGTTTTCCCTGGCGATTCATCGCGAACGAAAAATATGATAGAACGCGCGAGAAATTCTTTTTCCTGTGGGCTCCTCGTGCAATATTGATAGACTCGTCCCTAGATAATAGTCGAGGAGTGTGTAGCCTATAATTTCACCCGGGGAAGAGTTTTAAAGTCCTCGCGTAAGCAAACCGGTATTCCTAGGGAACGCACGGTAGTGTACACCCAGCTTTTCTCTTCCATTATGGTAATTACGATATTTAGATTCTTTGTACCATTACGGATGTTGGTATTATCGTGTGGCTGGCTTCGCCTTTTTTCCCCTATAATATCGTGTGCCGCGCGTCCCGTTTTCATTCGGCATTCGAGAACCTGCCCACTTCGTAATCCTCGTATTCTCGTCGGACAAATACGCTTATACGGGGGAAAAATAATAACCGACGTGCCGCGCGGAAAAGAATCTGCGAACGATTTTGACCAGTCCGCGGAGAGACGTTCCGTGATATCGCGGCGCGCGGGTCTTCACGGACGTTAAAAGAAACGAGACGAAACCCGGGCTTGAAACGAACGCATAGTTACTCTTTCATGAACGCACGAATTTGTAATCGAACTTTTCGCGGCTGGATTGAAATCTAGCCAGCGACGTGTCTCCGCTATCCGAGGGCTTTACGTTTTGCCACCTCGAGGCGGGGAAAATCTTGAATTTCGCCTCGACGTTAACGAACGCGCAACCGACGACGATGCCGGTCAGCTTTTTAACATCCGTGGATACGTATCTTCGTAAACGATGCACGCGTTCGCCGCGTATGCGCGAGTACGCAAATATTGATTTCATATTTTGCTCTCTTTGGCAGGTCCCTCGGCAAACGTATCGCGGAGAGCCGCGGGAAGGGGGGGCCCAGGGGGGCCAAGGGGGTTTTGTAATTTTCAATTTTAACGGAAATAACGTAGGTAGGCACATTATGCCGGCTCGTGCAAACCGTATTGTTTGTATTTAGTCTCGAACGTAATATTTGTGACGGGCAGGCGGCGAGGCTCCGTAACGTAACGGGTATCCGCGTGCACCCCGAAACGAATAACACCGGCAGCTCTGTTCTATCGCGCGTCCTATCGTTTTACGACTCTACGCTGCCCGTGTATCCGTATCTCTAGCATTCGTTCCTCCCCGCGGTTCCGGATTCGCTGACGTTGATGGTTCGTCGAATGACTTTCCCCGGTGTCGGGTAACGGAGCTTTTAGACTCCATCGACGGGTAAACAGAACCGATGACTGTAAATCCAATTGCTATTACAGCTACGTCTAGTCCGAGGCTCTCCCTCTAGTCCGCTCGAGTCCGCTCGAGTCCGCTCGAGTCCGCTCGAGTCCGTTCGAGTCCGACAGTCTGACATCTCGGAATCGGATCGACCGTTCGAGAGGATTGTTCGTCGCTGCGATGAACGCCACGGCCGCGTTTCCGAGAACACGGGCAAATCTTCCGCGACGTTGCAGCGCGTCCCGTCGGTGCGACCGCTCCGTTTCCACGAGCATGGAAGTTCTTAATTGACGGAGCCCGCAGCCGATCGCGATGCTTGGGCATACTCGGAGGTTCGCGCGGACAATTGCCCTCCGTAGTGTCGTTTATCGATTCTCCCGTGGGTCGTATCTCGTAGGTAGCTCGGAACCGTTCCGTCGACCGTTCGACGCGTTCGAACCGCCGAAACGATCCGCCGACAGGCAGAGCCGATCGGTTAGCGATTCGCGGACGGGGCGCTTTCGTTTGTCCGTATCCGCGGATTCGTAATAAAGCGAGGATCGCAGTCTATCCGTGTTGTAGCCGGGTCGGGAATATAGGTCTATCCGTCCGCTCGTAATTCGCGTAAAACGATTCTGGCATATGGCTCGGCTTTGGCGTGCCGCAAAGCTCATCGGGCCTCATAATTAGTCGAAAGATGAAGCGAGACAAAGAGAGGGAGGAGCGTACGAGCGAGAAAGAGAAAACGAGAGAGTCGCGGGTGGGTGAACGGGAAGGTGGGAGGATAATAGAGAGAACAATCATAATTGGCGCGTGCTTATAGCGAGCACAATCAATTAAATGGCGTGCACACGGGTTTATCTGCTCTAGCGACGGCCCAGCTGATTACGATTTTCCGCTATTTTCTTTTCGCCCGTCCTCTTCTTTTTTCATTTAATTAAATAATTCCACGCGAATCTCCGCGAAAGCAACTCTTTTATCCGTTAACGAATTTGCTCGCCGCTTCGTTCGTTCGCTTGTTCGTTCGCTTGTTCGTTCGATCGTTCGCGTACGACGGAGAATGATCGGTCTCGATTTCGATCCGTTTCGCTGAGGTTTCGCGCGAGAAAGATACATCTTTGAAACGTGTTTTAACCGACTCGCCGCCCGTCGTGTCGCCAAGTTTTAACCCAAGAAAAAGAAGAACCGGAGGAGAAGAAAAAAGATCGGGAGAAAGTTTAAAGCCCTCGTAGAAACTTATGAAATGTGACGCAACATCTTTATCCACTTGTCCTCCCTATTAAAAGTTTCGAGAAACACGAGCCCCGAATAAGGAAACGTAACGAGCGGAAGAGATTTAGCGCGTTAACGGTACCGGTAGATCGCGATCCAGCGGGTCCGAGGATCCAGCTCGTAAGATCGATAGAGGACAGGGGAGAGTTTCGTATCGTAGGTCGTTATCGCGCGCGATTACCCGCGAATCAAGGTTAATTCGATCATGCCGCCGTTACCATTCGATTCGGTCGTCTTGCTAAGGTTCGACAAACATCGTTTGAAAATGCATAAAATTACCTGTTGCTGCTGCTCGACACACGGAGATACTCCCTGCGGGTCCATTTCTGCAAAGAAAAGAAAAGAAAAGGAAAGTTAACGATCCGACGAGCCAAAAAGAGATTGCATAATTTCCCAACTTTTATCCGACGGGCTATAGCGGCCGCGCGCGCCTCTGCTTATGCAAATTGCACGAGCAGCTACTTTCTTATTTCTCTCGTTTCCTTTTTTGTTTAGAAATAAGTGCGATTCGTTTTCTATCCGAGCTACGTGTCTACGTGTCTACGCGTCTACGCGTCTACGCGTCTACGCGTCTACGCGTCTACGCGTAGATCGAATTTGTTTACGGTTCGCATGGTACAACCGTCGCCCTAACCCACGTTCGTTTTCTATTTTTCAGGTCGTATCCGTCACCAGTCCAGAACGGAGGGCCAAACGGAACGACGATGAATTGCTCAGGTTCGCAAGGTAAGGATCCTTTTCGAAGATTTCACTTTTTTATTAATTGAAACGCCGAACCGGCCCGCCCCTCGCAGGGATTCGACGAATAGGCAAAAATGCAGCAGCGGCACTGCCAGCGGCAGCGGCAGTGGCAGCTGCGCCACGGAAATTGCATGTTTTCCGAAACGAAACGGAATTTCGCAATAAAGGGAGAGGCACGCTGATTAATTAGCGGAGGAAAAATTTTCGGGGGAAATTTTCTACGGATTAAATTAGCCGTTGCATTAAATTTATTGGCCGAATACTCTTTTACAAATTATCCGCGTATTGAACACACAGGTACGCACGCACCTACGCACCTACGCACCTACGCACGCACGCCCGCACACATGCACGCACGCCCGCACGCACGCCCGCACGCACGCACGCACGTACGCACGCACATAATCGGAATCGACCTCCTACGTATAATATGTATACGTAGACGTATGTACGTACATACATACATATGCACCGGAGTCACGAATAATTTAAAACTATCAAACGTCGGCGATGTATGAAAATACCGAGTCTGATATTTCAGAGAAAAGTTACGGAGCCATGGTACAAAAATTTCCCGCCTCGTGACAATTCAATATCGCGCGATTACTCCGACAAAGGTATAACGAATCAAATATCATATTAATTTTATATATCGTACCTTGCAGATGCACGGCTCTATACGGATATACGAACGTACGTGTACATACAGACATATACATACGTATACGTATACGTATACATAGTACAGAACGCGTACGTCGGCGAGTCGTCCTCGTGTTTGGCGTTGAACAAAAAGAATGTACAAACGTGTGCGCGAATGTTCATTATCAATTTCACCGGCCCGCCCGTTGTTTCGATGAAATTTTCCAGCGAGGGGAGGAGAGATTTTCAAGAGACAAACGTATGAACTAGCGAAACGGCATATTAATAAAATTCGTCGCCCTTTGCCCTTTCGATCGCCCTTGCCGACAACAATTGGAATTCGTCCATTAGTCGCGGACGGTACGGTCGGAGAAGCTCGAGAATCTCTGGTGATAAAACGTCGAAGAAGATGGGAAAACGTTGAAAGAGCTGTCAGTGACGTCGAATATTTTGTCCACGTGCCCGTTAAGCGGCCGCACGCTAGACAGCTTCGACGTACGTATTCGCCGTTACGCGTACGCGACGCCCGAATCTAGGGACGAACGATTAATTCGTTTATTTCCGGATATTTCTCACCCATCGAATCGTCATCGACCAATCAAATTTACTTTGATCTCCGTAGAAACGTTTCACAATTATCTTCTCGCCTCTGCGCGTTTCGTTCGAGTGGCCGAGTGTTATCCGGTTCGTTTTGGATTTTCGTCTCGCATGCGACGCCTACCGGAAAACCTGTGCATACGCGTCTTTGTGTCTGTAACGAATCGCGGATCGACGGGGGAGAGTAACGTGTAACGGAAAATTGGCACGAGGAGGTGAGAGGTGGTACACGTTGTCGGGGATAATCGGTGGAAATTCGAAAGACGACGCGATCCGTGGGTATCCCGCGTTAATAATAGGAAAATTCAAAGGAGGTCATACTCCGGTATACATGCACGGGGATTAGAGTTGGCACTCCATGAGTCAGTGCTTTCAGTTTGGGAGAGGAAACGGCTCGCAATGCAGTTAGGTGACTGGCACAAGTTCCTCCATGGTTAACAGCGCGAGAATTCGACCCAGGTGATATACATGTAGGTGTACGGGAACATTTCAGAGAGGAGCGATACGTTTCCTCGACGATAATCGAGGAATAATGCGTTCGTAAAAGCCCCTGTATTTCGCTACGTTTACGGGTAAAAAAATCTGTGTCGTCCGAGAGCGGATGTATCGATACCAATCGAATTATTGTACGTATGTACGTAGATGGTACTCAAAGTCCCCAGGGCGTTTCGTTGATAGGTATAAGCTGCGTGCAAAGCCCCCCGACTGAAAGGTGGACTTGTTTATCGTTTCGATAGGGGTGCTAGTGAAGCAGGAGGCAAGGGACGACGGGTACGAGACGAGCCCGGACCTGGAGATGCGAAGTACCGGCGGTGACAGCAGCCAGCAGTACCACACGCCGCTGACGCCTCACACGCCGCACACACCACACACGCCGCACACGCCGCTCACGCCCATCTCGGCCACCCAACACCAGCCCCAACAGCCAGGTTCGACGGCCACCCTCGGACAGGTGAGTTCTTCCATACGTGTGCGTGCGCGTAGATGTCGCCCAGGGGCGAGGGAACACCTATTCGTAGAGAGAACGAATGCCCGACGCCGGGCATCTTTTCCATCGTATTATGCGCGCGGTTACGCCACGTTTTCCTGTCGAAACGTCCCCGTCGCGACCGAAGAATTTAAATAAAAGAACGATCGTCCGCCTCGAAACGGTGGAAAACGTTAATTTGTTGTCTAAATAATCGTTTTTTAATGCCACGGAAGAAATTGTATCGATAGCAACGTACATATAATAGGTACTAACAATAGATACGTGTCTTTCCTACATCGTGTTTGTCCTTCCACCGTATATCTTTCTTAACGGAACCGTGACGGCGACAATATATTTCGCACCTTATTGAATTTTCTCGATTTTCCTGTACGCGTCAGCGCGCGATAAGAGAAAGGAAATGCGAGAAGTCGTTCGTTAGAAATATCCCGTTATCTATGCGCCGCGAAATAAAGAAAAAAAAACGTATAATTCCAGGAAGTCCCGCGAAGGTGCGATATTTACGAGGTCCCGACGAAACAAACTCCGCGTATCGAAACGAAACATTGTTTACCATCGAAATATTCGTCCGTCGAAACCACGAAGAGTTCTGATCAACGTAAACGGTGAGCGCGATCGTCGAAGATAAGACACGCGAAGGTTACGGATTACCATCCAAGGAATATAATCGTGACACGTAATCGGCGATGGAAGTGAGCAGTTATAAAGGAAGCGCGGAGGGGGGAGGCAGGCGGAGAGGGGAGTGGAGGGGAGATCCCGACATATAAAATGCCAAAATCATTGCTCAATAAAAACAATGTACGGTCGGTCCTCGTTACGATCCGCGGCATATCGGGTGGTGGATCTAGCGACTCGCGATCACAAAAATTACGAGCGATAAATTGCAATAAAGACAAGCGCAATCGACGCTCCGCGTTTTCGTAATATCGCACGGTTCATTTGCATTTTGATGTTAGTTTTATAGTCTACTTACGCAACGTCTACCTCTCTCGGCGCGGTACAGTGACATAAGACGTTGCGGATAAGTCCGTGATCGTCCCTGTTTCTTTTATTCGAATTTTTTGTATCTTCTGCCGTTTTCGGGTTCGTTTGGTTTTTCGTTCGGTTTAGCCCTCGGTTCTTCGAGAAGACGATCCAACGCGTTGAGAATCACGCGTTCGCAAACCCATCGACTACGAGTCTCGGTTCGAGCAACTGAACGTGAACGACGGAAACATCTCGCAACGTCGAAAGCTCGGCTTGCCACTTGTCGCAAAGCGAAACGACCACGCCCGTTTCTTTTCGCGCGACTAACGGCGAGCGATTCGTTGGAAATTTCAGTCTAATCCGTCGTGTCCGTCGTCGCGTCGGTTCCCTTCTGCCGAAAAAGGGCAAGGTAATCGACAATTTCGATTTCCCTCGGCCCTCGGTTTCGCGAAGAGTCAGCGAATACAGAGAGGAATTTTGTCGATCGAATTGTTAACCGTGAACACGTCTCGGATTTATCGACACCGTCCGAGATCGAGTCCGTTCTCCGAGTTGCCGATACGCGTCGTTTTCCCTAATTCCCAGCGACGCACCGTAACCACCCGCCGAATCGAGCAAATTTCTTCGCTTCTTTCCTCGACTCCGCGTCTCGTCGGATTTAAACGACGCGAACGCTAGTCGACTCGTTCGAGCATTCAAATTTATCGCCTAGAGATACGCGTCGGATTTATTAACGAAAATTAGCAGACGCGATAACGGATCGGCCCGTGCGTTTCTACCGGAACATAAACACACTCGGGATTAATGGTTTCCATTTTTCGATCTGGCCCGCGTTTACAGCGACCGTACGCGCTCTTGACCTCCCGATAACCCAAGATCGAGGCTGAAACGCCGAAAGATAAGCGTCGCGACGCCCGTTGCCCACCGATAAGCCACTCCCTCCCCTTCCTTTTTCTATTCCGCCGCGTGATTCGCCCGAAGGTCGCGAATAATATCCCACGATAGCGGTACAACTTTCCCCGAACCGTCGAGTTTATCGTCGAATTATATGTTCTTTTTGCCTCTTGGAACGACAGAGGCGGCGGATTCGCTCGTTTCACCTGCCGCCTTTGCGCCGGAGACAAAAGCCGCGGCGGTGGGGGGGGGGGGGGCAGGTAAATGTTTTCGAAAAGGATTCGAGAGGAGCTCTAAGAAAATTGGGAGAACGTAGCTGGCGACGGGGGTAGGGGGGAGTGAGGTGACGCGCATCGTGTTTTCGACGTGAGCGGCAATTGCTATTTTTCCAACGACAATTTTGCAGAGGCCGTGCAGTCGACCCGACTCCGACACGCTATATACGTACAACATTTTACGATTGCCGCTCTACGTGTTCATGATGGCACGTGCTTTACGTCTGGCCGTCTCTACGTGCCGTCCAAAATTTTATTTTCCGAACAAACGGACGCGTAAAAAACGCTACCCGGAAAATTCGTAATGAATTTCGCTGCAGTTGACGTAGTTTAAGGACGAGATGTGGCACCCCGGCGACGGGTAAAAATTCCACCGTTAACCAGTTAAGTGTGGCGATCTCTGTGCAGACAGAGCACCAGCGTCTGTTGCGATAATCAAGCAACGACGGGTATAGTCGTCAAACAGAGAATAAGTGTCGCTGTTGAAATATTGGGTAAAAAAAACGATTTTATCTTATAAAAGGAACAATTTTATTTCTAATCGGAATAATCAAACATTCAGTGTCACGGCACTGCTCGTGAGTTAGGTCATAAAACATTTAACTGGTTAATAGCTAAAAAATTACAGAAATGCCGAGCAAACTTCGAAAATCGCGAAAAATCGTCAAATTCTGACAGTTTTTTGCTCGACATTCGCTCAATTTTAGAGATAGCGATCTGAGACCGGTACCACTGAATTTCTCAGGAAATTCTACGCCAGATCAATATATAATAGTTGTACTTTTCGAAAATTTAATTTTTCGCAAAAATGTGAAGGGGGTAGGTCAGGATTTTTTGCGATTTTCGTAAATCGGCTGTCATTTCCGTAATTTTTTAGCTATTTAAATGATCCTGGCCGTTTTGGACGCGGAATCCGAAGCCAAATAAGATGCAGAAAGAATCAGATGGATATCTCAAAAATTGTGAAAATGGCGAGCGATTTACGAAAATCGCAAAAATTTCTGACCTACCCCCTTCAGATTTTGGCGAAAAATTAAATTTTCGAAAAGTACAACTATTATATGTTGATCTGGCGTAGAATTTCCTAACTAAAACAATGGTACCAGTCTCAGATCGCTATCTTTAAAATTGAGCGAATGCCGACCAAAAAACCGCCTGCATTTAATACTTTTTCGCGATTTTCGTAATTCTTTCGTCATTTCCGTAAATTTTTAGATATCGACCTGAATCTTTCACTGTCCTGTTCGGCTTCGGATTCCGCGTCCAAAACGCCTCGGATCGTTTTAATCGCTAAAAAATTACGGAAATGGCGAACAAATGACGAAAATCGCGAAAAATCCTCAAATTCAACCAGTTTTTCGTTTGGCATTCGCTCAATTTATGAGATAGCGGTCTGAAACTTGTACTATTGTTTTAGTTGGAAAATTCTATGCCAGATCAATATATAATAATTGTACTTTTCGAAAATTTCATTTTTCGCAAAAATCTTTTCGTAAATCCCTTGCCATTTTCGTAATTTTTGAGCTATTAAAATGATCCAGGGCGCGTTGGATGCGGAATCGGAAACCGAATAAGGCGCAGAAAGAATCAGATCGATATCTCAAAAATTGTGGAAATGACGAGCGATTTACGAAAATCGCAAAAATTCCTGACCTACCCCCTTCAGATTTTTGCGAAAAATTAAATTTTCGAAAAGTACAACTATTATATATTGATCTGGCGTAGAATTTCCTAACTAAAACAATGGTACAAGTTTCAGACCGCTATCTCAAAAATTGGGTGAATGCCGACCAAAAAACTGTCATAATTTGACGATTTTCCACGATTTTCGTAATTTGCCCGTCATTTCTGTAATTGTTGAGATATCAAAATGATCCGGGACGTTTTGGACGCGCAATCCAAAACCAAATAAGACGCAGAAAGAATCAGATCGATATCTGAGAGTTTGCGTAAATGACGAAGAAATTACGAAAATGGCGAAAAATCCTTAAATTTAACCAGTTTTTTGTTCGGCATTCGCTCAATTTTTGAGATAGCGACCTGAGACTGGCATCATTGTTTTAGTTAGGAAATTCTACGCCAGAACAACGTATAATAGTTGTACTTTTCGAAAATTTCATTTTTCGCAAAAATCTGAAGGGGGTAGGTCAGGATTTTTTGCGATTTTCGTAAATCCCTGGCCATTTTCGTAATTTTTGAGCTATTAAAATGATCCAGGGCGCGTTGGATGCGGAATCGGAAACCGAATAAGGCGCAGAAAGAATCAGATCGATATCTCAAAAATTGTGGAAATGACGAGCGATTTACGAAAATCGCAAAAATTCCTGACCTACCCCCTTCAGATTTTTGCGAAAAATTAAATTTTCGAAAAGTACAACTATTATATATTGATCTGGCGTAGAATTTCCTAACTAAAACAATGGTACCAGTCCCAGATCGCTATCTCAAAAATTGAGCGAACGCCGATCAAAAAACTGTCATAATTTGACGATTTTCCACGATTTTCGTAATTCCTTCGTCATTTCCGCAAATTTTTAGATATCTACCTGTATCTTGCACCGAGTTATTCGGCTTCGGATTACGCGGCCAAAACGTCCTCGATCATGTTAATAACCCAAAAGTTACGGACATGGCGAGCGATTTACGAATATAGTTTATTTTTCGGCAAAATTACATTTTAAATATCAAATTGTAAGAAAATTTTACGCCTGACGGATATAATCGTCATAACACAAAATTCTGCCACATCTCCATGACGGATATAGTCGGCAAACACACTTAACAGGTTAAGGTTCGTTTCACAACCGAATGCGAACGTGACGGATTCGCGAAAGGTCCGATAAAAAAAGATAAATCGAATGCAAAAGTAATCGACGTCTAGTAGAATCGGCGTTAGGGTCTGATCGAGTAACAAACTGTTTAGGTTTCGATAAAATGTGAGACGCCGGTGGACCCCTACTCGTTCGTGGACGAGGAGATGTCGATGGGTGGTATGAGGTCGAGCAGTCCACCCGGGAACCCCGAAAACATGACGTGTCCTCCGGGAGGTCAACCGGGGCTCGCGACACCCACGTCGACGCCGCCCGGTCCGCTCTCGGGACCCCTGTCGGGCCCGCAGCACCTTCAGATGAACCTGGGCGTCATGAACGGAAACGTCAACCCGCAGATGCCACCCCACCAGCCGAAGAAACGGGGCCGCAAGAGGAAATCGGAAATGATTCTCACCCCCGAGGAGTAAGTACCGTTTCCATTTATTTCCAACACGTGCGTACACCGTTCTTTCGTCGTCGCGAAAGGTCTGCGCTGAAACGACGGTATTTCGAACGTTCGTTCGTTAATATCGTCGATCGGTACAGAAACGGTCGACGAAGGGTTCCGTGGAAATCGGTGGAAATATTTGCAGGTTGCATCGGCGGATATAAATCCCACCGGCAACGGTTTAGAAGTGGGTGAAATTCGTGGCGTTAAAGGTTACGGATGAATCACTCGATCGGTTGCGTGCGACTCGTGCTACGCTAGATCCACGGGTAGAGTTTCTTACGTTTCGACGCTGAAATCCGAAAGCTCTATCGAGAAAAAGTTTGGCGAAAAGTAAAGTCAAAGTCGCGTCCGCGACGCGTCCCTTCGAATAAAACATGAGGGTTCGTCGAAGAATCGCGAGAAGCTAGTTTTCCCTCCTCTTTTCCGCGAGTGAGAGGGGGAGGGGATTTAAATTCGTCCGTAATTGCAAAGCCTGTCTAAGATATCGCCGGTATTATGCAAACTATGCGGTAAAGTCAACTTTACATTTAAAGCAGGGTTAAAATCCTTGGCGAAACGAACCCTAAGGGGTTACAAAGCGACTGTTATTAAAACGCTTTACGGTGCCCTAAAAGGACAAAGGTCAAAGGGAAAACTGACACGGTACATGTACGTTAGCGCGGGCTACTAAAACTCGATAATCGCGTTATACTCGCGTAACCAGAGGTCGGTTACGTATTTACGTGGCAATTTTCGGTAAGTATACCGCGGTCGAGACAGTCCATTGAAAATAATAATAATAACGTACGCTCGCAGGTCAATAGACGTTTGGGTCGATGCGACTAGACACGGTCATAGATATTTACTCGAAGCTTTTAGTTTCTTTATGGAAAAGCACTTTAAGGCAAATATTATTCGTAATCGCGAATGCCGGTTCGCGGTTGAAAAAACACGAGTATCGATACACGGATTTTCATTCGGAGGGAACGTTCAAAGGAAAGGAGAATTTCTGCCGTCGGTTTGTCGTAATTTCGGGATGAAACTCGATACCGTACGTACTTATGTAGAAATCGCGTAAGGAAAAAACATGCGCGCTCGAGAGCATACGGAACGTTCTGCCGACCAACGAAAAAGTATTCTTGATAATTGAGCGAAAAATTAACGTATTTATAAACCCGCGCTCCATCTATCCGCGCGGACATACGGTACGCGCGGGGATTAAATCAACGGATAATAAAACAGGAATTATTTCGAATATTCGTCGGATCGTACGTACGGCTCTCTCGCGTCGCGTTTACGTAACGTAACGGCAGTCGATTTTTCTCGTATGCGATCTTTACAAGCCGAATTATACGGTATACGTATTTCTGGCACTTTCTTCCGTTTAACTTTTCGTCCGGTCCGATAAACTAATGTTCCCACGGCCGATTCGACTGGAAATTCGTAAACCGATAGACCACTAACAAAGAGTTTCGTTACGTTTCGCAGGGCGGAGCTGGCGGAGGCGAAGAAACGTGCAAAGACGTACAAAGAGAGGAAGAAGCACGACAGGTTCGACGGTATGCCGGAGGAGGAAGTGAGCAAGCGGGTTCTTCCCGATCATCTGACCAACAACCTTGACATCATCATAGTAAGTTGTTTTTCAGCGGCAGCGCTCCTTACGAGGGAACTTTTTGCAACTTTTCCGATCGATGCTCGAACGTTTCGCCCGCCAAGTTCGACGAGCCACGGACGGTCTACGTAGGACCCTTGCAGGCTGTTCGCAGGAGCATCGCGCTCGAGTCTGTGTAATTTTCGTTACGGTGGCCGCGATAGCCGTGCGGTAGAGGCAACGACGCGCGACAAGTCCTCCTTGTCGTACGATTATAATTAACTTTCGTTTAGCCGCGCGGATTCCTCGGAGGCCCTATATTTCCCGTCGCTTCGTTTTTCGCTCCGGCAGGACGCGATACGATTAATCCGATTAGTCGTCGGCATAACGGGCGTCTAGTTAGCGGGAAAATCCATCTCGAAGGTACCGAGACGGCGCGCGATCGTAACGACGACAAATGGTCGTTTGTAGCGCGTTCGTCAGGTGTCGTAATCGCTTTAATGGTCCATACCCAATTCGGTTATCACGCTTGACGTTGGTAACGAGCGCGCGCCCGCCTCTGTTTCATCGAACCGCGCCGGCTGTTTTGTCCGGACCGGAGATTGAAATCATTATATTTCTATCGGTATCCGACAATTTTCCCTGCCCACGCAACCCTCGCGTGCCGCGATAATATTTAATCGCCTAATCGTCGCACTTACCAGCTCACGTGCGCCGTTTCTTCTTTCCTTTTCTTTCGCCTTTTTTTCCCTTTTTTTTATAACGCTGAATATACATGTTATACCTTCGTGCGCGAACGCGCCAGTTCGACCTGGTATTTTTCACGCAAACGCTTCGTTCGTTCGACGCCGCGATCGGAGTCCGATTTACACCGTTGCGCGTAACGAGAACCAAGAATCGACGTAAACGTAAACGTAAACGTAAACGTAAACGTAAACGTAAACGTAAACGTAAACGTAAACGTAAACGTAAACGTAAAGGTAAACGGAGCGTGCGAAGCTAGGGGAGGTTCGAGCGTACGTACAGGTGTCACGGCGCCCGATGGAAACTGTTCGCGCCCGACAGACGGACGAGCGTAAAACTCTGCGTTCGAGAAGGTTCGTAGCGACGAACGACGAGACACTTTCTTTCCGACCGATAAACCTTTGGGGGTCGACTTTCCCGATGATACGTGAAAGACAAACGCGGCCGCGAGAGATGACGCTCGAGCTTTGCCGGCGATCGGTAGAGACCGAGATGCAAGAAGGATTCTCCGGATTCCGAAAGGGTGCTTCCGGCAACGCGGTTAGAAACCGGAGAAGGGGTGGTAGTCCGTTAGCGGCCGGGGGTTCATATTCATATATTACGCGGGACGAGTAGTCACCGTGGTCGATCATCCGTCAAGCGGTGTAAACGCTTTAACGGGCCGTGGGCAATTCGGTTATTACGGGCGTCGTTGTAATCGAACGCAGCGGGACACCGGTGTCGGCCTTCGGCTAGGCCCTCTACCCCCACGAATCCACGAATCCCCCGATGTTGCCTCTTCGCCCATATCCCCCTTCCGACCCCCCCCCCTGCTCCTCCTCCTGCTCCTCTCCCCGCCGGCCTTGCTTGCCCCTTGCCCCCCGCGCGTTCCTCCTCTCCCTCTGTACCGTGGCCACCCGATCTCATCGACGCGCGTTGTTTTCAATCGGCGACAATTCCGCACCCTACCCTCGGCTCGCAACCCCCATCATTTTATCCTCGTTTATCCCGGCCGAAGCGCCATTCGGCGCCGGCCGACCGGCTAACGCATTGGCGTTAACGCGCTAATGCGATACGTACTTTATGTACGGAGGGAGAGAGCGCTTCGACCACCCGAACGCAACTAACGATATAACGCGATTTCGAAGCGATATCGTATCAGGATTCTCTTCGCCAAACCGTATCTCTCGGATTTTTATTTAGCGTGGTTCGCGCGACGGTGTCCGCGATCGAAAATCGCGGAAGGCTACCCGCGCGGGATCATCGGTATCGTTCGATCGCGGCGGGGGAAAGTTGACGGAATCGCGGTGTATGTATGTATGTATGTATGTATGTATGTATGTATTTGTATCGCGCGTCGAGGCGCGCTGCCATGCCGCTCGGGAAGAATCGCGCGATGTCGCAACGTCTCGTCGCGCGGTCTTCCGCGAAGCGGCGCGTGGATTTGTAAAACGCGAGAACAAAGAAACTTCCGTGACTATGGCGGCGTTTGAATTGTTCTCGAGATTCGGTTGGAACGAGTATGACCATCAGCCGGGCGACGGGCGCTTTTTGCGATTTCGTACGGTCGATTCCTTTCTCGTCACGGTACACGCGTACGGATTTCACGTACACGGTTCTTACTCCGCGATTATGCAACGCGGTAGACGCAGGTGTTGTGTAGTACCTGTTGCGCAACCACATTATCTTCGCTCTTCACTCCGGAGGTTAGGTAATTAATAACGACAAAGTCCAAGGATACGCGACAGGGACGCCATTAGGCGTGTATCCTAGCGGACGATGCAGCCTTCCGACTCTGTCGTTGCACGCTTACGACTGATCGACCTTTCGGTACGACGTGGCCGTACCCGCCGTCGTTCCGTATCGTCCCGATTCTATTATTCGTCTCAACTATCGGACGATTCCTTTCGACCCGACCGCGTGAATCTTCCCGCGTATCTCGCGGCATTTCCCGAGAAACGTCGGACTTTTGGACTTTTGGACTTTTGACCGAACGGACGTACACACGTAAATACATTGTAGCTCGCGTCACTCCTTAGAGTCTCGTATCGTCGGAACGCAGCGTTCGATTACAGCGCGGGAGGGAAGGAAGGAGGGACAGAAAAAATGGAAGAGTTTGACGAGACGAAATTAGGCGGAAGCGAGAAACGTTGTCCGATCGGTCGAAATAAAGTCTCGCTGTTACACGGACATTTTTCTCGAACGACGGGAACGACCTCCGTCGAACAAAGCTGCGGAGAGACAATAATCCTATCGTCGGGCACGGAAACTAGTAGGAAATAAGCCTGCCACGTAATGATTTCTAGAAGATCGAAACCGCTCCGACGAGTCGAAGCGGGAGTAAATCGACGGACGACGATAAAACCCGATTAAACGCGGTGTAATTATTCCCGTATAAACGTTTGTTATTGGTAAACACAGTGTAGTATTAACCCTTAGGTGACGAGCGAAAAAAAATGTTTCGGACAAACACAAACACGTGGAAAAATATCGCGAACGAATTTTCGTTCGAAGCGCCGGCGATAAAAATCCATTCATCGAGCGGAGTTATTAATTCCGTTCAATTAACACGAACGATTCTCGTTACAGATTGGGATCAATCCAGGACTTTTCGCAGCTTACAAAGGCCACCATTACGCCGGACCAGGAAATCACTTCTGTGAGTTACAACGCTCTTTACCGTTCATTTCCATCTTATTACGGTCCCCCTGTTCCGTGTCGAGCGTTTCCATCGAAACGATTTTCGAGATTCCGGTCGCCGCGCCGCGCCACGCCGGTCCGCCGGCTTCGCTCGAGTATTCCGCGCGGTTTTCGAGAAATTCTATCCGCGTATTCGTGCGGCTCGAAGGGCCCGTAATTTTCGCAAGTCGGCTGCAATTAACGTAATGTAAATCGTGTCACGTCGTGCCGCGATCGGTTCGTCGATAAACACCGCGCGCTGGAGAGGAACTCCTGCCAACACTCGTTGTAAAAGTCACGAGTGGAGTAAAAGTCTCGACGATTAGCTTATCGATCAAAAAAATTTTCCTCGAAAATTCACAGAAGAGTGCCGATGATGGGTGAAGCACGCTCGAGCGGGGGAAAAAAAATTTGCACGTTTCGCCTGGCTCCCTTATTCCTCCTTCCCTTTTATTCTTTTTTTTCTTTCTTTCGCGATATAATTTCGATCGCGCGTGCTGCCGCGGCGCGGTCGATTATCGTTAACCCAAAGAAATCCGATTACGCCAGCCTCGCGGAAAGGAGAATGGCTCTTCTCGGCGAGACCGGTACGCGAATCGCCCTTCGCCCTACCGTTTTCTCTATCTCGACGAGGCCTTTTTTTTCTTTTTTTTTATTATTATTATTCTTCTCTCCCGCTTCTTTTCGCGGGAAATCGCAGAGTCGCGACGCTGCTCGACGCCCATCGGGACGTAAATCAGCCGATGGTTTCGAGCCGTGGCAGCAAGCCCATCGAAAAACTCGGTCGTTCCCCTTTTTTTCTCGCGCCCTCCGTGTATACGCGACGTGATCGACCGAGGAATGATTACCGGCTATTTTTAAACCCCGCCCGACGTAGTGGAACACACGTACCTTCGATGGCAGTGCGTAGGTACGTGTACGTACGATGTGCCGAGGTGCACGCGTCTTACCCTTGGCGTGCATGTATGCACGTACGTGAACCTGCGACTCGACGGGTGGGTCGCACGACGACTCGTTGCCGAGTTGCGGCTACGTTGAAAGCGTAAGAAAATCAAGGGATGAAAATTTCAACGCGCGGCTCGCGCTCTCGATACCGGGGAAATGTTATCGCTGCGAATTTCAAAGTCCAACGAGTGTCCGACGCTGTTTATGCTCGAAAAATGCGCGTGCTTCCGAAAGGAATACGTTAGAAACAAGCTCGCAGCGAAAGAAGGAGCCAGAGCCGAAACGGAGACGTAAAACGAGTTACCGAAGGTTTACCGGATCGTCGGGTGGCAGAGACTCGGCGTATCGCGCGTACGCGCCAGTTATCCGTTCTCCCGCACCTACTTGTTTCGTTCGCGGAAAGCTTCTCGTATTTGTGTACTACCGGTATTCGCGGTGAAAAAAATGCAGCGAAATAATTCACGCCAGAATCGGTCTATATACGCGTGTATATAGGTGACAGCGTGGTCAGTTTTTTTTAGTGAAAAATTGGTCGACAGTACCACCGATACATTTTTTCAATCAACAGTGGTTAAAATTTGCACGCTCCGCGTATCTCCTGGTAAATTCGTCCGATTAGAATCGACCGAGCGCGCGCGCGAGCTTGCACGTTATCGCGAAGACGGGGTAGATCCAATTAGCAAGCGAAGGCACCGTTTTTCGCTAGGGTTGACGAAATTTGTCTGTGCCGCGTCGAAACGCGAAAGATTCTCGCGGCGTATAATTTGCACGCGTTGAACGTTTACTTGGTAAAAGGAATCTAGCCGCGTACTCTGGCATAATCGATGCATAGTCGAATCCTCGTGGCGTCGGGAGGTGTGTAGGAGGGCGGACGGGGGCAGAGCTCGCACATTTTCCGGGATTCGACCAATAGTAGATTTTTGCGCAGCTATCCTGAAGCGTACTCGTGCATTCGCGATCTCCTCGACTCCGTGCAGCAAAGCATGCATGCGGGCGGGTTACGTACAGCTGTACAGGGTTCTACAGAGAGTTCTACGGGGCTGTACAGGGTACAGCCGTTGGATACCGTCCGGTTCCGCCCCGGTTCCCTTTCCCTCTCTCGCCCTCTCTCTCTGCCTCTCTCCGTCCCTCCTATCGGATGCATGTGGGGCTTCGTAGGGCTCTGAAGGGCTCTGCAAGTCCGTTCCTGAAGGAACGCTCTATGTATGTGCCGGCGTCCGTGTGTGCACGGCTGTACGCGCGAGCGAACGTATGCATACAGGGTGATTTCGGTCGGCCTTTAAATAAACAATTTTGCGCGTTAACGGCCTGACCAATGCCTATTACGCGCGCATGCATATACGTGCGTGCATTTTACGCGCCGTACCCGTATACCCAACTACGCACGCTTTACACACACGCGTACGTATACGGGCGACCGCGCGTACAGACGGCCACGTAGCTATACGTATGTACATATTTATATGTTATACATATACATTATATACATATATATATATATATACATATATATATAGATATATATGTATATGCATGCATGTATGTATGTATGTATGTACATATATGGCACGTACACACGTGCAGATAGGTAGAGACACACGTATCCTCGTAGCGGGTATACATATACAGGGTGAAGTTAGGTGTGCGCTGCTGGATTTTCCAGGGTTTTCCCGGGGTTGCGGTAGAGCAGTGGATGGGGTAGAGGATGGCGGTGTGTAGAAGGGAGTAGAAGGAGGGATACGAAGCGGGTTGAGGCGGACTACGAGGAGGAGGGTAAAGGGGTGGAGGACGGTTGTAGTGGAGGGAGGAACTATAATGAGTGGTGCGCGTGAGGGAAAGCAGGATAAAAAGGGGTGAGAGAGGAGGCGAGTCTGGGGTGGGAATCGTGGGTGGTTGAGAGAGGTTGGGGAGGCGGAAGCGTGGTAGTACGGGGTAAAAAGGTTGGAAGCTGTGGCAACTAGCGCAGGGGGAGCCAAGGGGGGAGTGGGTTGCTAGCTGCTGAAAGAGGTGGAGGGGAGTTGGATCGAGAACGACGGGTCAATTTGAGCCCCGGAGGGAGGGAGAAAGCCGGGAGGGATCGGGCCTAAAGGCAGCAAACGCCGAAAAATTCAGCGCGGTTCGACTCCCCCTGCCCCTCCCCCGGCCGCGATTCGATCGCCCGAAACTGAGCCGGGCCAGTGATCGGGCCTCCGAGGAGCGGGCTATGCTTTCCATGCGTCCGGTTTAGTGCCGCGAACATCGTTCTATATGTTACACCGTGCACGAGATCGCTCCTGCGAGAGTCTCGCTGATTTTCGTTGCTAACGCTGCTGCGCGCGACTCGGAAACCGTGTTCTCCTTTTTCATCCCGGAACTCGGAATTCGCGTCGTGTTTGTGTCGCGCCAATCCAACGCCTTCCCCGAGGAACTTTTGCTCGATCCAGCTGCGACGATCGCGAAAGACAAGACAGAAGACCGAGCGGATCGACCGAGTCACCTATGGAGATCGTCGACGTTCAGGTGGGAAACGCGCAAACGGAATACTCGTCTCGTCGATGCGAGGCCAAATTCGTTTCTCCCTCGAATCGAGAGCCTCGCGGTCGAAATTTCGGACGCGCCAAAGGGGGACGACGTCGCGTCGACGGTTAAAGTCGAACACCTTGGGAAAGTCGCGCCTCGTTCGCCGTCGTTTCGTTCCGTGTTTTCTTACGCGTTACGTGGAATATGTACATCGAATCGGCCTGGCGTAGACTCCGAGCCCCGTGTACACAGTTGTCGAACCGACCGAGGGCCCTAGTCCGTTCCCTGGTCCTAATTTTTCGCGAGAGACGACCTACGCGGAGCTAGTTCAGAAAGATTCTTTTCGCCGCGAGACTCTCCTCGGTCGAATTCTCCGCGTCTTCCATCGCTTGTAATTCGCGGGTTAATTTCTCCCATCCATTGACTTTGCGTGGCGCGAGGAATGGGTTTAACGGTGAATCCGGTATAGAAACGTTTAATCGGCCCCGCGGCGTAAAGCGACGACGTCGAGCGCGCAAACCTCCGACGGAAGTTGTCCCTGTCCGAAGGTTGTTCCAAATTCGTGGCGGCGGGGGCGGCTGCGGGGGAGGTGGAGGGTGCAAGGCGCGAGGCGGCACTCGAGGCGGCATTATTCGCGAGACGGTGTCTGAGGGCGAGGGTAAAAAAGTTTTGGCGGCACGGCGAGGGAACGATCCGAGAAAGAGAGTGAGAGAGAGAGAGAGAGAGAGAGAGAGAGAGAGAGAGAGAGAGAGAGAGAGAGAGAGAGAGAGTGAAGAGAGCCTCGGGTGGGGTGGAATCGAGGCTCGGTCGGTGACCCAATTCGGGGCGGCGGGGATTTTCGAACGGCGCGAAAGTTGAACGTGACCGGGGAAACTTTTCGTGCCAACCCGCGCCTACGAGGACTTCGGGAAGGCATGGCGCGAGCCTCCCACACCCCTCCCAGACTGCGACCCCGACCCAGAAAGGTCCAACTGGTTGTAAGAGACCGTTCCGAGTTCGCCGCGTGCCGTTCGTACCGTTTCTCGCGGGATAACGACCATGTTTTCCGATCGTTTGCCCCATAAAATATCAAGGCTCGTTCCAGCGAGTTTCCGCTAACGTGCCGTATCTCGAACGATATTTACCGTAGCTACCGTCCGGCCGTGCGACGAAGCCGTGCGACGAAGCCACGCGAAGAAAAGTTTCGCAACAGCTGGCCGATATTAGCGTCCTCCCTGCCGAGATATCGAAGATTCGCCGATATCGTCGACGGCATAATTATTCGGTATTCCCTTTTCGATTCGACGCGTATCCAGCGGGAAACGGCGATACTTGGATATTCGATCGCGATCGATCCGACGAATAGCCGAGAGTTTCTTTCGCGCGGTTACGTCGGTGTCGTAAAGTGGAAAGTAAGTCTCGACTCGGTGGATGCTCGTTAACTTCGAAACTAGACTTTCGGCTTCCACTTTCTTAGTTGGGATTTCGTCCTATATCCTTTTCCTTCGGTCGTCTAACGTACTTTAAAGCACTCGAACGAACTTTCCGTCCGAGAAAACTTTTGCTTCGGGAGAGAGCGTTCCTTTCCCCGGAAGGGTCACGACATCGGTCGAGGCTTTCGCGTCGAGATTATCTTTTGCCCATCGATAATCGATCACTCACGGGGTTGATGAGGGCTTAGGTGCAAAATTCTCGGGGGCCGATGTTGCGCGTGAAACGCGATAAAGGGTGGAATTTAACGATCGTTAATTCCCATCGTTCGAAGAACTCTCGTGTCGTAGCAGCTATACCGTTCTTGGAAAACGATCGGACGGTTCGTCGAAATCAAAATTGGCCCTGCGACCGATTCGTTCAAGGAGAAGAGGGCGAGGGAGCAAAATAAAATTAGGCGATCGTCGTCGCGATACGAGCTCGATCTTGCCCGCCGCGAACGAACCAACAGTTTGTCGAACCGTGGAACTCGGTGGCCAACGATCCGACGCGACGTTCGAACGTGAAATTAGGAAAATCGAAATCGGACTGACGACTCGTCGGAAAGGGGATGCAATCGCAGGCGTTATCCGGTCGACGGGAAGGCGGAGAAGGTGATTCGAGACTAGAACCGGTAATAATTACGAGCGGTAAGCGGTAACCCTGAAGGACCGACCACTCGAACCGATGCTCGCCGCCGATGCTCTTCCCGCTGTAACGACCTACTCCACGTTTACGCGAGTGCACCCTTACCCAACCCCGTCTAACGACTGTAAGACAAAAATCTCGAGGGCATCCTATATACGGTCTCGCGTTCCAAGGACGACGAATGCGAATATAATTACCGGGCTACGTCGTCGATTTCTCGTTCGTTAGGGTACGTCGAAACCCTGGCCCACTTCAAGGCCAGTTTCGCGCAGCCGACCTTACCTTCTCGCAGGTTGCAAACGTTCATGTCGAATCTCTGCGCTACACGGAGTTTGCTCGTACAATTTTCTTTTACGCCTCTTGGAACTCTCGATAAATAGATATCGATTTCAAGTTTTTGGCCGCGAAACTGCTCGCGACAACCGTTTTCCTTTCAACGCTTATTGACGACGCGTTATACATAATTATGTACTTGGTACAGAAAACTAGCAAGATACTCGTTGATACCTGCCGCCACGAGTTACAGTCGTGCTCGAGGTCGCGAACAAATTTTGACGAAATCCAGTTTCGAGAATCCCTCCCTCTGAAAACTTATCGGCTAGCTGGGGAAACGTGCGGCAAGTCGAGACATATTCTAGCAGATACTGGAAACAGTATCGTAGCAGTGACCTGCGAAAAGATTGGCGAAGCCATCTACGAGCGCGTGAGTGGAAAAGGGATGCAAGACTGCCGGTTGTCGATGCTAGTGTGGTAGTGCGGTGTCGGTGGTGGTGGAGGTGGTGTGGAGGTGGCGGAGGTTGGGGTTCGTAGTGGTGGGAACTATAATGAGTGGCGGCTGTGTCGGGCGAAGGGAAAGGAGGGTGAAAGCTGAGGCCGAGGGCGAGGGTGAGAGCGAGAATGAGCGAGTAGAAAGGGTCTGTGCGGTAGAACGGGACGGGTTAGACGTGTGAGAGAGAAAGAGAAACAACGAGAGAGCGAGAGAGCGATAGGAGGGGATGGCGGGGGCAGAGAGAGAAAGAAAGAGAGGAAATGGTTGTGTAGGGGGTAGGATGGGCGAAGGGTACAGGTGGAGGAGGAGGGTTCGGTGAGAGTGTGGGAGAACGTGTAGCCTCCTCCCTTTTCCACCCAGCGGCCACCCTCCACCCTGTAGCCACCCTCTAGCCACCCTCTATCCACCCTCTAGCCACCCTGCTGCCACCCTGCTGCCACCCTACTGCTCGGTCCAAGGGGTAGACGGGTGGAGAGGCGGAGAGAGGGGTCGGAGGAGGAGGAGGAGGAGGTGGAAGAGGAGGAGGAGGAGGAAAAAGGGAACTGGGGGCTGGCCGAGGGGCCGAGGGGCACGGGAGGGCCGGGAAGGGGTTGTCGCACGCCTATCCGCTCGATAGCAGCTTACAGTCCGTGCACGTTCACTACCCCCTAGAATTTCGTGCCCCATCTTTTCGAGATTCCCTAGGAAAAAAGATTTTTTCTAGTCCACGTAAATCCCCGACGCGCTGCAAAAATTCCATGGGATTATACCGCAGCCGGGGTCAGATTCGTGCTTAACGAACGATCTCACATTTTAACGATCGAACACGACGGTACGTGTCTCTCTCTCTCTCCCTCTCTCCCTCGATCTCATTTCGCGTCTCTCTCCACGTTCGTTCTTTGTCGAAAGATAAATCTAAAAACTCTTTTGAATCTCATCCCCTGTGCTTGTTCGACGAACTGGAACTGCAATCGACGTATCTCGTCTATTCGTTGTCTCGAATTCGAGCGAAAGAAGAGTTCGTGAAATTTTGGAAATTAAAAAAAAACGACAAAAAAATCACGTTGGAAAATGTGAGCTTTACGCTACAGCGGGGCTGGATATTTCTTATCGAGCGCGATACACTTTTGAACCAGGCGGTAGGGAAAAACTAACCGGTGTCACGATTCTTAGAGGAGAATGTCATTAAACGTATCTAAACTTAATACGTGCTCGGTCGCAAATTGTGGCACTCGGAATAGTTTCCGGTAAGACCGTGGGCGAAAAGACAGAGGCATCGTGGAATACGCTCGACTGTTTCCTAGGTCGCCACGAACGGGTCTTCGTCCTGGAAAACCCTGAAAATTGATTTTCCAGGCGCGGTCTCCCGCGGTACCCACGCACAGGTCTCTCTCTCGGTTGCATCGATTTTCACCTGGCTCTCCTCTCGCATCCCCTGCTACGAACTCGTGTACCAGCCGTTCATTCAGAATCCGTTGGGGAAAAAAAGGAATCTGGGTCAACGAAAATTTCGAGAGTTCACCGACGAGTTCTCTACCGAGTATCGACGTTCCGTACCGCCGTCTCGATTTTCAAATAATTCCTCGGTCCGACGTGCAGTCTTTTCGTCGGTACGGCGAACCTTCGTCGATCGGCCTTGATTTTGCTTTCAAACTTGGAAGCTCGCACGTATCTAGGCCTAAAAAAAAAATTGGACCGACCGCGATCACCGAGAAACCGATCGAGGCGTGAACGAGAGGAAAATGAGAAACGACCAAAGTCTCGTCCGACGAGCGTCGATGCAAAAAGACTGGCTGGCACGGTACTCGATGTTTTCCCATCGAGAGGAACAAACTACGTAGCAGGGAACGACGGGGTAGAAAAAAGAAGGAAAACGGACAAATAAAGGAGAACTTGTTGTGACGCGTTTGAAAAAATATCACGAACGATATTTCTCTTCGAGTGGGTATATCGGTCGGTCCTTCGGGCCAAGTGCGATACTCCGCGAGGCGTAGAAATGGCCGCGGAAGAAAAATATTACGCGGGGGAAGGTCCTGTTGCGCTCGAACATCCGGAACTTTGGTAAAACGAGTTAAGTTTGCGGGACAAGGAAAACCGAAACTCTTTCGACTTGGAAACTTTCGAGTACCGGGACAAATTTATAAACACCCCTGGAGATCGAACAAACTCTTCCTTTCGTTCGATCAACTTTAATATTTTATTATCTTTCGCCAAGACTCTGCGCGAACCGACGCTTTTTCTATTTATTTCAAACTTTCGGCTAATCGATGCGCGGTCGATCAGCTAGAAAAAGAAACAATTTTCCAACTATCCCGCCTCTACGTGGGTTCAGAGAGGGAAGGAGAGGGCGAGAGGGAGAGAGAAACAATGCCAAAGTTTCGAGCGGCGCAGATGTTATACGATCGAAGATGTCTGGCTGCTTATCTTGGCAAAAACGAGGAACAAACGGCAACGATAACCGTGGATCATGGCGGAGGGAAAAGCGAGAGAAAGCTACGGACGACGTGGAAAGGTCGTGAGAAGTCGCGTTGAGTTAGGTTAGCGCCATGAACGATGGGGGAGGTTCGCGTTTCTCTTGGATAAAGTTGGTTCGATCGACCGTTAGTCTTCTTCTCGGGGGGCCGGCGAGTCGTTCGAGTCCACGCATCGATCGGTCGAAGAAAGAATTTCCCTACCTACGTAACTTTCGGACGCGTGGAAATTTCGAGGACCGGAAACCCGAAGTGGAAGAGACGAATCTCGAGTCGCGAAACTTTCGAATTATCGGAACGAAAACGTAAC
Source organism: Mimumesa dahlbomi (assembly GCA_917499265.3). Classification (NCBI taxonomy): domain Eukaryota; kingdom Metazoa; phylum Arthropoda; class Insecta; order Hymenoptera; family Crabronidae; genus Mimumesa; species Mimumesa dahlbomi. Next base: position 19,119,611 of record OU824115.1, on the reverse strand, counting down.
CGTATCGAGAACCGTCGCGAAACTTCCCGAGGCGTTTCACCACCGATCTATCCGTCTCGTAAAGGGTTACTCGTTAACCCGCTCCACCCCGAAATTCCATCCGCGTCTCGTCTCGACGTCTCTTCCTTGTCCTTCGCACTTTTTTTTCCTCCCTCCGTGGAAACACGTTGCGGGAAGCATGGCCACGGAGCGTTTAACTTTGTTCGGAAGTTCTCCAAGGTCGTGCGGTGCGGCTGTAGGTCGGTGGCGCAGGCGGCGCGAGACTGGGAGGGTGAATTTCCGAGGCCGCGTCATAAATCTCTATCTGCCGGGGGTAAACGCTCGCGGGATATACTTCGGCGACTGTAATTTCGCGCCACCTTTCTCTCTCTCGCTCCCTCTCTCGCTCTGATTCTCTGGTTCGCTAGTTCTCTGGTTCTCCGGTTCTCCGGTTCTCCGGTTCTCCGATTCTCTCGCTGGGGCGTTTCTTTGCCCTTTCCGAAAGTATCGCCTATGGGACGCGCGTATTCGCGATTGTCGGTCCTGTTTCGTCAGACGGATAATTTGCGAGAAAAAGGTAGGCGGTTTTGTCGAGCGAACGGTGCGGCGGGCCGCGGGCCACGGGTCGTGTCTAACTTTTTCTCCGCGTCAACGATTTCAAATTTCTGCATGTAATCCCTTGATGCGAAATGACGTTCCGGCTTTGTTATCGGTTACGGACAGAGGGTTGCGGTAAATGCGAAACACGCCTGTTACTCCGTCGAATTGTCGGTCGAAAATCGAACCGGGATAAACGGAGTATCTTTGATAATTATCTAACGAGAACTAGGAATTTAACCGCGGATTAAGGTATTAACCCGATAGCAGAGGTATCGATACATGGATAATTAATCGTCGTCGCGCGTTCACGCGCTCGGTCGCGTAAATATCGAAAGGATTGAAATAATCGAAGGAACGTAGAGCGGCCCTTCCCCCGTCGGAGGTCGGAGGTCGGACTCGATTCGGACTCGATTCGGACTCGATTCGGACTTGGCGGGGTTCGCCGCGCACGAGCAAGTTTAATAAATTGCCGGAAAAAAAGACGCGGCTTCCGGAAGATTCGATTCAGCCGGCACGGAATGTACCGTGTATATCCACTAAACAGACTTTTCGCGTTGGACAATAATTTTCCGGGAGAGCGGAAGAAAGCGATTTATGACTGAACTTTATAGAAGAGAATAAAAAGAATCGACCATGCTTGACCCAGACCTATTTAATCCGTTAAACGGGCACGTTTTGTAACACCTGCTGCACCACTACTGACAAGTTTTCTCTAAATTGCTACGACGACGACACAAAGCATAAAAAACGAGCGTTTCACCGGAGAGAGCTCGGAAAGCAAAAATGCGAGGATTACAAGCGGGGTAATTAACAAAGGACAAAAAAGTATTTGTGTTCCTTCGGCGCGGTCTCGCGTTAGTAATACAAATGACGCGCGATTGCACAAATTATCGCGGCTTTGTTTTGCATTAAACTTTCAACAAAAAACTGCGTTACCTCGGTTTCCACCTGTTCCTTCGCATTTGTTTTCCTTCTTTTATCTTTTATTTAATACGTCAAAGCGCTGCTCGTTTAAAGCACTTCCGACGCGATCGTTCGGCGAGAGACTTTAGAAAAATATGAATGTGAAACTGGTCGCGCGTCGAAGCAGGGCTATGCTCTTCGCCGAAGGAGAAAACAGTTTGAACGCGGGTCTCATTCTGTTTCGATGGCGACGCGGCCGATTTATCGGGGCGAGTTTACGGGAACGAAGTAAGAACTTCCAGACAGTTTGTCGGGAACGTTTGACCCAGACCCAGGGAAATTCCCGCGTGGATATCGGTCGCGAACTTAAAAGCGACGACTCTTGCCGCGTTTCGGCGACGTTTCGGCGACGTTTCGGCGACGTTTCGACCGCGGGACGCGCGAAACACGCTGGCTATTTTTTTCGTTACGTACTACATAGAGACGGGTTCTCCCGCCTCGCAGTCGACCGCACAACGATATCCCACACGTTTAGCTGGCTTCCGCCTACCAACGCGTGGACATATAACCATCGAATGACTTTTTCAGGGAAGTGTTTACATCTGAGCGGACTGACACCCGAACCACTCACCGCGGATGACGATTACAAGCTTCTGCGTTTCGGGATCGGTTTCACAAATATGGTGGCACGCGCCACTAAAGGCAGCGCCGATCTTACGAGAAAGGAAATAAAAGAAGGTTAGTACGTATACCTACGCTATCTACGAAACGTCGTCTTTCCGGCGATAATGGCCGAGGTGGAAGAAACTCGAAACTTTCCGCGATTACTTTTCTTTCTCGACGTTGCCCCGGTTCCCCGACGGCGACCGTCGACCAATTAAACAAACGATAACCGAAGTCGTTCGCCACGGACTCTCTAATTTCTTTTATATTCGTTGCCGTGGGCAATGAATTTTTATAGACTAGTTTGATACTTGAATCCGAAGGAAAACGATCCGGTCGGTTCGCCGGTTCGCCGGTTCGGGTGAAAACAGATGTGCGAATTCAGAAAGAACTCGAGTCGTCGTCGCGTTTTTAAACATGCCGGGCACACATGGACTTGAAATAAAACTATTTCCTTTCCGACGGCACGAAACCTATACGGGAGCATCGTCGATACCGACGGGAACGTTCGTGCGAGGAACACGCGGTAAATTATTAACAATCCAACGACGGGAAAAAGATGTTATTTAGCAAAACGCGCGCGTTTCGCTGCAAGGTGCAAGAGCGAGCGCGTGTATCGCGTCCGCGTTAATGTTTCCCGTTAAAAAACGTACGGTCGAGTGGTGACACCCTAGGTACGAAAAGTAAAATATTGTTTTAAGATATAGCGACACTCAAGGCCGCCGGCTGAACGCGCGAGCACGACCGCATAGTTTATTTATTTACCTATTCGCTTATCTGAACTGCGTAGTCCGGTGTACGCAGCGTTTTCTCTCTCTCGCGTTTTTTTTCCGTTTTTTCCCTTTTTTCCCCATACATATATTCTCGCGCTACCACGGCACGTGACCCGTTTCAAGCTTGACAAATTTTTCTACGCGGAAGCCTAGCATCCACGGTAATTGTTTTGCCCGGCGAGATAATCGGACGTAAGTAAGGTAATAATCTAAACAAAGAGATCCGCTCGGTCGACCCGCGCGTGCTTGTATTACGTTATTATACGTACCGTCTTGCTGCAGCGCGTTCTTTCCGAAGGTATACGTTTCAGAATAAACAGAGACTTTGTAGCAGGGCTATTTACATGCCGTACTCTATTGACGCCGTGTGCCGCGGACACGCATTTTTTTGTCTACTATCGTAAACACGGCTAGGTTCGCGCGAACGTTTCGGAACGTTTCTCAATGATTCTACGCGGGTTTCTTTGCGTACGAGCCGAAAATATTTGTTAACGGACGATACAGGTTCGCCGGTGTAGCTTGCATCCGTAATGTTGGTCGGCGGCGGCGCGCTCGCCGACTCGATGAATAAATGCAAAGAACCGCGGGACGAAAATACCAATGTCCACCGCGCACGTACACGTCGCGTGGATGGAAATGCAAGAAAGGACGAAAAATAGCCCGCCTAACGTTAGTTTACGTACCGTGTCTCGACGTATGCCGGCACCACCGAGTCCGATGGCAGACGATGTCTTCTTTGTCTTTGACGGCTCTTCGACGTAGCGATCGTTCAATCCTCTTAGCTGGTATTCGACGACTCGGCAGAATCGTTGACGCAACGATCGTTCATAGTTTGGTCGCGAGTTACCCCGTACGAACCCCCCGAACGCGACTTCGAGTTGCGGCCGGTTCGCTTCGCGATCGGCCAGCGTTAGAACGGACGGAAAGCGGGGTAGCACTGCTGCCAACCTCGACGACCGAAACCGTTGGCCGGGAGAACCGCGAAACCGATGTTTGAATCGCGCTGCTGCCGCGATACGCTTGGATCCACGTACGTACATACTACGTGCATACGTGCCGCCGTGGAAATCTGTTTGACAGCGTCGCTCTCTGTTTCGCAGGTAGTCACATTCTGTTGGAAAAGTTGCGGAAGTACAAGCCTAAAATCGCGGTATTCAACGGTAAGCTGATTTACGAAGTATTCTCGGGAAAGAAGGAGTTTGGTTTCGGCAGGCAGCCCAATCTGGTCGACGGAACAAACACGGTAAGGAATACGAGCGTTTCTTTACCATTATCGTTTATACGCGGGTACACGTATAAGCGTACTCGCGGTGGTAATTGGCGATGACTAACGACGACTAATTCCATGAAACGTTCGATTGCAGTACATGTGGGTTATGCCATCGAGCAGTGCGAGGTGCGCTCAGTTACCACGGGCGGCGGACAAAGTGCCATATTACGCGGCTCTGAAAAAGTTTCGCGACTTTCTGAACGGTACCATCCCGCACCTCGACGAGTCGGACATCGTGTTCGCAGACTCGAAGCTCAAGAAGAAGGAGCAGGACGCGATCGAGGACAAGAAGCCGGTGTTCTGCGACGATCTGACGAACGAAGGCGAGAGCAGGATCAGCGAGGTAAACGGGACGGGCGTTAAACAGGAGCCTGGCTCGCAAATACCCGGAAAGAAGAAGCGGGGTCGGCCGAAGAAGATCAAGAACCCGGAGGATCAACCGCCCCCGGATCCGGAGAAGCTGGACGCGAACGGCGAAGTGATAAAGAAGCGTCGCGGACGTCCGAAAAAGATCCACCAGCAGCAGAAGCAGCAAGAGAGGGAGAACAGAGAGCGGGAACAGCAGCAGCAACAGCAGCAGCAGCAGCAGCATCAGGCGATGAGTCATCTAGGCGACGGCTACGGCGGCGGGGTACCGAATTGCTTCTCGCCGCCGCTGATGTCGCCGCCGAAAACGTTCGCGCACATGGCCCCGTATCCGCAAACGATGAACGACTCCGGGTTCTACGGGCAAGCGATCAACGACAGCCCGTACAACATAAGCGCGAAGCAGAGCCCGGTCCACTTGCAGCATTACAGCCAAAGCCCCAAGTCCATGTCCCTGTCCTTTACCCACTCCGACTTGTCCTCGGAGATCAATACGGCGATCTCGTCGGAGAATAATCTCGAGCCGTCGCCGCTGACCTCGCCCAGCGTCGAGCATCCGGATTTCGAGCCGCCGACCAGCATCTCGCAGCAGAACATGAACAACGATCATCGTCAGTACAACCCGGCCGGCGGTGGCGACAACACGGGCCACCACGGGAGCCCCGGGACCCCGTCGCATCCGAGCTACACCAGCTACATGGGTTACCACGAGCAGTCGGATCCGCACAACCCTCATCCGCACCAGACCACGCCTACGCCGTTGAGCCAAACCGCGGACGAGCACTCGCACCAGACGCCGCCGCACACGCATCCGCACACGCCCACGCACTCCATGTCGCCGCACCACCCGCACGAGCAGTACGGCATGAAGAGGACCTCCGGCCAGGACGTCGCCTCCAAGAGCCTCAGCGACCTGGAATCTCTAGTCGATCAGATACCGAGCATAGCCGACGGTGGTAGTCAACGACTCCAACACTCGCATCCGGGGATGGCCGACGACTCGCTGGCGGAGAAGATGGAACATCACCAATCCTATCTGTCGGGGTTCGCGGGTATGCCCAACTCCGCCATGTCCAACTACAGTCCACCGCTTCCCCCGGGAGGCGGGATATATCCTAGCTCGTTGCATCACTCGCCGGGGGATGGTTACGGAGCCCTCTACGGCATGAACAGTCGTCATCAACAAGAATCGCAGCAGCAACAGCAGCAGCAGCAGCAGCAGCAGCAGCAGCAGCAACAGCAGCAGCAGCAACACCAGCAGCAGCAGCAGCAGCAACAGCAGCAGCAGCAACAACAGCAGCACAGCAAGTCTTACACGGTGGAGAATCTAGCGTCGAGCAACTACACGCCGAGCATGAGTCACGGGCACCCGGGTAATTCGTATCCCAACATCATCCCGGGGCCGCATTACCCGGTGCCGATGGGCTCGACGAACGGGTACCTCTTCGGCGGTCTCGAGTCGAGCCTGATGCAACGTACCTACGGGATGGGCGGTATGAGCGGCATGGGAGGAATGCATCCATCCCTCGGTCACATGGCCAATCCGTATCCGTACAACGGTTCGTACTCGAGTTCCTTCGACGCTTACCCGGCGCCGCCGGCGGGCATTCACGCGCCCAGCGCGAACTATCCCGGATACGCCGGGGCCGGGGGCACCGGGACACCGGGATCCTCCACGCCGCCGTCTTACCTCCCGTCTCATCACAGGCCGCCGGTCGACCTTGCCTACGACGGTGTATGATAATCGATGTAAAAAAATGGCTATTTATCATCACGCGACGGTACTCGAGTTTATTATCGAGCGCGCGCTGCTGCGTTTATCTTTTCTACGTATTTTTACACGTCTAGGAAACCGCCGACGAGTAATCCGAACGAAGCTTCTCTCTCTCTTTCTCCCTCTCCCCCCCTCTCTCTCTCTCTCTCTCTATCTCTATCTCTATTTTCCTCCCTCTTGCTCGCTCTCCCTCTCTCCCCCCACCCCGTCTGCAGGCCAGTTTTTACCCGACGCCCGTCACACACCACTTTGCTATTCACGATTTTCGCGCCCCCGCGTATTTTCTTCCGCCCTCACCTTTCCCTTCTCCGTCCGTTTGTTCCAACGTCGCCGCTGTTACGTCTTCGTCTTGTTCGTCTTCTCGCTCTTTGTAATGTTTTTAGAGACGTCTCCCTTGTTTTCTCGGTTCACCCTTTACCTCCGTTCCTTGTGTGCCACACGCGTTCCCGCTGCCGGTCCCGCTCCCGCTCCCACCCCCGCCTCTTCCCCTCGAGCCTGTTTCTCCGAGGAAAACCTCTCCGCAGACAGTCGTTTCTATTCTCTCGCTCCCACTCTGTTCTACGGTGTCCTTTCTACGTCGCTCTCGATTAGCGATTATGCCGCGAGTAGTTACGGGCGCGCGGCTCGGAACAAAGAAAACGCCGAGAAACGCGATCGTCGTACACGCAACGAAGAGGAACGTAAACACCGCGATTAGGCTCTTCGACCGTGCTGCACGATCATCGTCCAAAGGTACATACCTACACCTACGTACATACGAGTACATACGTGTCCACGGATGCCGACGAGCCGGCCAATTTCAGACTCGCGCTGCGAATTTTCACGCCATCCTAAAATTCTAGCCGACCGTATCGCGCGGAATCGTGTTGTTCCTTTGCCGCGAGTACAGTTGGCCAGGCTTGTAGCATCTACGAATACGAGTATAACTCGGCGATAGACGGTAACGACCGCGACGATAACCAGCAACCTTGCGTACGACTGATTTTCAAATTAATCACTGATCGACGACCATCGGAAACGCTACGTTAACGTTTCGTTTCGCTAATTCTGGTGACACGATGTCGCGCGAGCCAGAGTTAGGCGAAACTCGTAAACGATCGAATGCTAATTAAACGTCATTTCGCGTATTCGTTTCGACTCGTGTATCGAGTCGCGATATTATTGTTATTGTTTCGTTGTTGTTGGAAGATATTATGATCATTTTAATCGGCCGACGCGTGAAGCGCGCTTTGCCGCTGGATTCGAACGGATCGGAATGGCGCGGCGCGGTTCGACGTTTGTCTCGTTGAAACTCTACGAGTTTGCACAATCTGCGGTGCCATTGTTATTTCTTTGTTGTTCGAAAGATATGATTTTGTTGACTTCTACGCGGTGACTGATACTTGACAAGTGAGATTATTATTATCGAATAAGCTAGGGGTGCTTGGGCGTCGTTGGCGTGTTTCTTTTCGTTTTTCCAAAACGCGTGGAGAGGAAATATTCGAATACACGAAAACGTAATTACGAAAATCCATCGGAAAATTGAGCAAACGATCGGGGGTCACTCGAAAAGAAATAAATTGGAAATGATATCGGTTTGCGAAGTGGCAAATGCAATTTCCTAGATGCAGTTCACGTTCATCGTGTTTATAATACGTTACGGAGCGTATTACGTCAAAGCAATGACGTCGATGCGTACGTACGCATGATTAACTGCAAACTGTACATGTTTAATACGAATCTAGTCGACTCGATTCGTTGAATCGTTGCCCTTTATAGCAACGAGCGGAGTAATTTTCCGCGAGTAAAATACCTGAAAAATAAATCGACAGAGATATCCGAGTGAATCGCGTATCGTCCGCTTCTGCGTCCGAACAAGACGTTACACGTACTATACTTACATACAGACATACATACATACATACATACATACATACATACATACATATTTCCGACGTGATTGGAATTTAGCGAAATCAGCGGCACGCCTGTTATTACGTTTCTCAGTTCTAGGACGTAAACCTACGTAAAATGCGATCAGTAATTAATTGTCCAACGTCGGGGTGATAATTTCAACGAGCCACAAGCAATACGGAAGCAGCGGGAATAATCGTAGCGATCGATCGATCGAACGAAGAATCGTCTGCACGCGATCGATAATCGTCGGCACAGAAGAATATAAATAAAATCGCTGAACGGCGATTGACGGTTCTCGTCGAGATTCAAACGAGTCGATTAATGTGTAAGAAGCGTACAAAATCCCTCTTGTAAGTAAGTCTCTCGTGTCGTAAGAAATCTCAGTGTAAAATTTTTCCAAGAAAGTTTCTAGCAACTGAGCCACGCGCCGTTAAGCTCCTCGCTTAGAGAATTTTCTAAGCTTTCTTTTTTAAACGAAGTGCATATTAATCGTTACCTAGCATCAGCCCATCGTTAAAGCCGTTGCACAGGATAAATAATTTTAAGACGATCGCGGGGCGGCCTTTCCTCGGATTCGTGGCTCGAACGCGACATATCGCGACGTATCGATGCGATTCTGACGAACGCGAAGAAACGAGCGAATCGTCGATTCAACGAGACAGGATGCCCCGCTTTCGTTACCTCGCACCCGCAATAGCCGTTGCCGTTCATCGTTGCAATTTGTTTATCGGTTAATAATATCGTTGAAACGCGACATCGCTGTGGAATAATATACGTTACCGTGATTTTTATAGTTATCGCGTTATGTTGTCTCGTTAATTATATTTCATTAAGGACGTTTTCGAGAAATCGAATGTCACAATTGTATATCGATGCACGATCATGGACAGTTGAGATAGATATCTATGGCATAATCGACATCCTCTTTTTTGTCGCTAATCGACGCTGTAAAATGATGCATCCGGCATGATTATACAAACAAAAATGGTATATATACATATACATATGTATGTATATACATATACGTGTGTGTCTGTCTGCCTCTCTGTGTACATATGTGTATATACGTATATATATATGTATATGTATGTATATAGATATACATAAAATATAAATATTATATATTGACTATCTACGATAAGCGAGGAACATTTATCGAGTAACCACATAGAATGTGTCGAAACATTTAAGATGATGCACAGGGTATACATGAGAAAAAATCGTTGATATAATAACTGATGTCTATATTATGAATGTTTCTTTTGTTCTATCGGCCTCAAGGACACAAAGCGCGTACGATCGACAATTACTATAGTAGATGTTTTTCAGGATCCATTCCGATTCAGATGGAACAGTAAGAAGTATAAGTGTCGTCGGTGTTAATCGTTCATCGATAATGAAAAGAAACGAAAAAAAACGTAAATAAATAAATAAGAAAAGTCAAATAAAAGTAAAGTAAAACGGAAGAGATGAAAAATACGTTGCCATGTCGAAGGATAGAGAAAAAAAATCAAGCCATCGCTATCGAAACTAATTGAACTCTTTTGATTAATCAAATTAACTGATTGTAAATTTGATCGCGTAAGGATTAATGATTAAGTATATAAATATATTATACAGATTACAAGTGATTTCGCTGTTGACCGTATCGAAATAAAACTGACAAAAAAAATGATGAATTCAAGAGTAAGCGAGTAAGAGAGCTTGGGCCAAGACCGGCCTCCGACATATTTTTTAATCGCTTCGATTCCCCTCTAATTATTCTTACCTTTTAAACGTAAACGGTGTATTATACGTGTGTGTGTGTGTGTCCATCCGACCGGCCGACCGATCGTCCGATCGTCCGATCGATCGATCGATCCGCCGATCCCAACGATTCCTCGAATCGATCGCTCGCTCGCTCGCTCGCTTGTTCCTTCCGCTTCTTTCACACCAGCAACGTCGACTCGACGCCTAGGAATTTCTATTTCACGCCTTCCTTCCGAGAGATTTCGCCACGTGAAACACTAAGGAAATCTGTGTCGCCGCGAACAAATGCTCGATCGCGGCAACTTCGACATCCGATGCTTTTGGTGTGAAAGTAGTTTTACTCGTGACTCCCCCCAATCTCTCTCTCTCTCTCTCTCTCTCTCTCTCTCTGCTTCTCTCTCCTCCCTGTCGCTCTTCATCGCCCTCCCTTTCTCTCTTTCTCTGTCTCTCTGTCTCTCTTCCTCTCCGTCTCTTTCTCTCTTACACAATTGCCGTATCGATCGCTTCGATCATCGAGATGCAATCGATCGATCGTGTACCCATAGATCTTCGCGACGAAGGAGGGCTGACGAATATTTTAATGATTTCACAGAGTTTTTTACTTTGCCGATTGCCCCAGTTTCACAGCCCCTCCTTCCATTCGGCATCGTAGACCGGGCGCGATTCTACGTCCGAAAGGGAAAACGATAATATCGCGCAAACGTCTTTTATACGTGATTCTATATCCAGGGATATCGAGGATCGTAGTCGAGCATCCTTTTTTCTTCTCCTCGGCCCTGAAATCCATAGAGAGTAAAAGTAAAAGGATTCGATTATTTTGTTCAAAGTACGAGAAAATTGCAGAAGAGACCAAAGAGAAAGAGAGGAGGACGGACGAAGGAAGGGTCGGATCGCGGAGTCGTGTGTGCTTCGTTTCGGAAAGGCGAAAGAAATTTGAGAAGAAAATGATGACGAAAAGAAGGATAAAAATGAGAATGACAATGAAGAAATCGCAGGACGCAGCATAGGCCTTTCGTATCTCGTAGATAAGTACAATTTGTACACAGGTGATTGCTGTCAAGCGACGTCCTTGCCCGTCGGTTGTTGAACGCTCAAGTTCTACGAAGTACATACTTCTACCTACCGATACGCCCTTGCCAAAGGGGATCGAAGACGCTATGCGTTCAACGATTATAAAAAGTACTAACGCTATCGTAGCTGGATCGTTAATCCTGGGCGTACGCTATGTGTCGCGTTGTTACGTTACTTTTGCTATAGTCAATCGTCCGATAGACCAACTTACTTTTGATCAATCGTACGCGGCCAGTCTCGACTTGTTTTACTCTTCGATCGTGTACGCGATCTCTCCCTATTCTCGACGATAACATGGTGAATTATTTGATTGAAAGTCTCGCGATTCCGCCGCCGATCGTGAGAACCGATCCATCCCGCGTATTCGATTACGAACATTGTGAAAATTCAGCCCGGACCACGGAGTCGATGATCTATGGAGAATCGAATACCGATTGGCTATATTCGCATGTTCTCGCATGTATATGTATATTGTATATATACGTCGAGCTTGATGAAATTGGCTGTGTTTTATCCAGCTGTGTATCCCAGTTCTTGTACGGAAAATGAGATCATCGAAAAACGATCTTCGGATAGTCTGGGAATCGAAAATCGGATGAAAATGGAATTTCATTGAAATATTAATTGAAACGATAGCGGGGAAGAGTTTTTATCGCCTATACATCGAACCGACACTGTGACTATGAAACGAAACGCGACGATTGGCTACAGTTCCCTCGAAGATATAGGATTATTAGATTTTCGTGGTACAAGAACTGTGTCGAAGCAACCAGCACGAGTTCGATTTTCATACTAGAGACTAATGTATAAAAGAAATCGTTTGCAGGTAGAATCTGGTGTCGTAAGCATTCTCAGATCGCTTAACACGCCGAAGGAACGATACAAGCTCCTAGCGGCTAACTCATAAGAGATCTACTAAGAGTCTACCCCTTCGTTTTCTATCAGCCGTTTTAGCGTTGCTCCGACTATCACGTTGTAATCAGTTTTCCGTTGTTACTGAAACAAAGTAATCGTAACGGTGTCATCGACGGAAGAATGATTTTAGTGTCGCGGGAAAAATCGTAGCTAGAGAAGAAGAGATATACACCGAAGTCATCACCAAGTGTGCGTTGAATTGTACGGTAAATGGAATGAATGAAATCGCATCACGCAATCCCTCTTGTACATTTTAAATATAACGAATCCTGTGAAAACAGACTTTTCTCTTCTTGGGCTCACTTTACCTGAGTCATTGGCAGTTTGTGTCAACAAATAAATTGATTCGTTAAAACAACATCCCGACGTTTTTATTATTCACTACTTGGCTACGTCAGCTGCATTACGTATGCCTCTATACAAGATGAAGGATAAAAGATCCGTCAAAGTTTGAACTTGTCTTATTTTCCGATTTATACTGCAGGATTTATTGCCTTTACGTGTCTGAATACCAATAACACACGCGTCAAGTGTTACGAACTTCAGATTTACAGACCGTTTTATATTTAATATAACATTTCGTCTTTTCCCGCTGCAGATGGCATACAGACCGCGCTCTGTCGGTAATTTAGGGTTCGGAGCCATGAATACACGCCCGGTACGACGTCTACGTTTCGCCTGGTTGGTGGTAGGTGTCTGGACAGTGTCTGGTGCCTGATCTGTGTTCCAGGGATCACAAAAAGTGTTGGTTCATTGTCATCATCGAGTTACTGTAATTAATATTTCGTATCACAATGCCGCTGGAAAACTTGGAAGAGGAGGGTCTGGAAAAGAACCCAAACTTGGAGCTGGCGCAAACGAAATTTCTGCTTAGTTTGCCGGAGCATAGGGAGGATCCCTTTTTGAAGAACAAGTTACTCGATGCCATTAAAGCAGAAAGTGAGACTGCATGTTTTTCTCCGGACTTGTCGCTTCGCTTTCTTGATACGTTTTAACGATGATCTATGCAGCTCGTTGTTATATGACTCTATGCACTTATCCCACTATCACGGATCTATTAAATTCATAGATTCTTTTGTCACTCTTCTATTCTAACCTTCAGGATGAATTCTGCTCTGTTGTGTATTTACGTACTTGACATTTACAGATTGTTCTTGTGATATTCTTATAGGCTTGTGATGTGTTTCGTTTTTCCCAGCAGTATTGTTCAAATAAATTTAATAGACGATTTCTTGTTTAATGATAACATTTGCGAGTGTATAGGTTATAGTACTACGGCACACTGAATGTATAAATAAGAAGGAACTAATTCCTCTAGATATGGCGCCGTTTTATGAAGAAGTCTGTAAAGACTTGGATTGGCCTGTGGACGAAGGTCTACTGTCCACAATGAAGGCACGCAATATGGAACAGTTGAAAGAGTTGGATGATGCTATCGAAGACGCTGAAAAGAATTTAGGAGAAATGGAAGTGCGCGAAGCAAATCTGAAAAAGTCTGAACACCTTTGCAGAATAGGTGACAAAGACGGTGCTATTTCTGCATTTGGAAAAACTTACGATAAAACCGTTTCCTTAGGTCATAGATTAGATATTGTATTTCATAATATAAGGATTGGTTTGTTCTATCTGGATCATGATCATATCACGAAAAACATAGAAAAAGCTAAAAGGTATGCGAACGTATAAATTCGTGTTCACTAAGATCTGTATTTGGTAAAAGGATTGGTAGATAGTAATAGCGGTTATCTTTTAGCCTAATAGAAGAAGGTGGAGATTGGGACAGACGAAATCGATTGAAAGTATATCAGGGAACATATTGTATAGCGGTTCGTGATTTCAAGGAAGCAGCAAATTTCTTCTTGGACACCATAAGCACATTTACAAGTTACGAACTAATGGATTATAATACCTTTGTAAGGTACACAGTATACCTGAGTATGATTAGTCTGCCCAGAAACGAATTACGTGATAAAATCATTAAAGGCTCGGAAATCTTGGAAGTGCTACATAGCAATCCAGATGTTAAAGACTACCTGTTCTCGCTTTACAAATGTCATTACGCAGACTTCTTTAAAAACCTTGGTAACTACCTTGAACATAAGAAATCTGGATATATCAGATACAATAGAGACTATTCCTTTAATATTTTTGTTTAGCACATGTCGAAGGAATATTACGTAGAGATTATTTAATATTTCCTCATTACCGATATTATGTGAGAGAAATGCGTATCCTTGCGTACACGCAACTCCTGGAGTCCTACAGATCTTTAACCCTTCAATATATGGCAGAAGCATTTGGAGTTACAGTAGAATATATAGATCAGTAAGTGATACAAATTCTCCTATTTGTAAGAGACACGTGATATTTGTTTCTACGTTTATTATTCTTGCAGAGAATTGTCACGCTTCATTGCAGCAGGCAGGCTTCACTGCAAAGTCGACTGTGTCGGTGGTGTAGTAGAAACAAACAGACCGGATAGCAAAAATTGGCAATACCAGGCTATGGTGAAACAAGGGGACCTGCTACTTAATAGGGTGCAAAAACTGTCTCGTGTCATTAACATTTAACTCTGCAACTGAACTAATCATAGCGTTGGAATTATCAAACGATTCATCAGATCAACCTGTGTGACAAGATTAGCCTTCTTTTAAAACAGATTTGTATCATACTCATAGCCCGAATTTTCTATCAAAGATGATCAGTATGATTTCTTTATTTTTTAAGAGAAATACAAATATGAAATACCATTGTCGTTTACCGATTCGTATTGTTATTCATCCCTCTACTGTTACGCATCAATCTCCCAAGATGATAACCTTCCTTTAAGTAAACAATATCCCTATTTTTTATGGAAATATTTCTATCACACGCCACAGAATCAAATAACGGCTCGCAAGGTATTTACATTACGATTATAAAGATAAATAAAATCTTGAAAATGTTTTCCACTTATCAGATCGGGACAACCCGTTTGATACCATTTCGAAAAGTAACGGTATTAGTCACCTTTCCACGTTAGGCAACACGTTGTTAAAGCCGCTCATTCGATTTCTACGAACAAATATTATTTACGAACGAAACACCGATATTTTGACTCACTGGAAATAGTAAGTCAATTCAACGTTACAATCGTTCGAACAGAAGCGAGTCGAAAAATCGATTCGATCTTACGTGGAAGGATACGTTATTTCCACGAATACGTTTGAAGCGTCGTTAACTGTCAGATGCTGTCAGGCAAGTGTTAGCTCTCTTCATCGAATACATCCGTTATTTGTGTAGAAAAGTAGATATACAAGCGAATCGAAAATGGGACGAAGGAAGAGCAAGCGACAGGCTCCGCAAAAGAGGAAAGCCATCGAACCGATGGATCTACAATTTACGTGTCCATTTTGTAATCACGAGAAATCGTGCGAAGTGAAGATGTAAGTTTTTTTGTTTGAAGAAAGTGTTCTTCGAGGCATAAGCGGTTTTAATGGCGTACCGTCGTACTTTCAGGGATAAAACACGAAAGACAGCGAGAATAGCGTGCCGAGTGTGTTTGGAGGATTATCAAACTTCGGTCAATGTGTTGTCGGAGCCGATCGATGTATACAACGATTGGATAGACGCCTGTGATGACATCAATTAATCCCTTTTCATTGCCTTAACACGATGATTCTTAAATGAGCCACCAAGTAGTTGAATGAATCACACTAAAAAGACTGGACAGAACACTTGGGGACCAACGACGCTTAGGGAAACCTCGTTTCTCTGTACTTTAACTAAAGACAAGTAAACGAACGTCTCGTTCGTTGCGCCTTACCATTTTATGAACAACGTTACCATTAAGCATATTATCGTGTACTTAGCTTGAATAACTGTAACCACTCATATGCGTTAAATATGAAAATGAGTGTTTTGCAACATTAATAAAAAAACATTATTTTTTATACGCGAATCCCAAAGTTGCATTGTTTAGACAAAATTGTAATTGTGGACGACGATTGCCCACTTAGAAATACATCTGTGAATGAATGGTTATGACACAAATTTGTAATCGCTTCATGAGAATTATTGATCAGTGAATACATTCCCTTCAGAAAAACCATTTTGTAACGCGCGCTTCGTTTGACTTCTCGAATGAAAAGTGACGCGTCACCTTCTGCAGCCTGATAGAATCTCACCAGATTTCATTGTAGAGTGTTTACGCACAGACGAGGTCCAATAATATTGGATCCAATACCTCGTCTGTGGTTTAAGTTCCAATGTAAAGATTATCGTCGAGTTTCGCCCCGTCCATCGCAGGGTGCAGCAGTGTTGCACCGATTGTGGCGCGACCAGACGACGTATAAGAGCAGGCAGGACATCCAATGGTGTTTCGTGTGTCAGGTATATGAGACCGAAATTGAGGGTTACTGTGGCACCCTCTGGGCCTAGAGAGCGGCTAGTCTAAGAACTACAGTGAAAAATATTCGAAGTTAAAGCTGTCAGACGTTAGCGGCTATACAGCGTTGCCCGATTGTGGTCTTACATTGTTGCCCGATCGTGATCATACATTGTAGTCGTGTTATAGCAGTTTTTTGTTCAGCGTTTTTTTAAATATCAAAATGTTTCTCTCACTGTCTTATTCGGCTTTGAATTCCGCTTCCAAAACGTCCTCGATTATTTCAATATCTCAAAAATTGCGGAAATGCCGAGCAAATTACGAAAACCACGAAAAATCGTCAATTTCAGCTAGTTTTTTGATCGGCATTCGCTCAATTTTTGAGATAGCGGTCTGAAACTGGTACCATTGTTTAAGTTGGAAAATTCTACGATAGAACAATGTATAATAGTTGTACTTTTCGAAAATTTCATTTTTCGCAAAAATCTGAAGGGGGTAGGTCAGGATTTTTTGCGATTTTCGTAAATCGCTGGCCATTTCCGTAATTTTTGAGCTATTTAAATGATCCGGGACGTTTTGGACGCGGAATCCGAAGCGGAATAAGCCAGTGAAAGAATCATTATGATATCTAAAAAATTGTAGAAATGACGGGCGAATTACGAAAATCGCGAAAATTCCTGACCTACCCCCTTCAGATTTTTGCGAAAAATCAAAATTTCGAAAAGTACAACTATTATACGTTGATCTGGCGTAGAATTTCCTAACTAAAACCATGGTACCAGTCCCAGATCGCTATCTCTAAAATTGAGCGAATGCCGACCAAAAAACCGCCTGCATTTGATATTTTTTCACGATTTTCGTAATTCTTTCGTCATTTCCGCAAATTTTTAGATATCGACCTGAATCTTTCACTGTCCTGTTCGGCTTTGGATTCCGCATCCAAAGCGCCTCAGATCGTTTTAATAGCTCAAAAATTACGCAAATGGCGAACGATTTACGAAAATTGCAAAAAATCCTGACCTACCCCCTTCAGATTTTGGCGAAAAATTAAATTTTCGAAAAGTACAACTATTATACATTGATCTGCCGTAGAATTTCCTAACTAAAACAATGGTACCAGTCCCAGATCGCTATCTCAAAAATTGAGCGAACGCCGATCAAAAAACTGGTTGAAATTGACGAATTTTCGCGATTTTCGTAATGACAAAGGTTTTCCTGCCACTTTTCCTATCTTTTCTCTGCGGTTTTAATTTCTGAATTTTAGTTGTAGCGTAATTAATCACCAGGTGACGGAATGTTATCGTTTACCAACTTTCGGTTTCCTGTCTATATTTTTATATATCCGTGATTAATTCATACCCATGGATTCCCTTCACTACGCGCGCATTTTTAAACATATTATTCTTGAGATTTCTTTGCTTTCAAGATCGTAGATACTAAACTTTCAGTGCTTCCTGGTTTCTGCCATCCTACAAATTGTTGTAAATAATAGCGTTACTTACAAAACTTGACTTACTTGACGCAGTCGACCATACTTTCGATATTCTGCGTCTAACTCACCTATAGTTTTACGATCTTGAAATTTAATCGGATGAATATCGATTTTTGAACCAAACACTATGGCGATGATCGTTTGAAGTTGATGTAAATCGAGATTAACTGAAATCGTAATAATCATTGAACAGCTGTTGAAACAAAAGCTCGATAAGCCAGGTAAAGCGTCTCGATGATAAAAGTATTCGCAATTAAGCATCAGGTTTGGATCGGACAGAATTAGATCGAACGATCGATCCATTGCATTTCGTAGATCATCGATCAAGGAAAAGCGACTCCCGCCGTAGAACGTCTACAAAATCCGGAGCAAGGAGGCGAAGTACCAACATTAGCACATCGTTTATTTACAAAAAGTATTCGCTCTTGATACAATGACAATGCTATGTAAAAGATGCGTGTTGCGTGCATGAGGATTTTGCCTTGTATAGAAAATGCATACGTAGCTAACATTCATACGGGAGCACTCTATGCGAAGACACTTGCGCCGGTGATTTGTGATATCGGGATATTCTTCTTTCGAATGTCAAATATATATACATATATATTTCTTCTTTATATGTATATGTATATGAATATGTATATATATTATATGTATATGTATGTATATATTGCATTGCACGGTTAAAAAAGATAAAACGATGCTTGAGATGAGAGAAACGTTCATGGATGCGAATGAGAAGAAACCGTGTTTGTGTCTGTGGAAACACATACCTTGCACCAATCACAAGAAGGATAATTAAATTTGGGAATACGTTCTGAACCGTGGTATCTTCTTTCTCGGACTTTTTATTAACGAGAGAACAACAGTTGAATAGAAGTTTGTCTTTTTAATCGACTAGAACACTGGCTAGAGTAAAAAGAGACCCCCTCTTTGACTCTCAACTAAACTTACGGTAACAATAAACGCAACGGAGGCAAAGAGAAGGGAATATGCTGAGAGGGTCAGGCTTGATGGAATACTTTCTAAAGAATTTCTTCTTCTTCTTTTTCCTTTTATCTCATTTGTCAATCGGAATCTGTATCTGTATCTATGTCTGTATCTGTATTAGTGTCTGTTTTATTTCGTGTGCGCGTGCACACCTGTGTGCGCCTTTTAGGCTGACAAAGGGATGAAGGGTGGATAGGTAGGACGAGAAAATACAGAGGCAGAAAGAAAATGAGAAATCAACGTTTCGATAGAAGACAGAGCGACAGAGATAGTAGGAAATGAATAGAGTGAAAGAGAGTGATAGACGGGTAGAGAGAGAAAAAGAGAGAAAGAGGCAGAGAGGAGGGAAGAGACAGAATAGAATAGAATAAAGACAGACAGATAGATAGATAGATAGAGAGAGAGAGAGAGAGAGAGAGAGAGAGAGAGAGAAGTGTAGACGTGTAGTGCGGTTTAGTGCAGGACTTCCTACCGTCGGAGCAAAAAGAGACCCTTTCTTAAATTCTTCTAATCTAATTAGTCATAGATTACAAGAGAATTATCAATAGTAAGAATAGTAATCATAATAACTCCTAGTGTCGTTAGCATCGGCAAGTACAATACAATGATTTTAACCATACGTTTCCGATAACGATTCATTCGCCCTCTGTTTCACGGCTCTTGCTCGACATGTACCGGGCATAATATAAGAAAATTTCATTTCCAAGGCCCGAATCGATCGGTCTCTCCGGTATCTTCAGTTTTTATACTTGTTAAGTGAAAAGGCGTCGTCGTCGCTCTACGCGCGATGAACATCGGGAGAGATTTAAGGGAGAAGCACTGAAAATTATAAATAGGATTTGTTTCACCCACCTTGAAAATCGGATTCTATTTTCTATCGTAACTAA
The DNA here is from genome assembly GCA_917499265.3 of Mimumesa dahlbomi. Lineage (NCBI taxonomy): Eukaryota > Metazoa > Arthropoda > Insecta > Hymenoptera > Crabronidae > Mimumesa > Mimumesa dahlbomi. Next base: position 19,099,917 of record OU824115.1, on the reverse strand, counting down.
TCGCGGCTCGTCGATAATTATTATTTTGACTATTGTTCTCGAAGTTCGATCACGTAACGATATGTATAGTGTATGTATATATCAAAGAGATATACATATAAGGGAATAAAGGAATTTCCAGTACGAGGTCGAGTATCTTTGGCTGTGATTATTTTGAACGGCAATTTATACTACAAAGTTTTTGCACGTATCGATTCGAGTGGATCTCTTTAGTAACTGTTTCGAAGTTGCCATTAATTATCGTAATATAAAAATTTTGGCTACGGTATGTATGTACAAAGCAATGGTACGGTATGTTTCTTTGCGACGAAAACAATTTCTGTCTCGCGTGCAAAATAAATCGATAGCCGGAAGAAGAATCACAATCCGGAAGGAAATGTTCGGTAACGATTGTGGGACTGCGGCGAACCGTTACGTCGATCAATTCGTTTGTTCGCGTCATCTTCGCGAAATAAAACTTCAGATAGACAAGAAGTCGACTACGATCGTCGGAGTTACTACAATTGCCGCGCGTTTCTGTTACATTTTTATGCTCTAAAGCAGTAACGGTGGGATCGAATGCAAACAAAACTGATCTAGGTCTTGTCTTGTCAAAATGAAATGGAACAGAAGGCAAGTAAACGAGGAGTAGTGCTACCCCTTCAGGTAAAGAGGTTTCTTGCCGCTACGATACTGAACACACAAGAGACCGAAGGAATCGTAAAAAAAAGATATTTGAAGTGTAAGACTTGCAGTGGAGTGTGTGTGTGTGTTGGGGTGAGGGTGGGGGGGGGGGGATAAAAAGGCGCGAAGGGGGCGCGACGGAATTCGGAAAGGAAGAAGTACCTGTATGTATGTACATATACATCTGTACAATTATGTATGTATGTCCCGAAGCGAGAAAAGCACTCCTTCCGATCGATTGCACCGAGCGTCTCTTGTCTTACATCTATCTATATATATATATATATATACATATATATTACATGTATATGTATAAGATATATATGTATGTGTATATATATATATCTATATATATATATATAGTCGTTATACCATTCGCTGTGCGGACGAAATTCTAGAACAGTGGTATGTCAAAACGATACCTTGCTACGCCTGAAAAGTGTTCTGTCAATCGGAACTCACTTATTATGTTAGACGAAGGAACGTACTAGTCGAATATAAGGTTTTACTGGCAGAGTACTAGAAATAATTTAATTAGAACCAACTGGTGGCTCCGCCGAATTTTGTAGAAAGGCCACCGATGCCCTTGCCGAACATGTTTCCAACCTTTCCCACAACGTTTGAAGTAACGTTGCTGATGTTGGACACGTAATTCGCGTCTTCCGCGCCATTGTTTTCGACGATCGTTACCTTCGTCTTCGGTCGCTCCACTTCGTCGTCGTTACCGTTCTCCGAAAGTCCCCTGGAATCGAAGAAAACATTCCGCTCGTTTACTTTTCCCTCCCAATCTATAGGTTAGGTCGTTAAAAAACAATCAAACGGATACGCACTCTTCGTTCTGAGCGCTCATGGTTAAGGCACAAGTTGCTTCTTCCGTTTGCATCCTCTTGGATATAGTCTGATATGTCTTCGAGTTGAGTTTCTCCTCCATTACACCCTGGAGCTCGAAGTCCGAGTAAATCTTCTTCACGATGTGTGCGAGACAGGTACATTGATAAAGGTGCAAGCTGTGATCGAGTCTCTCCGACAGCCAGTTACACAGCATCTGAATCTGCGCCGTGTACCATTGCTGAAAATTACCAGAATATTTCAATAGGTAACTCTTACTTCGTTCGCGTGGTTTAGCTTCGTTTGGTTATTTACCTCGAAGAAAGTCAAGATCCACAGTTCGTCCAATACTTTGCTGCGAATCTGATCCATGCAGTTTCTCGTAAAATTTACGTAGGCCTGTCCCATTTCCTTACCGCTTCCCGAAACCTTCTGGAACAAATACAGTTACCGAACCGGTGAACGGTCAAAGGGATGGGAGAGGAAGGATGTCGGTTATCGTACCGTAAAGCTGAGAATGGAACCTATGAGCGAACCCTCGTCGTAACGAGACAACTTCGACAGCGTAGTCTCCAGAACTGTGACCAATTTGTTGATCATTCCCTGGTTCATCGCGGCTGACGTTTTCTCGATCAGGTCGTCGATCTTGGAATGATATTGATGCTGAAAAGTAGATTAATGTCTCTATCGACGTTTCTTAAGAATTGCCACGCGTTGCGAAACTCGGGAACGACTTGGTATAGGTATACGCTTACCACATCGACTCCCTCCACGGTGCACAATTTGAAACTCTGATTCTTGGCATCGAGAATGACGTTGACCATAGCGCACATTTCCGACGGAATGATATAATCGGTCGAGATGAAGGTAACACCTTTCTTAAGCCACTGTTGGAATGCCGTGTCCGTTCTCTGGATGCAAGACTCGATCATATCGCAAGCCATAAGTTTCAGTCTCTGTTCGAGGTGTTGTCGAAATTCCTGATCCGGCCAATGAAGTCCACCGATGAACGACTGAAGAGCGTCCAACTTCCAGAACAAGTCTTCGGAGGTCGAGCATCCGTTTCCCTTGATTTCCCATCGCTCCTTTTCGAATCCCTTGTGAATCGACTGCGCGATGGACGTTTCCATCAAATCCACGTAGCGCACCACCAATGGCGCGAACGTGTCGCGGAGATGCTGGTGAAACTTACCGTTCTTCAGGTTGTCTGGGGGAAAACGACACGATTGGAGTATCACGAAGGGAACGAAGGAACGGTGGAAGAAACGTGGAGTACGTACCGTCTGTTCTAAGGTAATCGTTCATAATTTGAAACAGTGGAAAGCTGTCCCAGGTGTCGGGGGGTTGTTCGGCGAGCACTTTGTCCATGTCGACAGCGAACAGAGACCAGAAAGTCTCCGCGTGCTCCACCATCAGATCGCTAAACCAGGCGAACGCCTGCGGTACAGTGTAGTAGGAAGCGGATCGTGAAAATATTGGACGTCACACATATACGGTGGGCACGTTTGTTCGAGCACAGGGTGTGGGACTCGTCACCCTGAGCAACGGAGTCCTCGAGCACCCAGAAGACATGAAATTCTATCGGTTCCTCGAGGATCCTGTCGATCTCTAGATCGACCCGATCCCCTAAACCTTTTCGGGCTTATCAGAGTGCAGTCGTACGTCCCGCAACGATACGTCTAAGCGCGTTGGAACGATTTATCGCCGATTGAAAGGCGCCTCGTCACTGGCTCGTCGAGCGAGTTACGGCTACACTTTACAATAAAACCACATACAACGATACAGTTGCACCGTCGCATTCGTCTTCTGGGGATGAAAACCGGACCCTTACCACTGTCCGTGTTTTCGCATACCATCGCATCTCTCTCGCACTCGAGAACCCCGGGAATCGACACTCAGTTCTAAAAACCCAACTAATACCTCCGAATAGTGCTCTTCGTTTTGCTGGAGCAGATCGACGCACAATTCGGCGAGATGTATCAGATCTTCGAGTTTCTTGCTGGGAGGAACGCACACCTCGCCGTTGAAATCGTCTTCGATTTTCGCCTCGGCGGAGAGTTTCGTGTAGTTTACCAGCGCGGCCGTTTTCAAACAGTCTTCGATCAACACTTTCACCTCTTCCGGTGGCACCGGGGTCACGCTGTCTTTCATCATCACGCGTTCCAGGAGGGAGAGGGTCGCCTTTAAAGCACCCTCCGGCCGGCCGAACGGAAAGCTAAACCTAATTGCGGAGCCGCGAAACGACTCCGATTAGTATCTTGGTCTGTATCGTAATACATACAACTATATCGTATTCTGTGAGAATATTATACGTATGTACTATGTCTAACAAGACGTTCGAGATCGGTACGGAAGAACTGGATCGGTTGAAATTCGGATTACCGCGGCCTGGGTTCGATCGTATTACCTGAAATTGGTGATCTGCTTCTCGAGAATCTGCCTGAGCCTCTCTTTGATATCCTGGAACTTGTCCTTCTCCTCGTGAGTGATGGACCCAACGCCGTCGGTTCTATTACCGTAGACGTGGGTGGCGCAGAAAGCGAAGCTAAAGTGTATCAGGGTTGGGTCTATCATAACCCCCCGATCGATCCTGTCCAGAAGATCGTGCAGGTAGCAAAGATGACGAAAGCATCCGCGCACGCCGTATCTAGACCGAAGGGAAACGAAACAGTTTTTCCACGATTCCGATAAAACGGTTACCGATAGCCGAGATATAACAGTTAGAGTGGTAAAATCTGAAACTTCTCAGGAAGAGATTAGACAAGATTAGATCCCATCCGTTGCGTTTGCAGACCCATTCCTGCTATCAATTAGAAAGGTGGTTAAATCGCAGAGAGGGTGATCGGTATACCTGGCGCAATATTCGTCCAGGACGAACACCTGACCGGGAGAGAACCATCCAAGGGAGCAGTACGGATCGTTCAGCCTGTAGTCCAGGATCATATTCTGCAGATATTTGAAAAGCATAGCGTGCTCGAATTTGCACGGGTCCGCGCTGATATAGTCCTCCATCCCGTGTTTCTTCGCTCTGTCCGCGTCACCCTGGATCTTGCTGATGGTCGAGTTCTTATCGGCCACCGACACAGGTGGGGTAGGCTTGTGCGATTGGCCGGTCGCCCTGTACATGGCCATCACCCATAGGTGACACTCGTTCTCGTCGTCCGAGGCGTACACTATATTGTCCCCCTCGCGAACCGCGTTGAAAAAATACCTGCCGATCAGACGCCGCGTCAGGAAACTTGAACGGAGCTATTCCATTCTCAACCTTTGATCGATCATTCCTCTCGTTCTCCTATCTACGGGGAGCCTTTCGATGTGGTTCGAGTCGCTTTCTTTAAGGACAGTAGTAAACGCCAATACAACGAGAAACGAGAAACGAGAAACGAGAATCAGGTTGCGACGCGAGTCGATGCAAATCGAGAGCCTTGCGTAAATCTACGGATAGAACGGTCAAGCAGACAACAGCCGCGTATCCACGTCGGCTTGTAACGCGACCGCGGAAATAATCCAAGCGTGTCAAGTCAAACTTCCAGGCGCGAAAATTTCGCAATTTCGCAATTTCGTGGAAATTTTATCGCCCAGAAGCGTTTAAGCGTGGAAACGATGAAAACCGTGGATACGACGAATACTAAAGGAAGTTACGGCGAGCGAACGTCTACGTATCTTTCACAGAAGCCACTACGACAGGCACGATTCTAACGATGAGCGATATAATCGGTTGGTCGCATTAGGCGGATGATCGGTCGGGAAGTGCGAGCGATCATCCGCCGGAAACATGTATTTGCGGCATCTAACATTCGCACGGTGTTCTTTCACTCTGGCTCAGTCACTCGGGCTCTTTCACACCGTTGAATTCTCCGAGAGAAGCACAGACTCTCCCCTTCATTTATTTCTCTTCATTCTCTCAGTGAATTTACCTGCCGCCCTCTAAATCCATGCCGACCATGAGATTAGCAGAAACGGCCTCGATATAGTCCACTGTATAGCCATCGAGCTGCATCATTTCCGACGGCTCGCTTTTCTTTTCTTTGAACGAGCACATCGCAAATGTGTACTGCGAGACTTGGACCAACACGTAGTACCGCTTCTTCCATTTTTTCCATACAGACTTGCCCATCGCGTATAGGTAGCCGCAGTGCTTCATGTTCAGCGGCTTGTCCATGCGGCAGGCGATCTTCATTCGAAGGTCCTGATCGGCGCAGTTTTTCGGCACCGTCATTCGATGCCACTCCGGTACCTTTGGCGACAGCGGGGTAGGTCGCAGGATCACCTTGCCCAGCTCTTTGTCCTCGAGGGCCAACATGGCTGGATTCTCCGTGTAGAGACGAACCTTTACAACTGGTAGCGGGTGCATCGTCGTGAAATCGCCCTGCGTGTCCCACCTGAAAAGCGGTTTGGAAGGGGAAGATTTCGGCGGAAGGATCGGGGGGTAGCGACGGGCAGAGTATCGTTCTTACCCATGCGCGAGACTGCCCATCGCTAATCGGTAGATGGACGATAAGTTCGAGGAAGTACTTACATGGGTTTCGACGCCTCCGCCTGATCGGTCTGCAGCTTCTCGCCGCCCTCGACCTCCATCGTGCAATAAACTATTCTATTCGGTGCGAGGCTTTTAAGGCCCTTGACCTCCATAACGACTACTTCCAGCTGGAAGGTCAGGCCCACGTCCATTTTGGTCAGCTGGGGTTCGGAATCGGCGGAGTCGCCCTCCAGTTTAGCGAGGGAGCCCTGACCGCGGTAGCGGGAGCGCTCACCGCGATGGTTGTAGCGCTTCAGCTTCTGCAGCCCGTACTTGCTGTCTATCGAACCCTTGGAGACTGGCAACGACTCCAAATTAGCCATTAGCAGGTTGATAGACGACTTGAGCTCCTCGATGTAGAGCGACTCCATCTCTTTCAGGAGGAACCTGGGCATGAGCTTGCGGTTCTACGGGACAAGGATTCGTTTTGCCATTTACGGAAAAACACTAGAGAGGAATCGCTGTTAACGAGCGTAGAATACGAGTCGGACCGGACGACGGGAAGCAGGGGCGAAACGTCAGGGGAGACGCGTGCGACGTTTTCCTTTTTATCGAAACGATATTAACCCTTTGCGCCGGTGTATACATACATAGTATATGGCCTTATACTCCGAGCGTGTAGATCTGACGGTCATGCATTTATACGCTTAATTATACATACATTTATACTTGCAATAGATCGACTTTCCAAAGTATGGAAACAGGCGAAGCGTAAATACCCGGCGCAACGTCCTGGAATTTGTTTGCTCGCACGTCGAGCGAGATTTTCTATACGCTCTCGTGTAGCGTAGAGGAAGAGGAAGAATAAGAGAGAGTGGGCAAAGGGTCAATAATTCACTCCCCGTTCTACTTCTAGCTATAGTAGTCTATCGTTCGACGTCTCGCCGCTGGGTAGGATAGCAGGGAAGCAAAAGGATAAACGGTACCTTCTCCATTTCGTTGACCTTTTGTACGCGACCGTCCAGCTCCCTCCTGATGGCGGCAGCCTGTTCGTCGGCTGAGTCCAACAGGAGGGCGTTGAACAGAAGCTGGTGCTCGAACTTCTTGATGCCAAGGATCTGTTGAAACATGTCATAGAGCTGCTCTTTCGACAGTATCATCTCCGAGTTCAAAGACTGTTGCATCCTGGCGGGCCTCTTTGTATCTTCGTCACCCGTACCCTTCAAAATGCAATCAAACTTGGCCAACCAGGACGTAAGTACAGTCTCTTTGCTCAGCCCGTCGATTTCCGGGAGGCTCCGAACACGTTTCTCGATGTTCTTCTTAAACACCTCGCGGAAGTCGAGTTGGGAGCATGCACCGCTCTGCACCATCCGTATCACTCTTTCCGATTTCAGGAACACGTCGTAGTAGTTCTGTATGGCATTCTGGAAGGCTTCATCCGTCACCATCTGCGTCTCGCCTTTCATAAAGCTCTGTAAACCACAACATCTTATATCTCTTTATCTTTAGTCGTTCGGGTGTTTTAGTTTCTGCTGTTTTAGTTTCATCTCGTTTGTCAGGTTTAATCGTTCCGACGTACAGCATCGATTCGCGAATATCCGGGATCTACGAAGGCGAAGGTTATATCAGGGTCGATCGTAAGACGCAGCGTACGGCTTCTAAAAATTGTCCGCCCTCTTCGAAAGGTTTCTATCCCTTCCTCTTACTAATACGTGCGTCTACCGTAACCCGATGTGAACTCGCTTCGATGTCGTCGAGAGTTATCAAACGTACGACACAGATTTACGGTCGCCTTCGTTTTCATTTCATCTCCTCACCTGGAAGCGACCGCATATAGTCTCGAGTTGTTGTTTCGAAACTTTTAACTGTCGCCGCGCCATGTCCATCGGTTGTTTCGCATTGAACGGATACGCGATGCATCTCGATATGAACACGTACAACTGTATCCTCGTCTTTCGCTCCTCTTCCTCGCGCTCTTGCTTGTCCTGCAGCGTAGAAAGAACGTAACGGTGTTAGCTAATTCGCAGACTGTCAGCCAGACGTACTTTAAATTACATTTCATTAATGTAATACGATAAGTCTAATATAATTATCGTCTTGTCCGCAGCGTTTTCTTTTTACCTGTATCTCCGCTTCCGTTTTCTCGCTGGCGAGAGAGGGGGAGGGGCTGGTGGGTCTCTGCGCGCTTACCGCATCCTGCACGGCCTGTGTCGGCGCCAGGGAGTTTCTCGGCGCGTTTTGCACCTCCAGCCCTGCCCCCTGCTCTTGCTGGGGGGGTGCCGGGGTAGCCCCGCGGGCCACATGCCCGGGCCCAGGCGATGCTGTAAGGCCCGACGCGAGGGAGCTTACGCTTCCCGAAACGGGGTCGCTGGCGGCGGCCCGTCGGGACCCGTGGGAGCTCCCGCTACCCTTGCCCGCGTGTTGCGGACTCTGGTCCTCCTCGCTCTCCTCCTCCGAGGAACTCGGATCTATCATGACGGAGCCTTGCTCCTAGGACCTCCTGTGCCAGGAGGCCTAGACCATCGGCCTGGTCACGGATCCGTCGTTCGTGTTTCGCAGGCTCGATGGGAGGAGGCTAGTTCCTCCACGGACGAGCTGACTGCGGTTAAACGTCTGTCGAGTAAAACAGAACTGATCAGTAAACGATTCATTTTCTTACCTGCATTTTTAACCAGAGTAATGGAATCGTACGTTAATCAAGACTCGAAGTGAATTTAATTCTCCGTATGTTCGGAGAGAATAGCTTTCTGCGAGCCGATCTCTATCGGCTGCTTCCCAATCGTGCTTGTTGCTTGACGAATAACGCGCGTGTACGAACGGTAACGCGGTGCATCGATTACGAATCAGAAAATTCAAATAGAAATAGAAATGACAAGATAATCGAACAGAGTATCGATCGACGTATCTGTGTACGGTCTTCTAGCGGACAGATACGTAAATGAGAGAGAAAGAGAAAGAAGGGAAACGAAAGTCTCGCTTGTGTCGCGGTATCGATTACTCCTGCCTCTACTATCCTCTTTGCTCTACCGCAAAGTCATTCGCTTACTTCTTCGATCGAAGATTGACTTGCGCGCTCATGCACGCACCCTTACACGCACCGGAAACGAAGAAACTGATTTGGTCTCCACGATGCACCGTAGATCAGAAAAGAGTCTGTCTCCACGGTTGTTATAGAGCTGATTGAAATCACAGATTCACAAAAAAATCAAACACGCGTTACTTCGTCACGAATACCAGAGATTGAAATCAACTTTCCGTCTCTATCAAGTTTTTACATGTTGACATTTCTACCGTTCGATACCTCTGCATTTTGTATTTCTTCTTACTTTGATGCCTTACTGTGGCTGCGTACGTCAAGAACGTCAAGAACGTACACGTCGGAGTAACTTTCTTTTTGTAAAGTTAATTGCGACATTTTCCCTGCTCGTTTCAATCCAATGACAACCCGTATACGGGTGTTAATCGCTAACCCAGATATGCAAATATTTCCGTGACTACATCGCCCCACTGTTATCGTTAGTAGTAACAATGTTTGCCGTTTGATTGGATGAAAACCGGTATAATTTATCAATTGATAGGAGTTTTATAGCTTGCCAGAAATGACAAGTACAGCGTCAATTTTAAGCTACATACTCTCGTAATTTATCAATTATAGGGTATCTATAAACGCGTATGAATATTTATAATCTATCAAATTTATGATTTACAAAGTTTCCCTCCTGAAGAGAAAAACAAGGAGAAGAGACAAGTGGCGAGAAATTGCTGGAGAGTTAGGTGTTTCCAGAAGAAGATTTCGAAACTTCTACGTACCCTTCTTTTCAACTTCGGTTTGAAACAAAGCTCTCGAAACGGAGAAACGTTGGAATTACGTCCGCTTGAACAAACAAGCCGATAACATCTTTCCTCGCTGGATCGTGTTCCATTAATAAAATTAAGCGGATGAAATGTCCGAGACTCTTTTACGTAACCCTAGGTTCTTCGCGGTATTAATCTCGCGTGTAAGCGAGGAATAATTCCCGTCGATCGAGTAAACAGTTTTTTATCCTCGGGCGAAAGAAATTCAGGAAATCGGGGAAAATATTCGGTGACCCTGAGAAGTGCTCGTTTAATGAAACACCGCTAGCTGTCAACCTCGTTACGGAAGCAACGCGATAGACCGTGTTCGTATCGTTTTCGATGCGCGATTTGAGGTAAAGCTGGTAGGCTGCTGGTCGATATTCTTGGATATCCGTGGTTGCCGAGCATTATTAAATTATGCCGGTGGTTTTCAACGACTAAAAAGTACTTCCTACTGATCGATCCACCGATAAAATTCATCCCAGTGTATCGCGGGGGAACGCGTCGATCGATACGAGCGCTTCGCGCTTGCTTCCGTAGTCGATATCGATGATCATTTTTGGTAAATGATTTTGCATACGACACTTCTTTTTCCTAACTAAAAGTCCCTCTTTACGATGCGCGTATAAATATACGTCCTCCGTCGATAGATTTTTTTAGTCGAGAACAAAACAGAGAAATACTAAACGCGTAGCGTACACTTTCTCGTCCAAGTGCAATCAGGAGCATCGATTTGACGGGTACGGACCTATCTCTATGTCTCGTCTGCGTTTTCCCTACCTCTTTACTTTCTACCTGTTCCACCCAGCTTTCCATCGTTGCCTAATCATCTCGACGTAAAGCTTTCTAAGCGTTGCTTCGCTAAGAGGTGTTCCAGGGGTCATATATTCCGTACGCGACGGACATTATTCTCGGTAACCGGTCGGGCTATGGAATATGTGTTCTTTTCATAGAGTCCCGGGCACGTGTAGTCTCGGCATCGATGCTTATAGCAAAGAACACTACGTCCGGGGCGATTCGGTCAGTGCAAGCAGCAGTCGTGTAATCAAGTTAAAAGAAAGCAAATAATTGCTCGAGTGGAGTGGAAGTTGTTAAAAGGAAACGGAAAATGAGGGAATCGTATCTTCTAGAGCACCATCTGTATCTCGGCCTGACTTGCAGCCAACGGGCAGGGGGTCAACGGGGAGGGAGAGGGTGGAAATAAATATATTGATTCGCACCGGCCTATTTACAAGTACATTCGTCCGATGTAATATTATTCGGAGCGAGCTTTCCTGCTCTCCACCTGTCTCCCTTGTTCGATCAAAGATTCAGACAGCGAAATCTTCTCTGAGCGACTATTCGATTACAAGAAACGTTATCGCACCTGTTTCTACGCGCGTGTACACGTCACTGATTCGATTACTTGGCCCTATACCGCAACGTATCCCGTGTCTGACGGAGCTAATTATTGACTGCTCCGTTCGTTCTATCTGGAATCGACCAGCCATTTTTAAGAAAGAAAAAGCTACGATATATAACGATTACAATGCTTTTACCTGTATTTTTGCCATTAGACTATCGAAGTAAGGTATGTCTCTTCAGTTGGAAATGGAAAATTTCAATGGTATAAACCGCACGATTTCTCAGACCCCAGGAAACTCGATTATTTAATTGAATGGGAATTGTGAATTCATGCAAATTATGCAGATTCCGTCGCTATCTCGCGCAGAACGATACTTGAAAATGGATCGTTATTTATTCCCGTTCCGAACGAATTTGTACAAGCGACAACGTTTCATGATTTCCGCGTGCGTCACAGCATGGCTCGCTGTACAAGATAAGCCGTTTCCTGAGTATGCTAAATATCCGAGTCTTCGTTAGAGAAAAGAAATGTTCTTCTATAAAAAATTCCTTCGGTCTCTACTACTCCCGTTCGATTTCCTCCCCCTTTTTCCACGCTTTTCCTTCGCTACCGGCTCCACCTCATCTGTCGAGTCGAATCCAGAGTTTATAAATGGTTGGAAAGATTGTTAAACGACTTCGAGCAATCGGGGCAAAGGAAAACGACCGGAAATTCGTCCCGGCATTTGCAACGATGACCTGGTAAGTCCAAAGATTTCTCTGCACTTCCCACTTGCTTTGACAGTTACGAGAAATTGGCAGAGGAAAAGGGAAAAGAGGACGCGGAGATAGTGAATACAAGCCGATTCGGATTTCGACACTTCCCCTTTAATCTTCAAAAAGCAGGGCGATCCTCGAACTGACAAGTTCGGATCGTTGACGGCATACTCGCATCCAGTGTCATCGAAAAGCTTTGGAAGCCTTGGAACGCGACCTCTTTAATAAAACTTGTTCAAATAATCTCAACGTGATCCTCGGGCCGATGTTCGTGCGCGGATTAAAAATTTGCCTAAAATGTCCGATCCGTTTGGGATATGCAAAATTAATTTCTCTAGTGTTCGACAGTCGTCAAGTTTCGTTTCTTTTCTATTCCAAAACCGCCCCTGTTAAACGTTCGTGAAGCGAAACAACACGCTAGCTAGGACTTGGATTTCTTGACGGTTATTGATTTAGCATGGAACACGAATTGGAAGGCCACTGGTGGACTTGGTACATGCTCGATGGGTGTGTCGTGGAACGAAGGATTCCAACGAATCTGGTCACCCGAATTCTACTTTCCGTCTCTTTCTCTGTTTCTCGTTCGGACGCGCGCGCACACCTCGTGCTTGTGCAATAACTGATTCATTTTTAATAGTCGGACGAAGATAAGACACTAACCTTTTCTCAAATGCTTGTCCACGTTGATCGTGAACCTCGAAAGGACATGTCTAACGTATCGGTGCTCCTTTTGGAGTCCTCTGCGTGTATTCCAGCTTCGATACCACCCCCTTTCGATGGTTCACTTGTAAACGATGTACACCGCAGTACTAGCCCGTCGTCCGATTTCACACGGAGCGTAGGAGAAAGTGAAGCGTGAGGCGAACGCGAAAGAAACAGCGTGAATTAGGGTGCAAAAGAATGGACGGAGAGACTGTGGATCCGTAAGCCAGCGTGTTTCGACCGCCTCCGCTCGTCGACTGACGGAAACGTCAGCGTCGACGCCGACGCCGTCGACGTCGACGATAGGGGGCCTCGGAGGACAGACACGACAGAAGTACGCAGGAGTGAAACGGAAAGATCGACCGACGGGACAAGGAGAGGGACGTCTTTGTTTATCCTGAAATCGAAGGAAAATAAGGATTACAATAAATAAGTAAACTGTAAATAGGTAAGGGTGTGTTGGGGAATTGAGGTAATTAGGTACTTGTTTCGTCAAGAGGAATACTACGATAGGTCGAGCACGTTGATAATAAATCTAAGCGAAGTTCAGAAACCGTCTGTTTCACATAGTTAGAAAGCACGCTTTTTAATGAAAATCAGACACTCAAAGGAATTCACGAGAGTAATTGGCAGAGTGCAATGAACAGTCTTTCAGTGCTTCTAATATTAGAAGCATTCGTAACTACTATTAAGAGTCGAAAATTCTTATACGGATTATTCGGTTGGCATGTATTCAAACTGGAAAAATAAGAGAAGAGAAACGAAACAAACGGAAAGAGATCTGAACCGAGAGCAAGAATGTCCGAAATCGTAAGGGTAAGTACCGAGGAGCAAAGAAAATAATGGAAAAACAAAATATATTCGGACGAAAGGAGCTTAACGAAGAAAGAGGCAAAGGCGTCGGTTCAAGTGCACAGAGAAAAACGCCATACCCTTCCGTCGTTACGTCCAGCATTGGTAAAATAGACATCAGCCGAGGTTACGACAAAAGTGCATTTGAAAAGAATAAATGGGAATAAAAGCGAAACAGCGTAAGGGGCAGAAGGTGAAAGGGCCGTAGAAGGTTCGAAAGAAAGGAAGAGTAGGGATAGAAATGAAAGAAGGAAGAAAGATAGGTAGAAACGAAGTGGCACTGGGCCATCGATCGGATGCGCGTCGGTTGCACTGTCACCGTCGCTGACGCCGGCAAAGATAACGGGAATGGCAATGAAACGACAATCGTATTGTAACTGAGAAGTTCTACATCGTTTCGAGAGGAAAATTTCCAAATTGACGTGCCTATGCAGCAACGATCCGACTAACAGTATACAGTCTTCGTTTCCAGTATGTTGGAAAGTCCGTAAAAAATTACGAGCAAGAGGGCTGGACCGACATTCTCCTCCAGTTTTCTCGGTTTTGGGTCAAGTGGTCAAGTGGTCACGATGCCCAGCATCTGGTTTATGCATCTTGGAAACGTCCTTCTCGCTCGCGCTGCCGCACCGCCATACCGGTGATAATTGCTTCGCAACTTTTGCTTCGTGCTCGCACGGGAAAAAATAAATGGTAGATCGATAAAGTACGTAGCCTTCGGTTAAATACTCCGACCACTCCATACGCATCGCGTACTTGGTAAAAATTACATCCTTCGGTTCGATATTCTGTGCTCGTCCAATGTTACGCGACATCGCGTAATCATGATCGATCGAAGTGAAACGAGAGTAACGATACTTTATTTTCCAGCTTCATCGTATTCTTTTCCATTCCACTCCACTCTAGCGTACGACTCGAGAGAGCGGTACTCTGATTTCGGTTCTATCATGCCGTTGGTCGTTACGAACGTCTGCCGATCGATACGCGCATCGTTCAGATAATCATTTAACCCCTCGACATGCAGGCATTTAAGCCTATGTATTATGCCAAAGTACCCGAACTTCTTGCGGGTTCGGTTTACACCGAATCTTTAATCGACAAACTCGATTGTACACTTGAATGAACGATGTACGTATTGCAGAGCGTGGAATGCATGACATACGATAGGCAAGAAACTTAAATTTCTGCTGCTACTAGCTGCCGGGTGTTGGAAAACATTCGTGACCTAGGACTCGGACGTGGACTCGGTAACACCGCTCGAAGTCACCGGGTTTGCCTGGAACTCTGGCTCCGTGCCAGCCGCGGAAAAATAGGTTATCGATCAATCCCGAGGCGCTTCCGAATACACCTCTGCCAGCGAGGACTTTTGCTTTTTCTTTCCCTGTCCAACATATGGAAAGTAATTAATATACAAGTCCAGTTGCTTGCTGTCCTGCCCGCTAAATGTGTCAAGTATGTTTTGACTGTGAGCATTCTACGAGTGTGTCACAAGATTCTTATTGTCGTATATCTGCATAGATTTCTGAAATATTTGATTCAGAAAATATACTTGATCGCTCGAAAGAAGTTTCTTGCAAATTCCTTGCTCGTCGTCGTAATGAAAAGTCGGATCGGAGGAACGTTCATATTCCGTTGAAGTCACTGTCAAAGCGAAGCAACGACATCTCGAAGAGTTGAAACGAGCCTAGAACACCGTTTGAACCTGTTAACAAAGTAGAACGTATCGGGAATTATTCTAGTAGATATCTCTCATCCGTAGATGTTTACTTTGTTATCTTAATATATAAGTTTATCTCGAACAAAGGATGATGCTAAAAGAACGTTTCTACGTAATCCATATCCATCGCAACGAACGTGGTAAACCCGCCAAGTCGCTTCCACATCGCTCGATTCGATTCGATTATCGAATCGCAAAACGTGTCATCGAGAGTCGCGGATCAAGTATCGATACGTGCATATATCGTGACGTAATTATTGGTAGCAGAAGAAACGAGTTAAAGCGAGTTCGTGAAGTTCGTCGGTTGCGTTTGCGACTGCTTGCGTGCTTGCGACGCATGCGGCGATGGTAGCTAATGGTAGCGGTGGTAAGTTGGATCGTGGATCGAGATACCTGATCGTTGATCCACGAAGTTTCACGGTTCCGTCAGCCAGCGTCTGACGTCTGACCTCTCCGTGGCTCCGACGGATATATACGTAGTACGCGGTGTCTCAATGAGAAGAGGGAAACAGTGGGAAACGGCCGAGGTATGACGTGTAAAAAGCTGCTAGACAGCATGCATCGGGTGCGCAGCTGATGCAGAACCGATGCAGACCTGACGCTCGGCTGATCCGGAGGAAAATCGAAATCGCTTCAGGACAAGCATTTGTCTGCCGGGCATGCTCTCGAAGAGGCAAAATCGGGAAGAAGATGGATTTTGAAAAGCAGCATGGGAGTCTGTCCGTCGGAACCGTGGAGTATTAACCTCTTGTCGGTGATTTCGAGGAACCGTCGGAATGCTGTAGACCGAGAAAAATCGCCACCGGGAGAAATTGGATAGGCGAGAGGACATCGAAAAACATTGATTTAGGAGAACAGAAAGGGCCGAAATGTATCAATTCCTGCATCTTCGCAGTCGCTCTCTGCAAACACTGATTCTGGGATTAATCGGTCTGACGTTTTACGCGTATTACCGTACAACGTACTACGATGTACCGCAGTTCGCATTACCCCGCAACACTAGTGAGTATTATCGTTATTTCTTTTTTTAGTTTACGTCGCAAGCTTGCCGACAGGTTTTTCGAACTTTGCGTTGTACGCGCACACGTTGATTCCTTTTATATTCTTATGCCGTTCGGCTGCCGAAACCAAAGAAACGCATTGATTTCCAGGTCGTTCTTATCACGAATCTCTCCATGCACGATCTAACGTCAGTTTGGAGAAATTATCAGCAGTGTCGTCCAAGAACACAACTGCCGAACCATCAGCTGCAAGTCCGTATAGCTCGCAGAATTCGAGCAATCCCTCGAATCCAGTAACAACACTCTCTACATCCGTGGGATCTCAAACAGTGTCTTCCGCAAGTGCTTTGGTAGTTTCCAAGCAAAGCAGCGAAAGACCGTTGGTGCGGACAGAGAAATCTTCAAACGAAACCAAGACGGTCACAGTGGTTGTTAATGATTGTTCTGCACGTGCTATATACGAGGCTGGACACACGGTACCTATACCCGACAGATGTCCAAATTTTGGCAAGGAAATGGATCTGGTAATAATCATAATGTCTGCACCGACCCATCTGGAAGCTAGAACCGCGATAAGACAAACCTGGGGACACTTTGGACAGAGGAGTGACATCAGTATTCTCTTTATGCTAGGCGCCACCTCGGATGCAAAGGTGGAAGCCATTCTAAGAAAGGAACAGAAAACTTATAACGACGTCATACGTGGCAAATTTTTGGACTCTTACTCCAACTTGACTCTTAAAACCATTTCTACCTTAGAATGGGTGGATAGTTATTGTTCCAAGGTGAAATTTCTCTTGAAGACTGATGACGATATGTTCATAAACGTACCGCGATTACAATCCTTTATAAATAAGCATGCGAGGGATAAGAACGTGATATTCGGTAGACTGGCGAGAAAGTGGAAGCCGATACGAAACAAGAAGAGCAAGTATTATGTGTCGCAGGCACAGTTCAAGCACGCGGTGTTTCCAGACTTCACCACTGGTCCGGCGTATCTGTTATCCAGCGACATTGTTCGTAAATTATACGAGGCTGCGTTGGATCAAACTTACCTGAAATTAGAAGACGTTTTTATGACCGGCATCGTGGCGGACAAACTCGGGATCAAACGGTCCCACGCGAACGAGTTTTTGAACAAGAAAATATCGTATAGCGCCTGCAACATTCAACGAGGTATAAGTATACACATGGTCAAGTACAGTGAACAATTTGACCTATGGAAAAAGTTGCTCGACGGTAAAACTAAATGTAAGTGATAAAAATATCGCTAGTAGTTTCTAATGCTTGAGATTTTTCGAATCTCCTGACAAGATACTCCGACGTTGTGCGACTTGTGTAGCGGCGAATTTATATTATCGTTAAACATTATAATTCGTATACGTCGGTTTGTCTCTCAACTCTCGCTAGAAACGTACGATCTTTGATCTACGATCTGCTCAATCGCATAGATCTGATACGGTGTATGGCGAACCGATTTGCGGAGTAGGAACGTTTTCATTAGAAACGGGTACCCCGCGTGAACGTATTTATCGTTTCTTCGGTCCGCGATACGATAATTGCGTCTACCACTTGTAGCAATAACTTATAATGTACGAAGGTAAATTAATTTGTATTTAAATAATATAAGTAAACAAACGTTCCGTAAACTGATGGACGCGAACTATATATTCCCACGCGTAATTTAATGCCTTAAGCGTGTACCTATAACAGTACTCGTACATATGATGTACTATATGTATAATATTCAAGGCGATACCCAGCGAAACTTCCTTTTTATTTAGATTGTACGTAAGTTCCACGATTATTTCAGACAAGTGAATGTAGCGTTAAACATTTGTTACTTTGCAATATTATCTAGTCATCGTCTAGATAATATATCATATTATGACGATTTTAGAATCTCAAGTTTCTCTCTCTCTCTCTCTCTCTCTCTCTCTCTCTCTCTCTCTCTCTCTCTCTTCTGTTCCTCTCTTTTTTTTTAACTTTATCGCCCACGAGTCTTTGAATCAACTATTTTTATATTCTCGTGTTTCACGGAATCTAAGTACCGTGAAAATATATTTTAGTGCCATACGCGTAGGAAAAGAAAAAACTGATCTTCGTACTACATTCCTATTGTGATACGTTGTCGGATGATTCACTAACGAGTCGTGGTATTTATATTTTCGATGGACATTTTTTTTATTGTCTGGAGATGAATCTGTTGGAAAAATATGATCGGGAATCGTCACTGCGATACCGAGCGTCGTAGAAATTAGGCCAAGGCTTCGTTCCTCGTACACGAACATCGCTCAAACTTGGTCCGTGTCCTTGGCATGCTTTTTACCAGTCGTTAACTGCAAATTAAACATTTAATAGCAGCGAATCATTGTCGAGTAAATATCACGATCGATTCTCATTTTGATACAAGGATGAATGTGTATTTATTTCAGTAAACGCAGGTAGACCACGTGCGTATATCGATAGGAGAATTCGTGATCAGACATGATCGTGACCGGTTACTCTGCAAGACAAACGTTACGATTCGTGGGCGAAAGGATCTGGGTTCTCGTGCCTGCGAAACAAATAAGAAAGTTGATGTGTTTCGTAACAGAGCAGCGGCACAACTGCAACCTATAATTTCTTTTGAAATTTCTACGAAATATTGTGCAGCGGGAATGATGCGAAGCGTCTGCCCCCGATATCCTGCGCTCACCCCCTGACAGAATTTTCTAAGACTTTTTTGAAACGTATACGTAAAACTGATAGGCTGATAGCATTTTTTGCAAAGACCGAAAAACAAAATGTTTTTTTTTATTATTATTGTGCACACTTTTAATCGGTGTATTGATTGTTTTTCGAGGTACCGATATCGATATCGATCCGGAACAACGATCGTAATAAACCTACGATAATTTATTATTTACATTCCTCCACTCTCGACTAGACTGGTTGATATCTTCGAACAATTTGCATTTTATTTTTATATGGTTCTATTATCAGTATCTTATTACATTATGTAAGTGCGTAATCGATACGGCGTTTTATATGCGTGAACGCCACACGTACCGTGCATCGGTACTTCGATCAAATCAAGCCGTGTATCCACGGATGTTAAGTAGCTGGCCAACTTCGAATTAATAGCAATTTCAATCGAACGATTTCTACAGCATCTCTCGGCCTAGTAACCATCAAGCACAGACGTTTCAGTACGTGCGTGCAGATTTCCAAGCACGGTGATAACGGAGCAGTAAATTTTAAGGCTGTAGATATCTGACTATAAAAGAAGTTCGTTAGCTACTCGATATCGATGAACAATTTATACTTTAACGACCGTTATCGTAAAGTGATTTTAAGATGGAAAAAGAGTAGTACGTTTCAAACTGGAATCCGTATTGAAATTTTACAACGTGACACAATTGTTGTTTGTACTGGTAAAACTTGGTACCTTTCGATTCGGATTCTAACAACGTAACGAAATTTATTTCATTATAGGATTGCATACGTTTGTACATACATACATACGTGGTAGTACATGCGACATGCTAGATCCAATTTTAAATTTAAGAGACCTTTACGTGAATTGTACGGAACTGGCCTTATTTTCAAGTAAATATTTTCAAACTGCATTATGGTTTCCATCCATGAACCAATGAAACTTCTAATCCCGTATCCTTTTAAACTTGCCCCTTCTGTGATTCCTTTTCAAACGTAACTTTGCGGTTTAACCGTTACGCAACATGGAGTATTATTAATTCAATGACCGAACCAACCGCATCTGCAGAGGACAGTTCGGCAAGTAAGTTCGTGTTTGCGCAAATGCTTGTGATTTGATGCAAACACCAGGTGCAGCGTAAAAAATTCGTATTTGCAACGACGCGAAGGGGTTGTTCCCCTTCCAATTAATATAGTGCAATTTCATCGTCGTCTGTGCAACACCGAAATTAGCAATTGCTATGTGGTTTGCCGTGCCCCCGTACCGTCGCTAACGTTACAAACCAAGGGGAGACCATAGACGAGCGTGCAATCACCGACGAAATAGATGAATTAAAATGAACAGCTTCCGGAATCCGAGACGACTTTCGATCGGTCGATTTTCTCTTCTTTCACTTTCTTCTTCTTAATGACCTAAGTTTCGTACGACGATAATTGTAGATTCGATCCTTGTGCAATACAGAACGTTCCATCCTAATGAAACACTGCTATTCAAAGCCTCATAATCTTATCTTTCGACGCATTATCGAATGGAATTTAATAAACAGAAAACTTTAATACTATTAGCTTGTAATGCACATAACCGGCTATTGCACATTACGTCGGACTACGTAATGGCAATGTGAGGCGAAACCCTTTGATTGTGTTTCTACGTAAAACGTGAAACGTAATTATGTAGATGTTACCTACAGATTTAAAAATCGTTCTACGCGAAAAGTTTTCACTTCGTCGGCTCTTGGTTTTCACGTTTGCGAAAGATCTCGAACATTTATCTTCAAGCGTATATAATTGATAGTGTCTAAGGCGAACTTTTTAATATCTGTAGGGTAGAGAGAAATTTGAATGAAAATGCAATTAGTTGGAAAGCGTCGCGTAGTCGCGTAGTCTCATATTTGCCGGTATTTGCGCATTTAGCCTATTGTCCATTGGTTGCTGGCGCATCCGCGCATTCAGTCGCGTCCTCTTTAGTGAGCTTTGATCAGCTATAATAGTCGAGTAGTTCGAGTAGTATGTAGCGGTCAGCTTGCGGTCAGCAAATTAACGGTCCAGAGAGTACAAAAGAAGAAGAAGCAGAAGCGAAACCGCGAAACGGAAACTGGTGGAGGCAAGGTGTCGTAAGCCGTCGAAGTCAAGGAGAATTCGACTGATGCGACATCGGATAGCTGGAAAATGGCGGCATCGAAAAGTCAACGTTGGATGGTAGATTCGGGCATTCTGCGTAAAAAGAATGGCGAAGAAGAACCGCAGGAGCTGCTGGTGTTTGGATATAGCTGCAAATTATTTCGTGATGATGACAAGGCGAAAATGATTGATCAAGGAAAGCATTTGATACCATGGATGGGCGATAACACGTTGAAGATAGACAGGTCCGTTTCCCTAACCTAGACAAAAAATTTATCATCTAGGATAACTTATTCTATGCCGTATAAATGCACTATTAACATGTAACCTTTAGAAGAACGATGTCAGACAAAAAAACTATAAGTCAAAGTGCAGCATTTACAAACACTCGCTACCACTTCAAAAAAGGGTCCCTATCCAACCGTTTAAAGTACGGATAAGCAATCTGGAGACTGTTTAAGGTTTCTGCAGGTGTATCTTGGCTGTGAACGCGTACTGTGTGGACGCGCGAACACGCGCTCTACATGCCTGTAGAGCAACGTGCTCTCGCGACGTGGTGCTTATGGCTGACCGTCGGGTGCAGCAGCAAGGTGAGACACAGCGTAGAGAGACAAACGACAGCTGACAGTTGTACGTAATACAATTGCTCAGCACGGTATGTATTAGTGTACTTGATTCCACTGTATTGGCTAAGATGTACGATACATTTGTTGAATGACTGATTTAGAACTTGGATACCTTTGCCGAACGGTATCTTGTTGCATATACCTACATTCAAAAGCATATACTATATATATCAACTGCCTTTGCGAAATACTTATTCGTCCATGGAATTCATTGTATATGTATATACAACTTATTAATGTTTTATACTTGATGCATGGGTATCGCAGAAATTGTACAACTATAATTGAAAGCAATTAGTTGGAGTAACATGCACTTGCAAGACTTTACATTTATGTGGTATTAAGAAATTAGATTCTACATCGGACGTATTTATCTTATACTATTTGTATGTACTACTCAGTGTCGTTAATGAGAAATACAATACGCAGATACCGTGCTATGATAAAAAAATCAGATGGTACACGACGTCGAGTTTTGTATAACTGTATTCTATTTCAGAGGAATGACTTTGATGGGATTCGCTTCTTGATTTTCAGATGCCGAGATACCCGCCACATCCCAATAAAAAACGATGATATGTCATTTTTCTTCTCTAATTCGCATATTGTATGTGCATAGATACGATGGACGTGGTGCCCTGGGGGACTTGCGGATATACGAGCCACCGACAGGTGGTTTCGACCAGCGAACGATCCTCACCGAGGACGAGCTGAAAGTCGAACAGCTATGCGACGAGGAACGGTATCGGTCTCTCTACAACAACGACGCGGAGGAATCCATGTATCACGGTACGTGCCAGAACAATTCGAAGCGTGGTTTCAATGTAGAATTGTTGTTTCGTAAACACTCCAAACATTGATCAATATCGTCTAAGAGTGGCTAAATATTCGAAATTTCTGTGCCACGCATTACAGAGGAAGAAATGAAAAGATTGCATCAAGCTCTGGACTCGGAGAACGCGTACGGTCAAGTGGGGTACAATTACAACGACGGAGAAAACGGTTCGAAAGCGGCGGGCGAGGATTCGCAAAGTCCCAAACGATCGGAAGGTTCTCAGGAAGAGGATCAAGCTTTCGTTCCCCCTCCTGAATTGGAAGTTCCGGAAGGCATTTCGTTGGTACGTAAAAACGGCAACTATATTTTCAAAACGAATGTCATAACGTGTATCAATAAATCATATCCCGTTAATATTCAGCCGGAAACGCAAAAGTTGAATGCCATCATAACGAAGACAGCATTGTTTATAAGTCGTCAAGGGGGCCAAATGGAGATCTTAATTAAGGCGAAACAAGCAAACAATCCACAATTCTCGTTCTTATCGATAGACTCGCCGCTCCACCAATATTATAGATTCGTACTCGACGCGATCAAGAGTGGAAAATACAATCCAGAAAAACAACCTGAAAAAGAAGAATCTGGTACGCATTATGTTATTTCTCTATAAAGCCAAGTTGTCTCACAGTAATGTTGTTCAAGTTGACAATTATTGAGTTGAAGTAATTGAAGCAACTTAAAGCAGGATTTGATTACCCACATCTACTTTGATTCTACTTAGTTTTTCTTGCCGTAAGTATTGCCAACACATTTTTGTTAAACGTACCGATGTCTACGGATGCATAGTAAGCGTTTAAGTAAGGACACGCGTGATCGTTCTTCTTACGTCTATTCCTTTTTAACGATAGAACCTGAGGATGGGTCGTCGGATCAGGATGACGAACCGTACCTTCATCCGAGTCTCGCGCCATCCTTTACCAAGATAGAGGCGGTAAGTTTATATCGATCTGATATCGATGACATGTAGAGAAAAGATATTGAGTATCATGTATGTAAATTTGTATTATTATCCCCAGGCACCCAGTATTCCAAGCATACAGTACAAGCCATCCGCGGACTGCGCTTACTCCATGCTTGTAAATAAGATCACCGGAAAACCACCGCCCTCACGCGTGGTGCCAGTGCTAGAGGCTCCTGTCAACCCGATTTCAGTCCCGCCGACTCCTGGCCCTGGTTATTATCACCCCGTGCCGACACAGGTAAAATCGCCTAACGACGTCACGTATCTTGCACTCACGTTTTCCATTGATGATTCTAGTATGTGATCTACTGTATTGTTTCCAGACTTACAATCCCTATCCGGCACCGATGCAGTACTCGCATGGTCCAGTCATATACGGTCCAAACGGGCAAATTCAATCAGCCGGACAAGTCGCGATTATGGCGCCAGATGTGTCTACCATACCATCAATCGAAACGCCATCACCCCTGGTACCTTATGGGAACACGGCGCAAAAACCATTAAGCAGACCCTCGTTTATTGTCCCACCGGCGGACGTTCAGATAATCATTGACAAGATGGCAAGTTACGTAGCTAAAAACGGTAGAGATTTCGAGGCAATTGTGAAAAACAAGGGCGATCCTCGATTTAATTTTCTGGAACTATCGCATCAGTATCACGGTTACTATGCGCATAAGTTAACGATGTACGAAGGTGCGATAAACCCGAAGGTATTGACGGAGGAGGAGTTGCTGCAGAAACAAGAACCACAGGAGGAGAAGCAGAAAAAGCTCGAAGAGTTGCAGAAAAAACAGCAGCGAATGGAGGAAGTACAGAAAAGAGTAAAGATGATCCAGGCGAAGAAGAAATGCGATACGAGAACAAAACAGAGTACCAGCGGTCCGAAGCAGATCACCACAGTATCGTTTTCGATCAAGAAACCGAAAGACGGTGAAAGTGCAGTGATTGAAAAGCGAAACGCTCTGCCGTTAGAAGAAAGCGACGATGAAGAAGAAAACAAAGAAACAAATTCAAAGCCGAACTCCCCACTAGACGGTAGCGAGAATCCAGTAATAACTATCGGTGCCAATGTAGGTATTAGTACAGACGTCATCAAATTGGATAAAAAGGCAAAGAGCGAAGACAAGGAACTTGTAGATCTAACCGACGACATTCTCGAGGACTGCCAGAAGGAGATAAGGCACAAGCAGGCGGAGGACAGAATCAAAGACAAGCTAGCGGCTAAAATGGCCACCTCTAGGGAGAGACAGCTACAGCTGGAGAGAAAAAAGAAGGCAGCCATGTTTCTGAGTCAAATACAGGCACCCGTCAAGGTGGCGTCGAGTCTCGTACGTAAAGACGACTCGGACGAGGTGCACTCTCTTCCATCGCCCTCCTTAGAAGAGAAGACTGACGATACGAGATTGGGAAACTCGTTGATGGAGAGGTTAAAAGGTGCCGACTTAACTGGAAAACGGTCCAGGCCAAGATCGAGAAGTCCCAGTGCGAGTCGTGGAAGTTCGGATCGGCAAAAGTATCATAAGAAACATAAGAAGAAGAAGAGCTCTCATAGAAGGTACAGAATTCATTCTTTTGCATTGGTATGGTGAAACTCCGTATACCTTGTTTTCAAGAAGATATTTCATATATTTCTTGTTCTAATTTCAGCAGCCACGAGAGCCCAAGTGGTTCCCGTTCGCACCGATCGAAGAAAAGCAAAAAGTCCTCCTCGAAACATAGATCCAGGTCGCGAACACCTTCTCACAGACACCAGCACAGTGCGCGACGGAAGGGCAGTAATTCGAGTTACTCGGACTCGAGTTCCTCTTGAGATAATTACTTTAAACATGTATAACTTGATATATATATATATATATATATATATATATATATATATATATATATATATATATCTCTATATATATATATATATATATATAGAGAGAGAGAGAGAGAGAGAGAGAGAGAGAGAGAGAGAGAGAGAGAGAGAGAGAGAGAGAGAGAGAACTGTACATACGTACATGCGCATACACCTGCGTACAGCGTCGTATCGACGGCAACTTTAATACAACTTTTGAAAGGAAAAGAGCAATAAAACTTCATTAAAAAAAAACAACCTGATGTCTTTTTTCATACGAATCAAACTGTTTTTCTGAAAATGGTAATACTTCGAATCCGCCATTATCATAAACCGATAAAGAAATAGAGACATGCCAGCGGGATTCGAAACCGAAGACCCACTGGATTAGATTACTCATGTACACTGTATGGTATTAGCAAAAATTATGTAAGCAAGATTGCGCGCAATCGGGAAATCGCCAAGTTAGTAACTGCAAGGAAAGTGCATCGGCTTTGGGTGTTTACTCTTGTTATCGTATTGAAGAAAGTCTAGGAAAAAATATTCTATCCATAATTTCCGTGACGCGCTGTGTTACGTAGTATCAAAGGTTATCGACTTAAATATTTCAACATGTCTATTTGTTCTACGCAAATGCAGAACGAGTCGTTTTATTCTATATCTTTTGCTATTCGTTTACACGACCCCTTTCCCCTTTTTTGATTCTGTATAGAATGTGTATTGTTTAAATACCTATCTCTTCGTCTTACGTAGGTTTCTTCAGGTACTCGATTAGTCCAGTCAAGGACGATCGAAAAATTCTAACACGAAAGTACAGCGAATACCTAGTTTTTGTTTTACAAAACTTATGAACAACTTTGTTCATCCTTTTCTTTCTCTGTATACCACAGATACAAATCGCGATAGTTAAATAAATAAGCTGTCCCACTCTTTAATTCATAGCATCGAAAATAGCATCGATGCCACACACGTTTAACACCGATCGAATATAAATTGCCCCACAGTCAATTGCCGCCTAACTGGCAAGGAGTTTAATAAATCGAGAATGCCGATTTGCGTACGAGGTACGCGGAAGACAAAAGCACTTGTCCTCTGAAATCAGAATACGTTGAAACCATAAGTAAACCCGAATCGCATTATGTTCATCGGTTGATTGAAAAATGAATATCTCGTATTTTCATGCGATGATTTCTTTACTGATCGGCAATGCGAAAGCGCGTGCTCGTCAGCAAAAGAATTTTTTATCTGAATCGTACGGCGATATATTCGAATGTCACTTAATTTTTTCAGAGAACGTAATCTCCGAACGAGGGAATAGGCCGGCCTTTCACGGCCTCAGAGAAAAACGCTATTACACGACAATTTTTCAACGCCGTTCTCAGAAGAATCCATGGTTTTTTCTAATCGTATGAAAAGTATCATTCATAAAGCAAAGCGCGATATCTTTGCGTGTCGTTCTGAACACGATTGTTATAGCCGTTCTTTCTCAAACAAGGATACGTTGTTTATTTTCTTGAATCGGAGTTGCAAAATTCTTCCGGTAGGTCCAGGAGCTTTAACAATGTTTTTTAAGCGTTGTTATTTCAATTCGTCTTCAATATCGTCACGTTTTTCTATGACACATCCGGCGCTCTATCCAGAAAATTATAGAAGCCGTTCCACGATCTCGCTTAAAAAGAAAATTAGTTTGTGACAAGAAGAAACCGATGGGGATGACGGTGTACGTCAGGTACCGAAAAGTCGATGTGTCTTAAAATTTCATATACTTTTTAATTAGTCGTTTTTTTTCGGAATTTAGAAACGAGCCATGCGTTTGTATTGGTGCGCGATAGTGTATATCAACTGTCACACACGTGACCACACTTTGATCAAGCGGAGGTCAAGGGTGAATTGCCTCAGATTTATAAGTTAACTCGGTCGTATGGGAGTAGTCAGTCAGTGTTGCATACTCAATAGCAGCCAGTATACATAGAGACGTACAGACAGATGTCAGCCAAAACGATTGTAAGTATAATTGAAGAGAGCGAGGCGCCAGCTATGCTCGTCAAAGGTACGCGACCCATAATGTTTAGGAAGTGCTTGATATTTGCGAACGACTTTTACGCCTCGCAAATTCGATTTCGTGATAGCGTCAATTTCGTGGATGCGTACTCTAAGAAAGGTCCCCTTTGGTCCGATTGTGGAAATCGATATTTACCGAAGTACCTGGAAATGTTTATCTTTTGCTAACAATAAGACGCATCGCCAGTCGTGCCGAGATTTCCCCGTCGAGGGTTTCGTCGGAAAGGTTTCAAACGGGCCAATTACATAGTACAGCTGGTTTCGACATCTATGAATCGAGCATTGGAGAAACTATAGCTTTCGGGTGATCTCTTCGGGTTAGAGAACAGATCGGCGAAACGATAGAACGAACAAAGTTCGTTGTGGGGATTCCGTTCGTCCCCTCGATAGAAGAAAAGTAAAAGCTATCCATCCGATATTCCTACGCAGCAACGCTAATTAGCTAAATCTAAGTCTACCAGCGACGAGAAGTTGTAATACGATAAGAATGGCCTTCGGTTTTTATCTTTAAAATATGACGCGGGTGGTCCAGTAGATGGCAGATAATCGACAACTAACTTCCTTTCCCGCACAGGCACAGCCGCAGAGGCAGAGTATCTTGGATCCATCGGAGAAGCTTCGACCGGAGCCGATCTATGCCGGTAAATTGGAATCCGCGTTCAGGGACTACTCGGTGGACCCCACGGACCCCATCAAGGAGCGAGTGCGACAGACGTACCACAAGATGCACACCAATCAAACCGTCGATTTCGTGCGGTGTTAGTACCCTTTGTTTCTTATTGCCGCGTACCTATCGGACTTGGATCGCTTTCGGTGTACGTGATCTGCTTGTTGCTAGTTAACGTTGCCTGATAAGTACGTCGCATCTTAACGACGCGCAAGTTAGGCGTGAAACTCGATCGTAGCGTATTAAAAGCAATTCGGGTGGAAGGGAACGACAGGCTTTAACATTGTTGCATCGATGCGTTAGCTCGCATGAAGGAATGGCTGGGATTCAACAAAGTGAAAATGACGATCAAGGAGGCATTGATCAAGCTGAACAATTTCGTGGACGAGAGCGATCCGGACACCGACCTACCGAACATCGTTCACGCTTTCCAAACCGCGGAGTCCATCAGGAAAGATCATCCCGACTTGGACTGGTTCCAATTGACAGGATTAATCCACGATCTCGGAAAGGTATCTTACTCTGCCGTATTACGCTTTGAATCATAGTCGATACTTATATCCGCGTTACTCTCCCAGATAATGGGTATTTTCGGAGAGCCACAGTGGGCAGTGGTGGGCGACACCTTCCCGGTAGGCTGCGCCTGGGGCGATTCGATCGTCTATCGGGCAACGAGCTTCGAAGACAATCCGGATGGCAAAGATCCTCGTTACAAGTACGTATACCGATTCTCTTTAACGAACAATCGATACGCGTGAAGAATTGATAGCGAATTTCATTCGTTCCGTTGCAGTACAAAGTTCGGAATCTACAAACCTGGTTGCGGCATAGATAACCTGATGATGTCCTGGGGTCACGACGAGTACCTGTATCAGGTAATGGTACACAATAAGTGCAAACTACCCGAGGAAGCTCTGGCCATGATTCGCTATCACTCTTTCTATCCGTGGCACGCGGGTGGAGACTACATGCATTTCTGCACCGAGCAAGACTTGGATAAGTTGAAGTGGATCAATGAATTTAAGTGAGTAACCGTGTCAAGAACCAGCGAATGGATTTTTTTAATTACGTAGAGAAGCGTCCGGAGTTACGTCTACGACTGTTCGATCAACCCGATACGTTTCAGCAAATACGACCTGTACACCAAGTGTCCCGAGGCTCCGGACATCGAGAAACTTTGGCCCTACTACGAAAAACTGATCGAGAAGTACATTCCTGGTGTACTGGAGTGGTGAACATCTTTCCCGAGATCACACTTTTCATCTCCACCGGCGAGACAACCAATAAATATTTTATTTATATTTAGCAGCTTCTGCCCGCTTTGCTCGCTTTACCTCGCTTTACCTCGATACTTGCGAACGCGAGAACGGCACGCACTTCTCGCTCTCCCCCAGCCTTCTATTCGCGATTAACGATAACGAATAGCGAGAACGATTCGCCGAACAAATAGATGATACTTAACGCGCTAAGGGTTGTGCTACACTTGTCGCGTAGAATTTCTTGGAAAGCCGCTGATAACGTGTAAAGTAATCCACCGTAAAGACGTAGCACGTGACTTTGTCGCGATCCTTTAGCGATTTATCGATTATCAATTAACAACTATCACAGGACAAAAGGTAGATTCGTGCGCGGGAAAAATAATTGCGTCACCGTGGTCCGATAAAGATCAAGTCGTACATTGGATGACTAACGTAATAACACGAGCGGCCACTGTTTATTGGCGTAGGGGAATTTGACTCACCGGCCAAACGATACTTCGAACGATACCTCAAGGATTTTCCAGCTAGTCCTCCGACAAGTACAGCGTAGTACGATGTGTACCGTACACCAGTAGCTAATAGGAAATCGATCGAATTTCACCGATGCACGTGGACAGATGTGTCTACAAATGTTAACAAGTTCGTGGAAATTTCATTACTCGGAGACTTGAAATTTGATTGTAAATTCAGGTTGTTCGAAACCGTAGCGTCAGTTTCGTTTCAACTTGTTAGACAATTCATCACGCTTTCCGCATACATGGATTACGTGCTACGGCAAATATTTTGGAACATCGACGAGACCTATTTCGACGTAGCTGCACGCGGTTAGAAACGGCTGAAGAGAGTTTTCAATAAACGGCGATATCTGTGAGAGTACGATTCTCGGTGCGAGTACTGGTACCGATAAACCGGAAGCTGTCACGTCGACACAGCCGAGCTGAACAATAACTGATTTTTCCCGCTACTTCTCTATTTCTCTTTCCTTTATTCTGAAATCCCCGATCCGTTTTATTTCATCCCGTTTTCCGACGTTGGACAGTGACACGTCCGCTCTGCTATTCTCGCGTTTCAGTAGCAGGCATACTTTCGCATTAACTGTTCGGTACCGATTAAAGACGTTTCGCGCCGATAACGAACCGTTAGGTCGATGAATTGTTGTCGTTGTAAATACGCGTCCGCCAATGGGAATCGCGACGTCGGTCGTTGAGTCTTGGAACGAAAAACTGTTAATTTCGTTCGGGGTGAGGCGTTTTATCGAGGGGCTCGTAATACGAGGAGCGTAAAAGTTGGCGAATTCCTCGACAGCACCGATCGGTAGAGCACGAAAGGCACGAAAGGTATGACGGGAAGCACTATAAACCACGTGCATGCGTGGTTTCACGGGTAATCGAAAACGCGTCGACTTTCGAGAAGACCCATCGTGCATCGACAAACACGAGGTGTCTCCAGCCCCTTAATATCCCCGCCCGTCCGTTCATCATTCCAGATCCGTTCCCACGTGATTAGCATCGCAACGGTCGAGATACCGAGTCCTACGTATTCTCAAACGTGAACCCGGCCCGGAAGTTCGACAAGTTTTCACCAACGCCGAACCCTGGTAAACTTCTGAATCCACATTTGCTGGACGTCTCTACGGGAAAAGTGCGTAAAAATTGTCCGATTCCAGACGGCGGGCGGTAATTGCTGGCTCGTCTTTGCATCGCGATAAGTCGAGAAAGGTCGAAGTAAGGGCAAGGTGTTCCTTCCCCCGATGTGGGACGCGCGGAATGTACAATAATAAAAGGCCAGCTGCGGCAAAGTTACTCAAGCAGAAACGGGGTTACATCGATCTCCCGATGCGTGGACCCGTGTACGTACACATGCTCTTCGTACTCCCACGTGCTCGCGTGCTCGCGTGCCCGCGTGCCCGCGTGCCCGCGTGCGCGAGCTGCGCGACTAGCGCTGGCTTTTTTCATTTGTTTATACATATCTATGGACGTTAAAAGGCTTGCCGGTTTCGCGGAATCGTTTCAGCCATGGTGCAGGTTTTTAAGCTTCCCGAGAAATCAGCAAATCGAACAAACGAGATGGCGGGAGTGAAAAAGTGTAGGCGTAGGTGTGCTAGTAGTAGGTGTAGATAGGTGGGTATCGGCTGACGACGATAGGTGGATCAAGGATGTCGACGCGTTGTACGACACGTACGGCACGTCGCACCGCAGTATCACGGCTCGAGTTCGTTAGACTGACAAGAAAGGGGCCGAGGTTCGAGAAGGGGCTTCTTTATTTTTACCGGTACCTATCCGCGCCGGCATTCTGAGACCGAGCGGCAGGACTTTCAGGCTTCGCCTCCGGTCTACCGGACCTCGTCCTTTCCTTCCGCCTCGACCACCTTCGAGTTCCGAGAGAGTTTATTGGGATTCCTCGACGGCCCGGCTCGAACCGAAACCGCGCAGTACCGAGAGCCGACCCACGCTCTCCTGTAGCAGAGTTTCTGCGAATCGGGGAGGATTCGAAACGAGAACTAGCGGGACCGCGAAGCCGCGAAATTGGCTTAGTCATCGACGCATTACGGAATATTACGGGACATTGGAGGGAGCGGCTATACACCGACCGTGTTCCACCGTGTTCCACCGTGTTCCATCGCGTTGACGACGAGCGCCGAACGAACGTGAATCACGCCGTACCTTTTACCTCGTAAGCAACGGCTACTTCCAGGAATCCCATGCCAAACGCCTCTCTATATAGATCACTCTCCACAACGTTCGTAATCGTCGTCA
The DNA here is from genome assembly GCA_917499265.3 of Mimumesa dahlbomi. NCBI lineage: Eukaryota > Metazoa > Arthropoda > Insecta > Hymenoptera > Crabronidae > Mimumesa > Mimumesa dahlbomi. The sequence goes on along the minus strand of OU824115.1, from coordinate 19,067,938 downwards.
ATTGTCGCTTTAACCCCTGCCAAGCTAGAGCGTCGTCCAGCTTGTTCGAGCTTGTTCGAGCTTGTTCGAGCTTGTTCGAGCTTATTCGAGGTCCGGGTCGATCGAAAGGATCGATAACGATGCTCGGAAAATGAAACGACGAACCGCTCGGGGCGAATTTCAGCCGAATCGGCGCATGCATCCCCCGGACGTCCGGCGACGTTCGACAAGCTGGGGATACTTGGCACAGATCGCGGTCGATTTCCGGTATTCCCCGTACTTGTAAATGTCGTAATTGCGCCGTTCCGCGGCTTCTTGCGAATCGAGCGAAACCCCATACCGATGACGCGGCTCGAAAAGTACGAGAAGCGTCGTCACGCAAGCTTTTCTTCCGCGAAAAAGCTCGCGAGCACGCACGTACGGGGGAGAGGTCGATTCCTCGAAATCGATCCGTCCCCGTAGTTTCCCGAAGGTGAGTTCATTCAGGGATTTCGGCGGTGTCACTCGACTCGATTGCCGGCCGTGGAACGCGTCTTTCGCGAAGCTTCCCCTTACGCAGCCGTTTCCGGCGATCGTTTCCCTCCAAAAATTGAAAAAACCGTTGTCTTCGACCCGCTTACCGTGTCACCGTGGAACAGAAACTATACATCCGCGTTGACTTTTGACCCGTGATTATTCCAATCGCGTAACCAACTCGGCTCGATTTTCTCGCGAACGTCGTTCCAGTTAACGTTCCTTCCGGTGATAACGAGTTTCAGTCAGACCGTCGCGTTCTTTCCGCTTGCCTATACGATCCGTAAAGCACGTGTCCGATCGTCGACGATCCATTTTCAAAGGAAAAACGACGGGTCGATTCGATCGGATCGCTGGGACGACGGGATCGGAAAGTTTCATTCAGGCGACAGAGTAAAATATTTCTATGGAAAGCTGGCCGAGGCTTCTGCGTAGCTAAGAATTGAATTTATCAATTGTTTACGCCTGTCCGAATGTCGTGGCTCCAGTGGTAGCTGGAGGTAAGTTGTCGGGCGGCAAGCTTTTCCCGAGGGTCGGCTACGGCACGGGAAGGTGGTGGTGGCGGAGGTGGTGGTAGAGTTTCACGAGTAGCGTCATCGGAGAGTAGTGGGATATATACGTGAACACGCGACACCGCGGTAGCGGGCAGTCGACGCGCGGCATTCGAACGGGACGGACCGTGTCGTGTCGTCTCTCGTCTTGGAAAGAATCCTCAATCACTTTCTCCGTTCTTTCTCCGAGAAAGGAGCAACGAGCAACGCGGTATCCGCTCGTACGGAATGTTAGAAAGAAAAGCCGGTTCCTCGTTTTTTTCACACCTATCGAAGGATCGTTCGGCTTTGTCGTTAGGCAGGAGCGCGACGTCGATTCGCGTTCGTTCGAATTGTGTTTTACGATGAGCGCCTCGGCATCGTGTTCCCCGTTTTCCTCGGCCTCCTCCGCCCCGTCCTTGCCCTCGTCCAATTCCTCTTCTTCGAGCACGTCACAGTCGGCATCGTGTAAAAAGAGGAAGTGCAACAGGCGACCCGTCGATCGCGGAATCTCGAGGGTTTGCGGAAGTGAGTCGTGAGCACCCTAGGATGCCGAGACGTGTAGAACGAACTTGATTTTCTGCTCGAAACGAAAGTACGAAACGCGCACGGGTGCACTTGCGATCGACGCTTTCGGTGGATACGATACGACATACGGTGTGTTGTGTATACCGCGAGTGACAGAGAAGTTTTCGCTTCGTGGATAAAAAAGAGAGCACGGTGTTCCTGGAGACATTTTGCCCGCGCGGGCAACGGATCGGCTGACGTGCCGGCTATGGGCAAGCTGTCACCGTGTCTTCGAGTAATCAGTGAAAACGTCGGGGAGGAAACGCGCTCGACCAACGATCGGAACCCCGGTGCCGTCGACGCCGTCAGGAGTGGTGGCTGTTATCGGGACACCGGCATCGATAACGCCAAGATTCGGGACCGAGCGGACGGAACGCTGCACGAACCTCTCAGAGTTCCTGCCGCCGATACGTTGGACGGTTTCTGTGTTGCGCGGCGCGACGATGAAAAACCTGCGGACCGGTCGAACGAGAGATCGAAGGAAACGGAACGGCGGGGCCGACGGTTCCCCGACCATCGCGAAAGGACGGACGATGTAGTCCGTTACCGAAGTCGGATCCATAGATCCACCTTCGGTTCACCTAGTTTCTCTCGTGTTTCTCGAACTATATTGTTTGGCCTCGCGATCGGTCTGCTCTGCGTGCCGGTCCTCGGAATCCCGATGCAACGGCGACATCTCGTTCGACCGGACGAGAGCTTCGATTTCGATCGGGGCATCGACGGGAACGGCTTGGACATCTTCGAGGACACGGAAGACACGTTCGAGGACGTTTTTCAGGAAGAGCGCGCCGCAGCCCCGACTAGTCCCATCGACGATAACGAGCTGGAGATCATCAGAACGAGCATCGTGCGAGGTCTTGGTCTCAGGAGGATACCGGATCCTTCTAAGGTAAGAGATGACTCGATAATTCTATACGAACGTCCGGAGGAATATTTCGCAGCTGGGTCCGTAAAAAAATCTGTTCGAATACCCTGTCCAGGGTACCACGCGTCCCTCGGTACCGTCCCCGAAAGGATTAGGTCGATGCTCTGGAATATTCCGCCGGAACCTCCGTCTACGATCGACGCGGTAGAGAATTGGTTGTTCGCTTAGGTGCGACGTTTTTTGCGTCCGTTCCCGGTTGAATTTCACCGGTGCGAGAAGGAAAGGTCGTCGAATGCCGTGGCCTGGAAGCTACGGTACGCACAACCGAGAGCATAAACTCCTCGCGTGATCGTTAACGAAGCGGTTTAATCGTGCGTGACGCGATAGCTATCCGGGATACACGAGAGTGTAGCGAGAGAATAGCGAATCGGGTGGTCCGGACGCCTGCCGTGCTCATCGGCTCGAAGTATTCTTTGAAGATTACTCGGAAGAAATTTCAAAGCGTGAAGTCTTGCTGTAAAACGGACAAACTGTCCAGCTGCGGAGTATCGAGGGCCTGGGAAACAACGTCCAGACGGGAATTCCGAAAGCGTAGAAATTCGATTGGATGGTTCGCGTGGAATGATCGCGTGTTCTCTTCGTTTACGCTATGCTTTACGACAGGAAGACGAGGACTAGGAAGACCACGAACGGTGTCGGTGGTCGAACGTGGCTGGTCGCCGGTGAAACTGGTCGGTCCGGTCGTATCCCGTGTAATCCGTATCGAGTATCGAGTATCAGGGAGCGCGTAGACCCGTATAAAGAAGCGTAAATATGTAGACTAGTGGAGTAGGTGTGGGCGTTCGTGCACGCACGTGGTTCTGCATACTAGAGCGGCCGCGCACGTGCTCGTGCATGCGTAGCGAAACTGGGCCAACCGCGGGGACCACCCACGATTCGAATTCGGCCCGAGTACGATTCGGTTTCTACTCGACGAAACTTCTCCTTGCTCGACGAGGGATGCGTACCTATCGTTCCGCACGACCCGTTGAACTTGAAATTCCATATTATCGTATGCTTTTTGGGAACGAGCCAACGTTTCCTCCCGTTTGAATTCTCCCGACCTGAAATCCCGACGAGAGACGGAACGAATTTGTAATTGATGCAAAAGACGCCCCTGCCCTTTTATGGCTTCTCGACATAGAAGAAACGGTTCGACAACCTCGAACGTGTCGAGCTGTATCGATGACTCGCGATAAATCGCGACAAGCTCCCTTGATTTTTGGATGAAATCCGGCCGGGTCAACACCGGTGACACCTGTTGCCGTCGGTTCGACGAATCCGACAGCCTTCCCTTGCCCAGCTTTCAGATATTTATCGCGAACGACATGTAGTCGTGTCAGCTGTTTCTTTTGCACGTTAAGAGTCCGAGAATCTACGACACGGTGAATAACGACGCCTCGCCTCGCCTCGCCTCGCCTCGGGCCAATTTCACAAGAGGTAAATGATTCGCTTAACGATCGATGCACATCGCTCAGCCGATTCTCCCAGCTTCGCCGTTATTCACAGTTACACGACCCGAGACGGTTGGGGGATATTCCGATAGATAGTCCGTGTTAACGACGAACAGAGAAGTTCTACTAAATTCATTGCCCACTTTCCATTTCCTGTACTTTTCTCTCGTACACGCCAAGAGGCGGTCTTTGAAACACCTTTGCGACGATGTCCGTAACGCTCGAAATTTTCGCGAGCTCGAGAATTCCGAACAGCCCAAGATCGGATGCAATTTCTCCAATTCGTGCGTAGATCGAGGCGTCGCCTGTTGTCTATCTACCGTAGACGAGACAAACTCTAGCCGGCGATCTCGTCGAGCGTGTCGCGTGCTTCTGCGTTCCGCGTTGTATTCCGTAATGTCTGGTCGCGGCGTGCTCGTCGTGCAAAACGACCGAACGCATTTGCAGAACAAAAGTTGAGGACGGTGCGGTCCCGTGTGACCGAGCAACGCGAAAGGAGAATACCGGCGCCGGCCTCTAGACGCCGGTGAAGCGAAACGAAACGAAACGAAGCTGTAACGCGTTCGTGAGAGGCGAGAGAAGACGCGAAAAGACGGCGCTCTCGGTTCGCCGCTCTGGGTTCCTCCTTTCTTTCCTTTCTTTTCTCTCTTTCCTTTCTTCCCTTTCTTCCCTTTCTTCCCTTCCTTCCCTTTCTTTCCGCGTCTGCGTTCCCCTCGCCCCGCGTCCCTAACCATTCCCTTTCTTCTACCTATCAGCGGATACCTCGTGCTTGTTTTCTCTTTGATTCACAGCCGCTTCTTCGTTTCGTCTGGTTCGTTTTGCCGTGTTCTAGCTGTAGGTCCGTGTGTATACCGGCTCCGAACCGAGCGGTCTTTGCCGCCGCCGCGCCGCCGCGCCGCCAGGATGCAATTTCGTATACGATTACCGGGGAACGCTAAAAATCCTGGCCGGAATTAATATCGACGTTGACGTTGGCGATTACGATTCGGAAGTTCGTTGAGCTTGAAAACGTATCGAAACGGTACCGGGTAGGAAGTAGACGCTATAAAAGGATACGGATACGGATATGGACTAGCGACGTCACCGGTAATCGAGGTCTCGCGTCATAGACGCGATGAAAAAGAGTATCCCCCACCGATTGGAAAGTTGTCTCCAGAATTCTCGGAGCCGGCCGGGAGGAGAGGCGAATCTAAATTCGGTAGATTACGCCGCTGGGAAATTCCCGAAGCAGCGAAACCGAAATCGAGATCGAGACCGAGCCCGAGACCGAGACCGACGTCTGTCTTTGGGTGTCCGCGTGCCGGATATCGAAGGGAGCACCTGTCGTCGCTATCGCTATCGCTATCGCCGTGACTGTCACCGCTCGCGTCTACGCGTCGGCAACAAAAGCTGATTCCCGGTCGACCTCGAAACTCGAGGACATCGACGAGAAACGAGAGAAACGAGAGAAACGCGCGTACGTACTTACGCACGACCAGCTCTAATGCCACGGGGAAACGAGTTTGTCCGTCTTTCGAAATACGCGTCTCTCGAAGCTACGTTTTCGAACGAACGAACGAAAGATCGACCGTTAAAGAACGGCTTTTAACAAACGTCGCGGCATTTCTTTATCCCGGCGCGGCGCGGCGCGGCGCTCCGCGGGGCCCCGATCCGTGAGTTTACGTTTCACGGTAAACGATCTCGTTGCGCGGTTTTTAAAAATATTTACTCCGCCGGGAACTTTGAGGTTTTTTCCAGAATCGAGAGCGAGGAGTTCGTTGACTAGAAAACGCGCGCGTCTGTCGATGTTCGCAATGTTCCTTGGAAGCTGCAATTCGCGGGATCGCGAGGAGAGTAGAGTCGCGGACGGGCCCGAGATGTCGGTGACAAAGCTGTTCCGAAACGTTGCGTCGCACGTTTCACAGGTCCGCGATGGGTGTGTTTCTCGGTGGTCTCGTCCGCGCGAGATAAGGACGTTAACCGAGGCCGATTGGTTCGATTAATTAAAACACGCGGTCCAGCTATCGACGAAAGGTCCAACGACTCCGGTTCGTCGGCACTCGTGTCCATCCGTGGCCACTCGTACCCTTTCACGATCCAACGGCTGTGTTTCCGTTACGCAGTTTAACTTACGTAGACGAGAGAAGCATCGAAATCCCATGGTTCGGAGTCGGAAGCCAGGGAGTCGCGTCGCGCATAAATCGTGCAAGATAAACCGTTGGCCTGTTTGTGAGAAAGGATATTTATGGGATTCGTACATTGATAATTCGACGACACTTTGGCATTATCTGTCGTAACTTGAGCAATTGCCGAGTGTTTTTCAACGTTTCGATCGGAGCTCTATGATTCTATTTTTTTACTTGTCCTCGGTCCTTTAACACAGAGATTATCGGTAACGCGAGATTAAAGCCTGTCGATACGCGTTGAGCAACTCGAGCGAGTCGACGAAAAGTTCGTTCTCGACGGTTAATTACGCGGCCGCTCCACCTATCTCCGATTCCTCGAGCGTGCAAGGGAGTTTAATTAGAAATCCGCGTGTAACGAAATCGTAAAGATACGAGCAGCATCTCTCGACCGTCCATGGACGACGAGTACGTGTACCTTAAACCGCGCCACGTAACTACCATGCCGCGAATCGAATCGACGTTAACGAGACTCGAGAGAAAGTATCTTTCGAGGGAACCGGAGCGTCGAAAGTGAACAATGTTGAACGTACGTCGTTCCACGTTCCACGATTCGTTGAAATTCCGTTTGGGAATCCCATGCGTTCCAAACGTCGTTCCGTTCTAGATGTTCTAGACGTTCTAAACGTTCCCAGCATTCCACGACGGACTTGAAGATGGGTCGCGTGTAATGTGGGTCATTAAATCCGGGCCGAAGGTAAAGCAAACGCTGGGAATGCAGCCCGACTCGTTACAGGTTGCGAAACATTTTTCTTGAAAGCACGGCGTGGGAGTGAACGTTCTCGTACGCGCGACTCCGTACGTTTACCGATGCCCATCCGATTCTCTCTCTCTCTCTCTCTCTCTCTCTCTCTCTCTCCCTCTCTCTCTCTCCCTCTCTCTCTCTCCCCTTTTCGACTTTCGACATTGTAAATAATTCAGTCCTAAAGAATCAATCACGGGTTGCGTTCGAAAATAATCAAAAGCTTTGGATCGTTAAGACCGTTTGTCTCGAAGGAATGTCGAATTCGAAATAACATTGGTAGTGACTGGAAAGTTGAATAGCGCCGTGCGAATCGATTCGACGCGTCTTCGGCCGATCGCTACGTCCGAACATTGTTGCTCGGTGCTCTCTTCAAGGCCATCGACATCCAGGCGGGAGCGTCGCAGATCGAATATTTTCTCTGTACACAAACTTAATTAGAATGCTCATCGGACATTCGTGCGCTAGTAAAACGTGAGCAATGACATTTACGCCGGTGTGTCGACGTACCGCAGTAACGCGTCTGCCCGAGCGATTCTCGACGATCGAAAGATTGATACTTGGCCGCGGACGAGGATACGCTAGACATCGGTGCATCGATTAAATTTAACCTGCCGCCTATCGGCCAGTGGTTAACGGCCAGCGGATAGAGCTATTCGAACGAACAAGCTCTTTCGCGGTTTCGCGGTTGATCTCCCACCGAGGCACGCACGGTTTGCTTTTCTCTCTCCAAGTTGGAACAAGACCGCGAACGCGAAACTCTCGCCGCGATGCTACTTTCGCGAACCAGACCATCGGGGAGACTACGAATTTATTTTTGCGCCACGGGTTACGAGCGAGCTGCTTTCTCGACCCGGAAGTGGCCTGAATTAGAATAACATTCGGTTTCCTCCACTTTTGCGAGATCGTCTCTGGAACGAGAGGATCGCTCGCCCTCCCGGGAATCGATCTTTCTTTTCTGCATACGTACGTACGTACGAATATACATGCGGTACCGTATACTTGCCTAGATCGAGCGACCTTTCGGAGTCAAGCAGTTATTGACAAGTCAACTGAAACGACACGGCCGTCGCCCGGGGTCGAGACTCTCCGAATGCCAGATGAAACGAACAAGTACATACGTAGTTTCGCTGCGTTCGTGTACATCGTACGATACTTTGCCGTCGATGGTTATCCTTGATTTTCTGCCTCGAGATTCGGACGGGAGATTCGGTCAAGAAATCTGACGAATTCGTCTGAAAAAGACACGCGGGCTAAATCGTCGCGATATACCCGAGGGATAGAATCGCAGATTGTCGCGACGCGACTCGTTTGAACTTTTGGCTCGGTTAATTGATACTCGACAACGTGCGGCGACGTGCCCGGCAATAATTACTTGGCTGCCGTCACATCGAAATTATCTAATTTTCTGGGGTTACGACTGGGGGCCGGTGATTTCAAACGTCTCCGCGTTCTAGTTAACGTAACGACCCTTTTCACGTCTTTTTATTATTTCTCCCCCTCTCTCCTCTCTCTTTCTCTCTCTCTCTCGTTGCGCTGCCCTTTCTCCCTCCACCCTGCCCGCTTTCTACTTTCAACCCCCAGCTCCTCTTCCTATTCTGCAGCTTCTTTTATTCTTCCGCCACTTTTTTTTCCTCCGGCTTTCCCCGTCTCTTTCTCGTCGTTCCGTCTCGTACCCCTTTTCCTCTCGAGTATCATCGCGATCCTCGAGCGTCTACTCGACGTTTCTAACTCTCCGCGGAGGCTACGTTACTTTTTTTCTCTCGAGTTTCCACGGTGAGAAAGTCCAGACGCTAGACGCCTCCGTAAAATTAAACCCCGTCTGCGGCTGTCGGTGTGCCTGCCGATTAAACGACGACGCGCGGCCGAAACGTCTGCGGTCTCGGTGTTCGGTTAATTGGTAGAAAAGAAAAAACAGGCCGTTCGAATCTTTGTCGATCGTGCGAACGGTTTCCCGCGGAGATGTTGTTCCAACGAGAACGATTCGCGTCGGCGGTGTTCGCGTTGGCGTTGACAACCAACGATTCGCGATAGATAAAGATAGGCAGAGAGAAAAGGAGGAAAGACAGAGAGAAGGAAAGAAAGACAGAAAGAAAGAAGGAAAAAGAGAAGGACCGGAAGGGACACCGGCTGAACGAAGTAGCGAGTAACGGACAACAACGCAGTACGTGAGTCATAGACGCGGACGCCTCCGCAGTCAGTTAATTCGTCTCCGCGTTTAAAGTCAGTTAGTCAGTTAGCCCGTCCGACCGAGTTCCGGTTCGGTGGCACGATCCATCTCGCGTCCAGCCCCGGGGGCTATGGATCTGATTCGAAGCGAGACGCCCCGGCGGCTCGTGTTTCGGTGTCTAGATCGATCAACGGGAGCGGACGAATGCCAAGTTGAAACGTAGCTACTCGCTTCGCGTCATCTTTCCTTCGATCGGAATACCTGTCCGTTTGCTGTACCGTTGCATCACGTACGAGAACAAGAGTGAAACGTTACCCGAGATTACTCGTTTTACTCGTTACATAAACGGTCGCGTGCCGGCTAACGATCGGCTTGCAACAAGAATCATTGCTGGTTTCGTTTTCAGGCTAACGTGAGCCAGGCCGAGTACGAGAGAGCGCACAGAGAGTACCTGAAAAGAGTGCAGCTATCGCAGGACGAGCAGGGATCTAGGAGTCGAAGAGAACTGCACGTGTTTCACGCCACAGGTAATCATGATCGATTTGCGTGTTTATCGAAAGCTACGTATGTACATACCTAGTTTACACGCGGTACATCCGCGCTCGGTTTCATAGACCAACGCGATGCATTCTTCGTTCGATATTTTTACGCTAAGCTTCCGTTTAATCTCCGACCCTGTAAATTCCAAACGATCTCGAGGCTCGGCGAAACGGAAAATTTGATAAAGTTTCGTTGAAGTAGGTCTCTCTACGAGGCGACGTGACTTCCAAATAATACGAGTAGACACGAAAAGTGTCGAGTGTTCCGTTTTGGACACGTAGAAGAGGGGAGCTTCGAGCCAGTAATAAATAAAGCCTGGTAGACGGTAACTAACGCGGGCTTGGAAGATACGTGACTAGGAGAGAGCAGCCCTCGAGGCTTACCGGTTTCCCCCTAGCCCGAAACAATCTCTTCCCTTTTTCTATTCTGCTTTCGTGTTACACGTATGTACATTCCGGTGGCTGTACGGCCCGATGTACGCGCTGATATGCGCTCTGATATACGCCCTGACAGATAAACCAGTGGTTACGCCGCGTCTCTTGCTGCGCGAATTCGAGTCGGAACGAACGCACGGTCCGCAGCCCCGGTGCGACCGTTTCGAACGCTCCGTGCTGTTGATAACGCAACATTCGTTCCACTCTCTACGGCGTACGTACGATTTCCACTCGGGGAAGATCGAGGAAAGTTTGCGATACGCGAAAGATGGACGAAAAGAAGTGTATCTACCTTCGGTATCATCGAGCTCCGTACGTTCCCCCTGCCGTGTGTTTCCTCGCATTCAGGGTTTCTCTCGTTTCTCTCATTTTCGCTCGAGATCGTTTAGAAAGTGTCAAACTACCGAAAGCCTCTTCGTTCCCGGGAATCGTGTAAAGTGCTGCGAGCAAAAAACGGGGGAAACTCGATTTTACGTCTAGCAACCGCGGAACGGGCTCGAGTCGGTCGGTGTAACCTGTGTCTGAAGTGGTACTCACCCGACAGGAGGCCAAACGAAGGAAAGAACGAAAGAACGAAAGAACGAAAGAACGAAACAAGACTCGTTCCGTTCTTGTTCAAAGCATCGAGCGATGGCTCGACTCTTCGCAGCCTCGTCTCGCTGCACGCTTGTTATTATGAAATAGAAATTCCGACCGCGGTGGAATGCCGGGCGACGAGTTCCCGAATGCAATAAGAACGAATCAGCGAAGTAGACCGGCTTCCTTTATCCTTTATCGCTTTATCCGTTTATCCGACGGAGCAACATTGCGCTATGTCGCTGTCGCGTATCCTCCCGTCGATGGACTCCGATTTCCAGTACGAGACGATTCCGTCTTTTCCGTATAAGGCCGCGGTAACCCTGGACGCGTAACGATTCAAAGTCGCAGATATTTCGGAGCGTTGACATCGAAGATCGGTTTC